>RJVU01044706.1:52189-128255 GCA_003731715.1 Anabarilius grahami
CTCACCATCTTAGCAAACTCCATGGGGGCTTTCATGTGTCTTGCACTGAGGAGAGGCTTCCGTCGGGCCACTCTGCCATAAAGCCCCGACTGGTGGAGTCGTCCCAAACGTCTTCCATTTCAGGATTATGGAGGCCACTGTGCTCTTAGGAACCTTAAGTGCAGCAGAAATTTTTTAGTAACCTTGGCCAGATCTCTGCCTTGCCACAATTCTGTCTCTGAGCTCTTCAGGCAGTTCCTTTGACCTCATGATTCTCATTTGCTCTGACATGCACTGTGAGCTGTAAGGTCTTATATAGACAGGTGTGTGGCTTTCCTAATCAAGTCCAATCAGTATAATCAAACACAGCTGGACTCAAATGAAGGTGTAGAACCATCTCAAGGATGATCAGAAGAAATGGACAGCACCTGAGTTAAATATATGAGTGTCACAGCAAAGGGTCTGAATACTTAGGACCATGTGATAATTCAGTTTTTCTTTTTTAATAAATCTGCAAAAATGTCAACAATTCTGTGTTTTTCTGTCAATATGGGGTGCTGTGTGTACATTAATGAGGAAAAAAAATTAACTTAAATGATTTTAGCAAATGGCTGCAAAGAGTGAAAAATTTAAGGGGGTCTGAATACTTTCCATACCCACTGTATATTTACAAATATCTGGTTGACAAAAAAGTTAAGAAAATTAAGAATTTAAATAAAACACTTAGAAATGTTATGTAACAACTGAAACTTGTTTAAACACATTGTTCATGAATCAAAAATGTGCATTACATCATTTTTTTAAAGATTTTTTAAAAATATTGTTTTGAAACTTTATTTGCTCAATGACTATAGGCTAACAAAACCTGTTACAATATTACAATAAATGTGTATTTTTGTAAGTGTATTTGTACATCCACAGCTGAAAATGTTCTAAAATCAATAGACAATATGCCTGTAGTTTTGATAGTATTTACTTTTAATAAATGCATTACTAGAAAAAAATACAGTGTTTTATTTTGCAGTAAAGTTGAACTGTTTGGCAAACGTAAGAGTGTGTTCAGATCACTGTGTTAACTGTTTTGAGAACAGGTACATTACTTTGGAGAAATGTGTCAAATCGATTGAGAAAAACTGTAATAAGAGAATAACCATTCAAAAAATGTGTTAAGATGACATCCCTTGTCAAGTGAAATTTAATTTGAATTCTACTCTATGCATGTAAAATATTATAGTGTAATAGTGTATATTTTATTATATAATAAAATATATAGCTTATTTAAGCATTGAACATCCAAAGTGGTGCAGAAAAATATAATTAAATGCCTTTTGTGTATGAAATACTTGACTTCTCTTCTTAGATGTTTTTGATTGGATGTTTTGGACTTTGGACTGCTTTATATATATATATATTTATATTTATAAATAAAATGAGTTGTGGCTTAAAGACCATGGGGGACATGGCCAAACCAGCTGAGAACCAATGGTGTAAGATATTCCAACAAAAGTGATCTCACCTGCATTCTGCCAGAAGATGGAGCTCTAGGAACCATTCTAGTTCAGTCTCAGTTCAGTTGTTTAAAACAGAGACAGACTTACATTGAGTCACTTATACTCTAGTAGAGAACTGTGAGTCTTGAGTCTCAAAGTCATTGTCTCTTACTAGTGCTGATGTTGCTCCTGGTATTCATTTTATTTTCTCTGCTAAAAGGTGAGTGATTCATAATAAAATGGTTTTCACCTTTTTATACTGTTGACAATTTACATTTGTCCATTAGAAATGATTCATTTGTATGTTTGTTTGTTTGTTTGTTTTAAACAGAGAATGCTGCTGCAGACGTGATAACATCATTATTCACAGACAAGCATGTTTCAGAAGGAAAAAATGTTACACTAATCTGCAACTATACTGTTGGTGTTCAAAATTTGCAGTGGTACCGTCAGTATCCCGGATCCAAACCAGAACACCTCGTTTTCTTCACTGAGTCCAGCCCCAAACCGGAGCCCTCTCTCCGTCTGACCGCTGCAGCTGATAAAGCCAACAAACAAATGAATCTGACGATCTCTTCTACAGAAGTGAAAGACTCTGCCATGTACTACTGTGCCCTGCAGCCCACAGTGACAGGAAACACTACTGCACCCTACAAAAACTCAATGAGAAATTATATTCAAGGCAGAGGATCATGATGCACAATGCTGATTTAAAAACTTCATGTGTATAGTGACACTGTACAAACATCAAATGTTTCAAGCATTAATGTGCTGTTCATTATTATTATGAGGTAGTCTGATATTATTAATAGTTAATATTAATAGAGAATCAGGGCACACTATAAATTGTAAATGCTTTTAAAACTTATTCCAACTTGTAGCAACTGTGTGTCCACTTAATAAAGAGTGTAATATTAGATGAATCAGACTGACATAATGGCAGATTTAGGTTGTTGACTACATTTTCTTCTTATACAGTCAGTGTTTGTAGGGTAAGATGAGCAAGAAGGTACAGTAAGTGTGGGAGGAGCTCAATGTTTTGTCGACTCCTGCAGAATAAATCAAATAGACAACACTGACTTCCCTTCATACTGATGAAACTGATAGAATCTGAACTCAAACTACAGAAACATGTTACTCATCACTTCTGTTTTAATATTTATCCTCAGTTATTACTAATACATAAGTATTACTCAGACAAATTTTGCTCTGTATTTCAGAACATCACAAAAATATATAAAACATTATTTCCATTTGCTTTGCTCTAAACTGAATCCATTACATTGCTTGATTCTTTAATGTCTTTGCAGGTGAAGCGAATGGGAATGTCATCAGACCAGATCAACCATCTGTAGTTTTAACTGAAGGAAGCAGCATCAATCTGTCCTGTACATTTGATGGATCAGCTTACAGTCTCCACTGGTACCGGCAGATGCCTGGATCAAGACCAGAGTTTCTGCTGCTGATTGTGAAGTCTACTAAAACTGAAGTTCGATCTTCTCCACCTCACCCGCATGTGTCCATCAGTCTTCATGATAATCGTGTGGATCTGGAGATCTCCTCTGCTGCAGTATCAGACTCTGCTCTGTATTACTGTGCTCTGGAGCCCACAGTCACAGGAAACACAAAAACACTGTACAAAAACAGTTTTCTTGTATATTGTACATATTTCTAAAGGCCAATTTACACCGCACAGACAAACGGCAACAAACACGATTGTTGGGGTTTGTTTTCACCCGAGTGAACATGTTCAATTAGTGTTTTCCCGTTAGAAATTTTACATTCCCAGAACATTCTCAGAACGTCCCCACTGGTGATAAGGACGTTGCCTAGTAACGTTCACAGACGGTCACGATGTGGAGTTCTTTTAAGGTTTGGGGGACGTTATTTGGTGGACCTTCACAGAACATTCATGACGTTCTCTGAACATTTAGGGAACCATACTTTATTTGGAAATGTTCCCAGAACGTCCCTGCTGCTCTTGTCAAAATTTTTTATTGAAAATTAGAGCTAAATTGACTAACAGAAGTGTCTGTTCAAACAAAAACTATTTTTTCTTAAATGTCTTACAAAAAAAAAAAAAAAGCTTTTTACAGGTATTTTCTGGATTATTATGAACTCCTTTCTTTAAAATGCAAATCTCTTGCAGTAAATCATTAACTAATGTAACTACTGTATCACTGCATCAACAACTACACAGTTACTGCCTTTAAATAAAGCAACATGCAGCAGAACATCAATGTTTCTGTATCATCACTGACTGAAGCACAGGATCTACTCTCCAGCACAATGGTGACCTCATAAAACTCAGATAACAGAAACAACATTAAACACTAAAAGATCTCACTATCTCTGCATCTTCAATTATTACAAACCACTCTGACTTTGTTGCTTTCATACAAATCTTCTTAATGAGGTGAATTCTTAAATTTATAAATGTCACCATTACGGAGGTAAGCGCTTGCTTTAGTTGGGCTCCTGAACCTTGACATTGTGACTGTTTTTGTTTTAACTGTTTACCTAAAGCACATTTGAAAAATGAACTTTAAAAAAAAAAACTAAAAATGAACAAATTCAACAAACAGTTTGTACTCTCAGAGTTTAGACTCTATAGATTCTAATAGTGAATGTCTCTTGCAATTTCAGCTGTAACAAACATGTTTTAGAAACACAGTTAACACAACTGGATAACGCCTAGTTTTGAAAAGTCAAGAATCAAAAGCCCATCTAAAGCAAACGCTCACCTCCATAATGGTGACTTCAAACTTTATTATTTTCTATAAAACACCCACGTAGAAGGCGATGTTCTCGTGACCTTGTGCAACGTTGCCTAAAAGTTCTCTAAAAGTGACGAAAATTCTGAACCTTTACAGAACATTCGGGACAGTCCTAAAACGTTCTCTGTTTGGTAATGGAAGTGCTGCAGTTCAGGGTTCCTTATATGACTTTAGGGGGACATTAAACTTTTGTACCTTTGGGCCCATGCAGGTTTAGTGTAGGCAGCCCACTTTCATTTCCCATGCTCTGTTTGGCTGTATTTTTATATAGTATTTTCTGTTTTCTTAAATTACAATTGTATGTAAAATTACAAAAATAATCTGTCATTAATACAATTAATACAAAAAAACAGTTAGATGATAAAACGGTCAAATGGCAGTAAAGTAAAATCTCCTTATTTAAATAATCTGTTGCATGACCAGCAGCAACAGAACATTAAACGCTAATAGATCTGAGAAATTCTAGTTAAATTAAGTTGATTATTTATTGATGAATCTATCATCATGTTGTGGTCAGAATCAAATAAGTTTATGTTTTGCAGGGTATGATTTAGGAAATATTTATGTGGTGCTCTTGCCTATCATTGACCTTTTTTTTTATGATCATTAACTGTTATTTTCATTAATGGTAAATGTGTGGCACCTTGTGCTGCCAGACTTATTGTTGAAGATTACAAGTGCGGGCCCAGTGAGGGATTCCTGGGGGTTAAGTGAGGGCTCCCCATGCTGGCAGCCTGCTGGGGGCCCTTACGCTAGCCATAAGTTGGCCCATAAAGGGCCAGTGCAGACTTGTTTGCAGGGTTACCAAACAAAACACACTATAATTTACAATAAACTACAATACATTAAGTTAACCAGTATGAACACACATACTCTGTCTATAGACAGGACAAAATCCTCCAGATGAGACTTTGCTTGACTGACTATCATGTTTGTTACTTTGCTCTGGACAATGACAGTCCTTATTACTACTACTACAAAAAAAATTACATTCAAATACTTTTTGAAATATTTGTTCAAATAAGTTCAATCTTCTTAGGCCAAACATTTTTTTTTTCTGTGTAAGATACCTTCAGTATGAAATGAGATATTCCAATAAAAGTGATCTCACCTGCATTCTGCCAGAAGATGGAGCTCTAGGAACCATTCTAGTTCAGTCTCAGTTCAGTTGTTAAAAACAGAGACAGACTTACATTGAGTCACTTATACTCTAGTAGAGAACTGTGAGTCTTGAGTCTCAAAGTCATTGTCTCTTACTAGTGCTGATGTTGCTCCTGGTATTCATTTTATTTTCTCTGCTAAAAGGTGAGTGATTCATAACTATTACTGCTGAAATGGTTTTCACCTTTTTATACTGTTGACAATTTACATTTGTCCATTAGAAATGATTCATTTGTTTGTTTGTTTGTTTGTTTGAAACAGAGAATGCTGCTGCAGACGTGATAACACCATTATTCACAGACAAGCATGTTTCAGAAGGAAAAAATGTTACACTAATCTGCAACTATACTGGTGGTGTTCAAAATTTGCAGTGGTACCGTCAGTATCCCGGATCCAAACCGGAACACCTAATATTGTTCTTGGAGACCCTCCCCAAACCAGTGCCCTCTCTCCGTCTGACCGCTGCAGCTGATAAAGCCAACAAACAAATGAATCTGACAATCTCTTCTACAGAAGTGCACGACTCTGCCATGTACTACTGTGCCCTGCAGCCCACAGTGACAGGAAACACTACTGCACCCTACAAAAACTCAATGAGAAATTATATTTAAAGCAGAAGATCGTGATGCTGAATTTAAAAACTTAACATAAAGCAAGTTATCAGCTCTAAAGTAAAACATAATAGAACAGAAAACTCTAATTACACCATTTCAGTGTGTTCAAACCCTGACTAAATACTTACTTTCTTAAATACTACTTACTTATACTGAAAGGCAGTATTCTCAGCAGATGCAAGCTATATCAAGAAATATTCCAAGGATGATTCTCATACTGGATATTAAATCGCATACCTGATACACTTATGCTGACTTTTAAACAATGAAGCTCTGTACCAAACTTTGAACAGGAGAAAAACATGAAGAGCTTTTGAAGTATGCTGTAAAAGTAATATATGAGAATAAGTAGGCGGAGCTAGCCGAGGGGAAAGTCACTGCAAAACAGAAGAACAGATGGCACAACGCCTCCAAAGACAGGAGAGAGCTATCAGTGCTCTTGAGAAATCTTCACAAAAACAATGTTGTGTTTGTTCATACTTTTCTATTATTTTGGTAAGAAATTAGCTTTATTTTCTTTTAGTTCTTGTGCTTGGGTAAAAAAAGACAACTACTTTCTGTTTTTTTCCTTACAGTGCTAAGTAAATATGTGCTAAATCTATATGTCTTTACAGGTGAAACCCCTGGGTTTGGAATCAAATCAGATAACAACACCATAGTGTTAATGGAGGATGAAAACATTACGCTCTCATGCACATATGAAGGCTCAGTAGACAGTTTGCACTGGTACCAACAAAAACCCGGATCAAGATCAGAGTTTCTAATAATGATTGATGAAGCTTCTGAATATGTGACAAAAGCCAATCCACCTCATCCACGTCTGTCAATCAAACTTCATAAAGCACAAAAACGTGTTCATCTGAAAATCTACTCTGTGGCAGTTACGGATTCTGCTGTGTATTACTGTGCTTTGAGGCCCACAGTAACAGGAAACGCACATACACTGTACAAAAACCCCTATGCTGTATATAATTCAGAGCCACTGTGCATTTGAAATGTAAACATATTTCAATGTGAAAAGTAATGCTGTCTTCAGTCTTTTTAGTAACTGTAAGTGCAAGATACGTCCAGAGGTGATCTTTAGCATGGAAAAGGCATTTTTTTTATGAATCAGTGAGAACAACCTCAACCTCAACCACCATATTCACATTCTGGAGACCTGCAACCAGCACGTGACAGAAAAACGTGGTCAATTAAACCCCCCTCTCCCCCACACCTGCAATTCAGTTCAGTGAAGATTGATGTGCGCCAGGTCTTCAGAAAGAACAAGAGAAGAAAGGCACCAGGCCCAGACAGCGTTTCACCAGCCTGTCTGAAAACCTGCGCCGACCAGCTGGCCCCCATCTTCACACAGATCTTCAACAGATCACTGGAGCTGTGCGAAGTCCCCTCGTGCTTCAAACGCTCCACCATCATCCCCGTCCCAAAGAAACCCCAAATTACTGGTCTTAATGACTACAGACCTGTGGCTCTAACGTGAAGTCATTTGAAAGACTGGTTCTGGCTTATCTGAAGGACATCACTGGACCCTTACTGGACCCCCTGCAGTTTGCTTACCGAGCAAACAGGTCTGTGGATGATGCAGTCAATATGGGACTGCATTATGTTCTCCAGCATCTGGACAGACCAGGGACTTATGTGAGGATCCTGTTTGTGGACTTCAGCTCTGCTTTTAACACCATCATCCCATCACTCCTCCAGCCCAAACTAACTCAGCTCTCCGTGCCCACCTCTGTCTGTCAGTGGATCACCAGCTTCCTGACAGACAGGCAGCAGCTAGTGAGGCTGGGAAAATTCTCATCCAGCACCCGCACCATCAGCACCGGCGCCCCTCAGGGCTGTGTCCTCTCCCCACTGCCTTTCTCCCTCTACACCAACGACTGCACCTCTAAAGACCCCTCTGTCAAGCTCCTGAAGTTTGCGGACGACACCACAGTCATCTGCCTCATCCGGGACGGTGACGAGTCTGCTTATAGACTGGAGGTTGAACTGCTGGTTGTCTGGTGCAGTCTTAACAACCTGGAGCTCAACACGCTCAAGACAGTGGAGATGATCGTGGACTTCAGGAGAAACCCCCCTGCTCTCCCCCTACTCACCATCATGAACAGCACTGTGACTGCAGTGGAGTCATTCAGGTTCCTGGGCACCACCATCTCACAGGACCTGAAGTGGGACAACCACATCGAGTCCACTGTGAAAAAGGCCCAGCAGAGGTTGTACTTCCTTCACCAGCTGAGGAAGTTCAACCTGCCACAGGAGCTGCTGAAACAGTTCTACTCTGCCATCATTGAATCCATTCTCTGCACTTCAATTACCATCTGGTTTAGCTCAGCTACCAAATCTGATCTCAGAACACTACAGAGGGTAGTCCGGTCTGCTGAGCGAATCATTGGCACAACCCTCCCCACTCTCCAAGAACTGTACTTATCCAGAGTGAGAAAAAGGGCAAAGAAGATCACTCTGGACCCCTCACATCCAGCACACTCCCTCTTTGAACTGTTGCCATCTGGTCGACGCTACAGAGCCCTGAGCACCAGAACGACCAGACACAGGAACAGTTTCTTCCCTCAGGCAATCCATCTCATGAACACTTGACAAACATGGAACACACAACACTATTACACATTATTTACTTAAAACACTTACTTATATTTCAAATTTGCACACATAACTGTACATACAATTGTCTATATTATATATTGTTTTTTGCTTTTTTTTTTTTTTTTTTTTTTTGCACTTTGTCTATCTTGTAAATTTGTATATTATTATTTTATTCTTTTTATTATGTGTCGTGTCTTGTCGCTGTCACTCTGTTGCACTGTGGAGCTTCTGTCACTAAAACAAATTCCTAGTATGTGTAAACAACATACCTGGCAATAAAGCTCTTTCTGATTCTGATTCTGAACTTCAGCCACAGCCTTCGATGAAATCAACTGAAGATAAAAGATTAAATCTCTCAAGATCTGATTAAACATCTCCACAAACAGCATTACCAGCTTCACTTATTACTAACCAGATTGACTTTATTTCTGACATACATCTACAAACATTGTTATTGAGAATTGCCAGAGGTTTAGATGTTGATGATTTGTTGAAAATAAGTTTGGTTTGATGTCACCGTGATCGAGGTCAGTGCTTACTTCAGTTAGGCAGTTTTACTCTTGCCTTTTTTAATGTTGGTTTTTCTCTGTCTGCTCTTGTTGTTTGTTATGGCAAGAAAAACAAGAAACAATGTGGTCAGCTGCTAGATGATAAGAATATAATCATCATTTAGTGCTGTGCCGCTTGGGTACATATCTTTTGAAAACCATATCTCATATGAAACATAAACAGTCTTCTTCCATCTCAGAAACATTGCTAAGCTGTATTTGTTTTTGAAACAGAAAACCTTATTCATGCACTCTAGACTAAATTACTGTAACGCATTACTAGCTAGTTGTCCTGCTTCCTCAATAGACAAGCTACAGTTAATCCAAAATGAAGCTGCTAGAGTCATCTCTACAATGGCTACCTATTAACCTCTGTATTTATTTCAAAATATTGCTACTGACCTGTAAGGCCCTAAATGGTTTAGATCCTAACCAATCTTTTACAGCCCTAAAATCCATCACAAAATGAAACTCTGGACTTTTACCTAGGATATCTAAGTCCACTAAAGGAGGGAAGAGCGTTTTCTCATCTGACTCCTAAACTCTGATATAAATATCCCTCTTAATAATGTTCGAGGCTCCGAGACTCTCTCCCACATAGAAGGCGACGTTCTCAGGACCTTGCGCAATGTTCCCTAAAAGTTCTCCAAAGGTGATTCAAATTCAGAACCTTTACAGAACATTCGGGACATTCCTAAAACGTCCTCTTTTGGTAATGAAAGTGCTGCAGTTTAAGGTTCCTTATATGACTTTAGGGGGATGTTCTCTTTTGGTTATTTTATGGTCAAAAAAAGAACGTTACGATGAGGACATTTGTTACATTAACAGAACGTCCTATAGTAATAGTCCTATAAACAAATGTCCTCTTTGTAACGTTCTCTCGCGACCATAAAATAACCAAAATAGAACGTCCCCCTAAACTCATATCGAGAACATTATTAAATGACCAACAGAGGACCATATAGCAACGTTCAGTTAATGTCCTAAATATCCTCATTGTAACGTTCTTATGTGACCATAAAATTAACCAAATTGGAATGTCCCCCTAAAATCATATAAGGAACCTTGAACTCCAGCACTTTCATTACCAAAAGAGGACATTTTATGTCCCAAATGTTCTGTAAAAATGCAAATTTTTTGTCACTTTTAGAGAACTTTTAGGCAAAATTGCGCAAGGTCACGAGAACGTTGCCTTCTACGTGGGTGTTTTATATAAAATAATAAAGTTTGTTATTGAGGTGAGCGTTTGCTTTAGATGGGCTCTTGATTCTTGACATTTAACATTAGACTTTCTCTGGCTGCTTTAAACGAGAAATTCTGATCAGATGAATTGGTTTGTTTAGTGCTGGTGATTCAATAATCAGGGAGCGTCCTGATTCACTGATCCTCGCCAGACACTAAACTGTGAGAGTATTAACTCTTAGTTTTGCATTAATTAACAGTAACTTTTTTTTTTTTTTATTCATTATACAGACAGAGATTTGAGCAGTAGCTCTTAGACTCACACAGACATCATGAATCAGCGTATGATCCTCAACAATGGTGACAATAAACAAAAATCTTTTTTGTGACTTTAGTAGCTTGTTTTGTGANCTAAATATCCTCATTGTAACATTCTTATGTGACCATAAAAGTAACCAAATTGGAATGTCCCCCTAAAATCATATAAGGAACCTTGAACTGCAGCACTTTCATTACTAAAAGAGGACATTTTATGTCCCAAATGTTCTGTAAAAATGCTAATTTTTTGTCACTTTTAGAGAACTTTTAGGCAAAATTGCGCAAGGTCACGAGAACGTCGCCTTCTACGTGGGTGTTTTATATAAAATAATAAAGTTTGTTATAGAGGTGAGAGTTTGCTTTAGATGGGCTCTTGATTCTTGACATTTAACATTAGACTTTCTCTGGCTGCTTTAAACGAGAAATTCTGATCAGATGAATTGGTTTGTTTAGTGCTGGTGATTCAATAATCAGGGAGCGTCCTGATTCACTGATCCTCACCAGACACTAAACTGTGAGAGTATTAACTCTTAGTTTTGCATTAATTAACAGTAACTTTTTTTTTTTTTTATTCATTATACAGACAGAGATTTGAGCAGTAGCTCTTAGACTCACACAGACATCATGAATCAGCGTATGATCCTCAACAATGGTGACAATAAACAAAAATCTTTTTTGTGACTTTAGTAGCTTGTTTTGTGATGTTCAGAGTTCATCTGTTTATCTGAAAATTTTGTCACCATCGTTGAGGATCATAAGCAGAATCTTGAATTCTGTATGAATCTACATGACGGTGTTTGAATAATTTCTACATAATTAAAACATTCAAAGTACCAAAGCAGGACAGGTTTTAAGCATTATCAGTACAAAATACAGAGATCAATGAGTAAGGCCACTCTATGATAATAAAATCATCATCAATGAGCAACCAACCTCATTTGTCCAGTTTTTTCCAATTTTTCTTTATAACAACGTCCTTAGAAAAACAGTTAAAAATTCAAGGTTCAGGAGCCCAACTAAAGCAAGCGCTTACCTCCTTAACGGTGACATTTATAAATTTTGATAAAACCAAGTCAAGTCAAGTCAAGTCTGCTTTATTGTCAATTCTTCCACATGTACAGTACATACATACAGAGAATCGAAATTGACACCTCATTAAGAAGATTTGTATGAAAGAAACAAAGTCAGAGTGGTTTGTAATAAGTGAAGATGCAGAGATCTAGAGAGATCTGTTAGTGTTTAATGTTGTTTCTGTTATCTGAGTTTTGTGAGGTCACCATTGTGCTGGAGAGTAGATCCTGTGCTTCAGTCAGTGATGATCCAGAAACACTGGCGTTCTGCTGCATGTTGCTTTATTTAAAGACAGTAACTGTGTTGTTGATGCAATGATACGGTAGTTACATTAGTTAATGACTTACTGCAAGACATTTTAAAGAAAAGGTTTCATAATATTAATCCAGAAAATACCTGTAAAGAGCTTTTTTATTTTTTGTAAGTAATTTAAGAAAAAATAATTTTTGTTTAAAGGGCCACTTTTATTAGTCAATTTAGCTCTAATTTTCAATTCAATTTTTTGACAGGGGCAGCAGAGACGTTCTGAGAACATTTCCAAATAAAGTATGGTTCCCTAAATATTCAGAGAACGTCCTGAATGTTCTGTGAATGACCACCCAAATAACGTCCCCCAAACCTTTAAAGAACTCCACGTCATGACCGTCTGGGAACGTTCTGGGAACGTTACTCAACACCAGTGGGGACGTTCTGAGAATGTTCTGGGAACGTAAAATTTCTAGCGGGATACAAATAAAAGTGAATTGAATTTAATTATTCTTAAAGGTGATATAGAGGATCTTTTCGTCGACTGAGAAACCAAAGACTGTTAGTGAGTTTTTGAAATGAGCGCATGCGTAAGAACAACCCTCCTCCTTCACAGCTCATTTCGAGGGAATGCCTCCCAAAACTGGTGCAGGAGTATTGGAACACGAGTGTTTGTTTACCACCGGCATTCGCTGTGTCGTGTCAGTGGATTCATTATGTCGGACTCACCGCAGGTAACTCATAATCTGCAGTTGTTACTCCTGTCTCCTGACAAAAACATTGCATGCGGCGCCTGTGGAGTGTGGAAAGTTACTGGAGCGCGCAGCCGCGCACGTCTCTCACAAGGAACGTCATGGCAGTGATTGACAAGCCAGAGGGCCAATCGTTTACGCGATTGGCTGATGTTTTTAAGGCCCTACCTTGTGCACAGATGATGTATAGTGATGGGAAGTTCGGTTCTTTTCCGCGAACCGGTTCTTTCGGACAGTTCGATTCAATAAACCGGTTGAAAAAACCGGTTCACCGGTTCTTTTACGCTCCGACGTAATGACGTCATCCGCGATGACGTCGTCTAACGCGGGCCGAGATGAAAAACAAGTGATTCAAATATATAGATGTAGTAATCATAACATCAGTCAACCAAAACGTAATAATCTGAAGCGTTTCTTACAATTTAGTTTTGCATCTAAAGCATCCAAACACATATACAGGCAGTGATGTGCAAACAAAGTTTTACAGTTATAAAGTGAATAAATTAATCTTCATCAGAGCAGAAACCATGATCCTCTTGATTTATTTAACTTACGTTTCGCCAGATTGGCCCCTCATTCGAGTCCTCTCATAGCATCAGTTGTAGTTAACCGGTGCTCTGACAGTCATTACTGTTCGGTAGCTTCAGATCACATGCTGAATCACGCATGCGCAGCATCATCAGCTCACCGGTTCTCAAATCGGACACGTCCGAAAGAAGCGGTTCTCGGTTGTGTACTGATGATCCGAAAACCGCTGCAACCGGTTCTACTCGAGAACGAGATTGAGATTCGAGAACCGCGAGAGCGATTCAAAAGGAGTCGCTTGTTTGCTCTCGCTGTAGTTTGATTACGTCATTTTTTATCTTTATATCACCTTGTTTAGAAATTAAATAAGCTGTCCATGGATTATATATGAAACAAAAAATGTTTAGTTTGATAAATCTAATTGTTTCCAGTCTTAAAAAAAATAACTTGAAAGCACAACTGCTCAACTTTTACTATATTGCTTTTTAAATAACATTAATATAGAAAAATAAATTTGTAGAACTATTTCTGAACATTATTTGATCTGTGTACAAAATATTATGTTCATGTTGGCATGTTTTATTATGTACAGTATTATGTACAGTATTTTATGTTATTAATCTGCTATGGTGTATTTGGAAAAGCACAATAAACGTTATATTTTAGTATATTTTATATTATCACACTGTCCGATGTTAAACAAAACTTGACTAACATGCTTTTCGTTCTCTTGAAAAACTACACGCATGCGCAGTATCATCAGCTCACCGGTTCTCAAATCGGACGTGTCCGAAAGAAGCGGTTCTCGGTTGTGTACTGATGATCCGAAAACCGCTGCAACCGGTTCTTGACTCGAGAACGAGAACCGTGACAGGCCGTGTAAGTTCGTTCGAGTGCGCCGCGCATGCGCACTCATATCAGCTGCTCTGCTGCTCGTGCTCATCATCATCAGTTCTCTCACAGCAGATTAAGTCAGTGTACTGTTGGAGTAACTGAATAACTCCGGGATGTTGGTTTATTTCGAGAGGTAGTGTCAAGCATGTCAAAAAGTGAGTAACTTTAGTAATTTGTGGATTCGTGTTTGCTTACTGGAGATGCGAACTGTTTGGAACGATTCAGACCGATTTGGTGAACTGGTTCAACCGGTTCACTGAAAAGAACCGGTTAAAAAGAACGATTCGTTCGCGAACCGGACATCACTAATGATGTATATTACAGTTTTTTTCAATTGCTAACATACTTTTGTCCAGTCTGTAGTCACATTTTCATAACTCTAAACACATTTAGCAGAACATCCGTCTGTTGTGGCCACACCATTAACACAATTCATGTCGTTCTCACACAAAATGCAGTCAATTAACACGTTTCTAAAATGCTTACATTTTCTTTTCATATAAGCTTACCCCATTCCAAAATCATGGATCTTTCTCATCTTATTTGCAAATGCTTAAACACAGCAAGTCAGAAATGAAGACCTAATGTTTCAATCTTTAAGTATAGGATAAAACCTGTACTTTTGCAACAACAGCAGTACTGGAAAATATAAAACAAATACTGAAGCAATTGATAAGCATTTTTAATTAGCAGATCACTTAAATATTTAGAAATAGCAGGTTCCAATCTCAGTTGGATAGTCAGTCAGGTGTTGAAGATCTTTCATTACATGGACACACAGTAAAATAGGACTCTTTGAATCGGATTTGTTCAGTGTGTATCAGTGTGTATGAAAATAATATCTGGGTAATGGAGAAGAATAGATAAAGGAGGAGAGGAGAAGTTGGATCAGGACAAGGAAGAAGAAGAGGAATGGGAGAGGAGGAAGAATGTGTGCTGGATTGTGCATCTCTATGGTTTTCCCCCTTACACATGTGGAACATATGAAAGCTTATTTCTGCCATGAATAGAAAATAATAAAAAAAAGTAACTGTGACTTTTTATCTCACAATTCTGACTTTTTTCTCTCAAATCCTAGTTTATATCTCACAATTCTGAGAAATGTATACTCACAAATGCAAAAAAAAAATATATATTTTTGATAAAAAGTCACAATTACCTTTTATGCTTTTTTATTCTGTAAGACCATGTATGTTGGATTTGTTGTTGATCACTGGCAGCAATTTCATGTTTTCATTTCAGTAAAAGCTTCATACTACAAGGATTCCACTACCACTGTTCCATATATGCAAAATATGTGGTCTGTGTAGGGCGTTAACTACCAAGAGGACACCATCCCACCCTCTATGAGGCAACATCAACATCAACACCACACACCACCCCCAGAAAGAGATTTCAACAGAGGGGGACACTGAAGTTCTGGTTAGGGGACTCATCTGACCAATAGCTGCCCTGAGCAATTCTGTTACTTTCTTCTTCTTCTTTATTTCTACTGTACATTCTGTACCATAGAATGGCTTACATGCATTATACTTTTACTGCAGTAAAAGGAAACTGAATTTTAGAAACCATGGATTTCATATTGTCTGCAGGTAGAACTGAAACATGACAAGTAATGCAGTTTTTATAATGTCATCAACTGTTAGTATTTTGACAGTCATTGCACTTTGATTGACTATATGTTCATGTTGGATAGAAAACTAGTGTTAGTGTTTGACAGAACGACTTGATTTTGAATCAGGTTTGCTGTGTTTTGATAGAGTTAGTATGTGTTGAATTTTTTTTTTAGCATTTTGAAATGTAGAGTTTGTGTTTATTTAACAAAATATGGTTTGGGGCAGAAAATTAACTATTTGGCTAATTGTGTGATGTATGTGTGTCACTGTGTTAAGAGTTTAGAAAAAGTACTTTAAGTATTTGTAAACGCTTGTTAGCAATTGAAAAAACCTGTAATATTATTCCTTTCAGTGCACCTAAGAAATAGTCTTTTATCAGTTAGTAAAGACAGTTTCAAGTAATATTGCAAAAATGTATAAAACAAAACTTCCTCTTTAGCACCTTTAATGGGTGCACAGAAAGAATAAAAAATACCATATACCAAACTTCTTGACAAAATGGCTTTAATTTTCTTATTTCCAAGAGGAAATCCGTGTGGTGCTGACCCCAACCACTTAGCCATCCAGGCAAGCATCCTGGCCCATTTCCCTTTACCAGTCTTCCATGAACTAACATTAAACAAATAAATATAAGCAGTAAAAGCTGTTCGTGTTCAGTTCTTATATCAACTATGGTGTGCATAAAGGGACATTCTGCGTTGTGTAGTGTTTATTATATTTTTGGTTGTGTAACATTGATAGAACACGTCATATAAAGCTGAGAAGACACTTTATTTCATTGAAACAACTCTTTTAATTTAAGTTCACGTGATTACACGCATTTGATAAATTTACCGACAATGGCTTAACAGAGAAGAACATTTGAGTTACACGCAGGTTGCAAAACTGACGGAGCAGAGAAAGGATCTAAAACTTTAAGATGACACCAGTTCATTTCTCCATCTCTCTAAGGTATGAACACCACACATGAGAGACACGCCTGTGTATGTGGAGCAGAGAGGAGCTCGCTTGACCTGACGAAAGGTTCCGTCCAGGCAAAGTTCGCTATGGAGTGTTTATACGTCCTAAAAACTTTGTATATAAAATACACTTAGGCCTAAATAATATGGCCACTCTCCTAAACAACTGTGTGAACGTGACTGACAATTCTGCCTCTGTACACTCTAAAAAATGCTGGGTTAAAAACAACCCAAGTTGGGTTGAAAATGGACAAACCTAGCGATTGGGTTGTTTTGACCCAGCAGTTGGGTTAAATGTTTGCCCAACCTGCTGGGTAGTTTTATTTAACCCAACAATTGTTTACAAATTACTATATGTCTGGCTTAAAATGAACCCAAAATAGGTTGGAAATTAAAAATCAGACTCATAATTACTAGAGGCAACAATAATAATCAAAAAGATGAGCATTTATTAATAAGCAATTTAATAAATGTTTATTGTTTAAATATTATTCAAAAAAAGTATTAATAAATGTTTGTTTATTAAACATATTAATAAATGTTAATTTCCAACATATTTTGGGTTCATTTTAAGCAAGAAATACAGTAATTTTTAAACAATATTTGGGTTAAATAAAACTACCCAGCAGGTTGGGCAAACATTTAACCCAGCCGCTGGGTTAAAACAACCCAATCGCTGGGTTTGTCCATTTTCAACCCAACTTGGGTTGTTTTAACCCAGCATTTTTTAGAGTGTATGAAAATGAGACGACAAAAGTTTTATTGATTGTTTAATCTAGAATTATTTTGTAATCTAAGAACGTTTTGTTGCCTGAGAAACCAAAAAGTTTTTTTTTCAATGTATTTGTTTTCTGTACTGATTATCATGTCCATATCCATTAAGCTAAATGGTTGGTCAAAAAAAGACCAACAGCACCACCTTGTGTTCAAAATGCTTTGGTGCAAGGTTATTTTTTCAAATTACCTAAAAAAAAAAAATCTATTCTGTTCTGTTAACAGAAATGTAAGATACTTTACAATCAGCACAATACTAGTAATAATTATAATAACATTATTATTGTTACATAATGCAATAATATCTTGTTAAATATGAAGAGTTCAGATGCAAAAGCCTCTAAGTGCCGTCTGAAATTTTCTTCTAAAATTAGCATTTTTTATCAAGCTCATATGTTTAAGTTCAGTAATTTCACTTTAATGACAATGAATAGGTCATTTGCATTGCCATTAAAGTGAATTAACTGAAAAATAAACATACGAGCTTGATAAAAATGCTCATTTTAGAAGAAAATTTCAGATGGCACTTAGGCTTTTGCATCTGAACACTTCATATTTATTTACCTTTAAAACATAATGACAAGCAAGGCCTAGAAACCTTGCTTGCATGCTTAGCCGATGTACGATCTTGGATGTCTCGGAATTTTTTGCATTTAAATGAGGGTAAGACTGAAGTGATTGTCTTTGGGCCCTCAGGGGGAAAAGGAAAACCAAATATTAATTGTGGTCATTTAAATTCCTATATCAAACCAACTGAAAAATTTGGGAGTTATTTTTGATTCTTCCCTTAAGTTCGACTAACATATAAATTCAGTAGTTAAGTCATGTTTTTTTCATCTTAAACTTTTGTCAAAAGTTACAACTTTTTTGTCTTCTAAGGATCTTGAAAGAGTCACACATGCGTTTGTTTTATCTCGATTGGACTATTGTAACTCATTGTATGTTGGATTACCCTTATCCTCCATGTCCCGACTACAGATGGTCCAAAATGCCGCAGCCAGGTTTTTAACTGGTGTTCGTAAACGAGAACACATTACTCCGATTTTAGTGTCTCTTAATTGGTTGCCAGTGCGTTATAGAGTTGAATTTAAGATTTTGCTGTTTGTTTTTAAGTCTTTGAATGGTCTGGCACCTTCCTATTTGTCAGACCTTTTAAACGTGAACTCATCAGTTAGATCCTCAGACAGTATTACTCTGTCTTATCCAAGATCAAGACTGAAGATGAGAGGTGACCGTGCGTTCGCAGTGGCCAGTCCAAAGTTATGGAACAATCTTCCTTTATCTGTAAGATCTGCTTCATACTTTTATGATTTTAAATCGAAGTTACAGTCTCATCTTCTAAGTCTTGCATTTCATTCATTCTAACTCTTGTTTTTTAAAAATTTAGTGATGTCTTTTTACTACTACTGTCTTTTATTTTATTCCAGCACAGTGGTCAACTTTTGTTGTGTTTATTTGTGCTTTATAAATAAATGAAATGAAATGAAATGAAATGCAGTCTAATTAAATGAACTAAATGTAATTATTATTGCAGTTATTTCTTTTGTTCTTTTTGTGTAATGTCTGGACTATTTTCTAAGGTGAGTATCAAATAATGCTTTGGTTACTCCACCTGGTCACAATAAAAGAACATAACATAACTTAAAACNATCTTTCACTTATGAATAACATTAATGAGTACCTTTAGTGTTTTCAATGATGTGCAGCCTAGTATACATATCTGTTTACATCTCAAAAAAAGTGTTTTGGGGTTTCATGACCCTTTAAGAAGCACTTTTATGTTGTCAAAATGACACCATGTCATTAAACTTGTAGATTTCTGTGGTGTGCTAGTTAGTTCTCTTTCATTCTACAATGAGTGTACAGCACCAGGACACTCATTATTGGATAACACTGAACTAACTAGCACACTAAGGATATATAACTTCTGTCTCAGCATTTCTGTCAGGCAATCAATATGGACCATGCATTCACCTGTCTGGCTTGTTGCTTTTCTTTTTCAACCTTTTCCCTATGCTAGTAAATGCATTAGGAGTAACCAAACACTAATCTTTGTTTTATATAAGTGATCTAGAAAAACCTTTAATGAGGTAACATCCAGGTCCATCAAATGAGAAATTCAGCTTTGCCGGTCAAAGCGTAGCTCCAAGAAGCTTTCTTCCTCTCTCAAGACTAAAACCATTAAAGGTTCATGCTAGCCGTAGTCATGAATGCTAAACAATGATCTAATTTAGGAGCGGTGTTCCATGAAGCTCTGTACAACAGTTCATAAATTACAAACATAAAAATGCCCGTCAGTCTGAATGGAAGAAAGATTGAATCTCATTCCATTACCACGACACCACATTCTGCCTGCGAGCATCGAAATAAGAATACAAAGAATCTGGACAATAACAAAATGCCTCTCTTTTTTTTTTTAATCTCTGATAAGCAGAATGTAGACAAAACAATATATGGTGTTATCAGACTAGTTCAAGTCAAAGGCAATCCTCTGTTGTTTTAAGGTGGATAGTCAAAGCTGTTTGAAATGATGTACAGTATGTACAAATGCAGTTGCTGAATATTCACAACTTTTTGTACTAATATTTTTTTAGTTTTTTTTTTAAAGAAATTGTAAATTTTCATTCAGCAAGGTGATGTTAAATTCATAAAAAGTGACAGTAAAAACTTACATTAAAAAATCTATTTAAAATGAATGCTGTTCTTTTGAACTTTCTGTTCTAGGCCTGCATGATATATCATTTTAGCATCGATAACACAATGTGCACATCCACGATAGTCACATCGCAGGATATGTGCAATGTCAAGTTTTGGTATTGTAGTTGATCCGTACACTGTAAAACTTTTTGCTGTAAATTTACAGTAAAATACTGGCAGCTGGGTTGCCAGCCACTTACTGTATTTTTACAGTACTACTTCTGTAAACAACATTTACAGTATAGTGCTGTAATTATCAAATACAGTATCCTGCTGTAATATTATGTACTTTTACAGCATTATACTGTTTATCTACAGCTATTAACTGCATTTATACAGCTTTTCATACTAAACTTATATTTGTCATTAAATAATTAAAAAATATACTTTTGTTATGTTATGGCAAAGGAAATGGAAAGCAACATACTCTGAGTTTTAAAACTTTTATTATTTTTTTTATGGAAGTTAGCAGAAAATTGCAATGTTGAAAGGTCAACATTTTAAATGCACTCAGCAGTTATCAATGAACAATACAGCAATCTTATTTACATTTAACATTTTTCCAAATGTGGAGTAAAAACAAATAGTAGGCCTACAAGTTTTTCAGTACTGCTCCTTCTTTGCACAGTGTTGCCAGTCTTCGAAGTCACTTTCCCTTCTTGTTTCTTGAGCCGTATTCATTGTTGATGTCAAAGTACCTAAAAAAGCAGAAAAGAAAGAGAAAAAAAAGGAGAGAGAGAAAACAGTAATGAATATTGTGAATATATGCACCATAGCATTTTTGTGAACACAAGGACTAACAGCCTATAAGCATTTGATTGCAGTAAGTTAAAATGGCAATTAACACTTCAGAAAAGATGCAACTAAAAAATAATGCTTATAATTGTATTCAATGAAATTGTTTATTCATTGAATGGACTATATGCACAACTGATTCCGCGTTGTACATCGTACTACATCTCGGGAGTTTCTGGTAAAAGCATTCAGCTTCCCTCCATACAGCACTAACCTGCTGCAGTCCAGTGCTCGTCTTCTCATTAACTGTTTTTCTCATATTTTATACCTGTTGAATTTAGCTTGTGTGTGTTGGTGCTCTTATCCCAGTCTTTTAAAATAGTCAAATAAATAAGTGGTACCTGCCTCGAGACATTTAGCAATTTTAAATGTTTAAATTAATCTTTAAGGGTTAGTTTACCCAAAAATTAAATTTATGTTGTTAATTACTTGCCCTCGTGTCGTTCCACACCCGTAAGACCTTTGTTCATCTTTGGAACACAAATGGAGATATTCTTTGATGAAATCTGAGAGCTTTCTGTTCCTCCTTAGGCAGCAGCACAACTTACACATTCAAGGTGAAAAATGGTAGGAAACACATTGTTAAAGTAATTAACAATGTAGTTAAAGTTTAGACCTTTTAAACGTGAACTCATCAGTTAGATCCTCAGACAGTATTACTCTGTCTTATCCAAGATCAAGACTGAAGATGAGAGGTGACCGTGCGTTTGCAGTGGCCAGTCCAAAGTTATGGAACAATCTTCCTTTATCTGTAAGATCTGCTTCATACTTTTATGATTTTAAATCGAAGTTACAGTCTCATCTTCTAAGTCTTGCATTTCATTCATTCTAACTCTTGTTTTTTAAAAATTTAGTGATGTCTTTTTACTACTACTGTCTTTTATTTTATTCCAGCACAGTGGTCAACTTTTGTTGTGTTTATTTGTGCTTTATAAATAAATGAAATGAAATGAAATGAAATGCAGTCTAATTAAATGAACTAAATGTAATTATTATTGCAGTTATTTCTTTTGTTCTTTTTGTGTAATGTCTGGACTATTTTCTAAGGTGAGTATCAAATAATGCTTTGGTTACTCCACCTGGTCACAATAAAAGAACATAACATAACTTAAAACATGATTACATGATCACAAACAGATTAAGCCAGGAATAGGCCTTAGTTCAATTAGGACATTTAAAGGATGATTGAAAATTTCCTGATCATTTACTCACCCCTATGTCATCCAAGATGTTCATGTCTTTCTTCAGTCGAAAAGAAATTAAGGTTTTTGAGGAAAACATTCCAGGATGTTTTTCCATACATTGTAAATTCTAACAAGTTCAGTTTGCTTAAAAAAAAAGTTTGGAATCCGATTGTCTTACTTTTGCAAAGCAAACTTAAAGGGAAAACAAGTTAATAATCTGCTAAAAGTAAAGAAAGCAAACTCTTTCCAAGTAAATTAAGTAATAAATATCAAGTTAGTTTAATGTTAACATACTCTAGAATATTTACTTATCTTACTTAAGATTTAATAGTAAGATTACTGGAGGAATTCCATTTAACTAACAGTGTTATTGTGTTTTGCAAACATCTTCAATACTATTATTCTCAACATGATTTTAATCCAAGTAGTGCTCGCTGCAGAGCAAAATGACCTCCAGCTCCACCTCACTGGAGCTCAAGGATGGAGCTTAGCCTGTTTAATGGGTGGAGAGATAGGGTTATGGGTGGTTAGGGTGTGGCTGGAGGATGCAGCTCCACCCATCATGCCCACAACAGGTCGAGAGAGGGGGAGCTGGAGGTTATGTCTCTGCAGTGAGTAGCCTCTCTTTTAATCTGCCATTTTAAGCTATATGGAAACCTAAAAAACTATGTGCAATCGGTTTCCACATTTTCTTCAAGTAAAGTTAGCATAGTTCACTTACACGAGAGTTCTAGTAACTAAAAAAAGAATTGTGGTCTGCATGCTGAATGTTTCACAAGATGTTCATAACATCAGCACAACATTTTTTAAACACTGTTATTGAGTATGAAAATTAAATGTTTAACTAAACAACATTCAGTTAGAAATCAGATCACCTTTTAGAAATGACCTATTTATTATTTTTCTTCCTTTGAAACCACAAATTGTGATTTCTTCATGCACAGCTGCACCAAAATGAATTACAAAAACATAAACAAAGGTCCAAGACCCCAACCAAAGGGAACATGAATCACCATAATGGTACTTTTTAGGAATATCAACATGAATTTATGAAGTCAGCTTATGTTTTCTCAAATTATTCAGTTTTATTGACAATTAAAAATTACAGATGACTTTGGGAAAAGAGTGAATGCAACTGCAGACGATTTGCTCCATCTCATTGCTCCAAAAACTCCTCCTCATTTTCTCCTCCAACATCAAAATCGTCCGACATTGTTGTTTTACCTTTTTTTTTAAAGAGCGTTTGACTCAGTCTTTGCACGTTCACTTTGTAGACACTGGACCTTTCCAACGTGATGCGTGGCAGATTGTAGAGCCGTGCAAAACAAGCATTTGTGGTTGAAAAGTATATATATATATCTTATTTATTTTTTATTTTTTTAAATGACCAATCGTTTCACTAGATAAGACCTTTATTCCTCGTCTGTGATCCCTTTAGAGCCCTTTGAAGCTGCACTGAAACTGCAATTTGGACCTTCAACCCGTTGTTCCCCAGTGAAGTCCACTATATGGAGAAAAATCCTGGAATGTTTTCCTCAAAAACCTTAATTTCTTTTCGACTGAAGAAAAAAAGATATGAACATCTTGAATGACATGGGGTAAAGTAAATTATCAGGAAATTTTTAAAGGGTTAATTCACCTAAAAAATTAAAATTCAGTCATTTTATTACTCACCCTCTTGTTGTTCCACACCCCTAAGACCTTTGTTCATCTTCAGAACACAAATTAAGATATTTTTGATAAAAACCAATGTCTCAGAGAGGCTTCCATTACCAGCAATGTCATTGAACCTCTCAAGATCCAGAAAGGTACTGAAGATGTTGTTAAAACAGTTGACATGACTCCAGTGATTATACAATAATTTTATGAAGTGATGAGAATACTTTTTGTGTGCAATAAGGAGAAAGAATTGTTGGTTTAACTTAAAAAAAAAACCTGGTTGCTTTAATTGTACAAGACCTGTACTGACATTCTTCCAAATATCTTCCTTTGTGTTCAGCAGATCAAAGAAATTCATACAGGTTTGGAACAACTTGAAGGTGAGTAAATGATGACAGAATTTTCATTTTTTGGGTGAACTATCCCTTTAAGTTGCCTTATTAATTCATTTGAAAATATATAAGACAATGATAACACTGATCATTTTATGCCAATATCAAATGTCAGACAAAGCAAATCTCTGATTCAAGTAAACTTAATTTTTTAGGTTAACACACAGGTGTGATTAATAAAGCAATGGCCCCATCTAGTGTTCATTTTTAAGTATGACATATGATTGTGAGCACAGAACTGCAGATTACAATAATGTCAATAGGTGGCAGTATATACTTAGATTTGGCTGGGAGGATGATCTTGCTGTAGGCCCTCTGCTGGAGGCTTCTGTCACTGTCCTCACATCAGCAGTCCTGCAGATTTACTGAGGAATTAGTCCAAATTACTGATGAATGATGACACTTTAGAGATCTGTTGAACTGTACATGACTTCATGAATGTGTTTTGCACAGGAATGCGCATGCACATACAGCATATCATGAAATACTGATGTCTATATAATAAAATAATGATTAAAATAAATAGAAACAAAACATATCTTTGATATTTTTGTACAAAACAAAATACACTGCAAAATGGGAATGAATAAATGCTTCATTTAAAACCGTATCAAAATGTTTCTTTTATTCACACCTTTATATGTGTGCATCTTATACCGGTACGTATTTAACTAAAATGAGCAAGATGTTTATCATGAATCACACTTTCAAGGAAAGCACAAAGGTTAAGCATCGGAAAAAAACATTCAGAGAAATGATTAAATCACTCTTTCTCTTGTAGAGTCTTTTATATGTGATGCACATTTGATGTGCTTTTATGACTAATCACACCCTCTGTTTTAGTTATTAATAATGTTTATGAACAATTCAATACATGTATAAAGTAAGTGCAACAGTGAAAAAATCCTAATGAAAGAGGAAGTGTGTTTTTAACAGTATTGAACAGTAGGTAAACGAGCCTACATGATGACAGATTATAAGGCTCATATTATAGACCAAAGTCATGCATGTGCTACATTTCTCTCTCTCGCTCTGCAAGCTGCAAAATGTGCAAAAATGTGCATGCATCAGTCTTCCTGTCCTCATTTCTGTCACCCACCCACACACACATGCGCAAACACACACATCCTGTCTTGCTTGCCTCACACAAGAGAAAAACAACCACAGACGTCTGTGACGTAGACAGGAAGTTTTATCATGTCTTATTTCTGCACAGCGCCCGCTTCCTGTGGAAAATAATACTAACCCTTGATTCAGATCATCCTACTTACCTACTTTCAAAATGATGCCAGAGGTTAGCGTTAAGACGTTTGAGGTGACAAACATAATTACTGTATAATAAGAACTATACAGTAACTGTTTTTAAATCACATTTACTTTACATAATTTATAGCCTGGGTTCTTGCATTATTACAGCACCATCATCATGAAACATTTTTGTGCATGTAGTAAAATAATTATGATGTGAACTGCACAATAAGAACAGCATTGTATCTCCTGCTGCAGTTTAAACTGTTCACTTCAGTCCTTTAAACAGCTTAAAGCTTTCATACATTTCATTATATAATGCAATAGATTTTTAGATGCATTCAGGTCAAAGCAGCATGAATGTGACTGTCAAAGACACATCGAAGTGTAAAACTTATATTTATTTGAAATGCATATTTAAAATTCAGGGGTGGATAGTATCAGGACACAAATTTCCATTTCTGTTTCTCTGTTACTTTTGGAAAAAGAGTGCGAGATTTTTCCGTGTGGGTTTTTGTTTTGTACAACTTTTTATATCATTCAGATTTAATGAAGAATTCACTCATACTTTCTATGCTTTCAATTTTAAAATGCTGTGCCATGCAATCAATACATTTGATTTAAATCATCCCACTTACCTACTTTCAAAATGATGCCAAGGTGACTTTTAATAATGCTGATACTATTTTTTATCAATTTTACTTTGCATAATTTCTAGCCTGTTTTTTTTCTGCATCATTACAGCGCATATAATGAAAAAGGACTGTACATACACACACACATACATTCATTTATATATGCAATTAAAGATAATTCTGCAAGATCATTTTCAATTTTAGTTCAAAACCGATGGACCTGTCAAAAATAGCTTTAATAAAATAAAAGAATAACCTAGTTAATGTTCTGTGTAATTTATATTTCCCACGAACAGCTCCAGTTAAACATTATTCTGATATTATCTCTGCACATTTGTTTCTGTTGTTCTATAAAATAAATAAATATGATTTTATTTATTGTATTTATTTATCATACTGCTAGTCAAGTTAGAAGTAGTTATGTTGCTGTTGTTTAACAACCAAATTTAACAATTTAGTTTTTTAAATTTTTAGATTTTGGGCTTTTTGGCTTTTAATAAAGTGTTTTGTTTTCCGACTAGTGGTAAGAAAACATCCAAAATCCACCTTTAAGCATTTATTTTTTGGCACTTTATCTATTTGTGTCTATAGAATTCAATTACAATACATATTTTTAAAGGCCGTTTTCTCAGAATGAGTTTTTTAAATTTTTTTATCGATATTCTGAAGGTTTTTACCGAGGGATTTGTTCATATATAATTTGCCAGATTATATACAACATTTTATTTCAAAGAAAAATTGTGACAATTTATTATTTTTCTGTGATACAAAGAGATCCCCTCTGTAAAATCCTTTGACTCTAATATGTAAAAAAAAAAAATGAAACGAAAAAATAATTCTGAACCTGACTTCATCCAATGTTCAGATTTTTGTACTAGAAATGTATGCAAATTAGCTAATTTTTAAGCAAATAATGCCTCATTTGCATATTTAAACATAGCATTAAAAAAAAACTCGTATTACAAAAATTTTTTGCAATTTTTATCATAATCAATCCACTGGGGAAGTATGGTGATAACTATTACTTTCCCCTTATTCACCTGCAGTGTCTCGTCTGATTTCTGATAAATCCTTACTCATTGCTAACATTTATTACTAAATAGAAACTATGGGTAAACTTTGTTTCGCAATTAGTTTTCTTAATTTGCATATTTACTTGCAATCACTTTGAAATCCTTAATCAGTTTCTCATTCTTTCTCCTTTCAGATCTGAAAAAGAGCCAGTCAAGGGCCTTAGGGCAGTAATGTTTATCTATTAATCAAATATTTTGTTATGTCAGTATAGGTCACTCATTAAGCTTGCATTTAAAGAGATGTCAGCTTGCTTAAAGTTGAAAAAAAAAAAGAAAGAGGATACAACATTGTGACAATGTTGGTCCTTAGCCAAAAGAGTGATCATTGTCCTGCCTCTAAAATGTCTTATGACAATGAACGTATTTTTTTTGTTTTTGCAAAAGGTGTAATGAGATCATCCTGACCTCATGTACAGTATTTAAGGTCACAAGGCTGTAGTGCAAGGGGTATAAAAGAGAATGACAACAGACACACTCACCTCAATGAAAACAGAATAATGGAACTTGAGTCACAATGTCTTTATTCAGACGATCATGTCTTCATCTGCTGTATTTAATGAAGACAGCCTATAAAAATAGCTGGACTTTATTATAAACAAAATGAATTAAAAAAAATACACACTCTTCAAAATAAAGGTTCTTTATTGGCATTGATTGTTCCATGAAGAAACATTACCTTTCAATTACACAAAGCATTCTTTATAGTGGAAATAAGGTTCTTTAGATTGAAAGATCACTGAAATGCTACGTTAATAACATTTTATCATCATAAACTAATTTTAAAAAGACAGAGCACAATTTTAAACTTCTTTTAGAATGGTGTACAATGCAGACGAATATAGACAAAAATATGAGATTACATAAACAGGCTTTACCAACCTTTATTCCATGAAGAACCTGCATGCTCAAACCTTGCGTTGCGAGTCGATAATATATTTACATTTAAATTTTAATTGGCCTATTTATTTTTGCAATCCTCAAATGTAGATGACACAGAAAAACATCAACAGGAAGTGTGAGTGATTTTGTTTGCGTGGAAAACAGGTGCTGTGGATGTGGGGTTTATGTCTGTGTGGGGTTTATAGGTACAGATCTGACAGCTGGTCTATCTCGAGAGCTCGGTTTTCCGCTTCACACAGCTCTGGTTTTAAACCATGGAAAACACAACACACTTCCCGGATGATGTGGACAAGTTTAGAAATTTGGGCGTGTACTTTTTTGCCCGTTATTTACAGATGTTGTTTTTTTTGGTTTAACATATGCTTAGGTGTATTACTTGTGGTTTTTCAGTACACCCCAAAAATTTGAACTCTCAGATTTTCATATTTTTAAAAGTATCAACAATTATATATTGCATTTTTGCATAACATATACAATGTGTATAAATGTTAATACTATGCATAAGTCACAAAAGTCACATAATTTGACATAGTGCAGCCAAATTGAAAATGAGTCTGATCCTGATTGCAAAACCTGTTCTCAACACACCAATATAGCCAAAACGTGCAAGTGTAACATTATTTTGATAGTCCACTTTAGACATTCTACTAATTACAGTAAATTAATGTCAACTACCAGTCATTACAGAATAAGTAGACTATCTGCTTAATATCTGCTGACACTTTATTTTGATGCTCCCCAACAGACATTCTACTGACTATAAGTAACTTTGCAAGTACGTGTCAACTTATTCTCTAACCTAACAGTCTACTAATACTCAAATGAGAGTTAGTTGACATGTAGTGGTAAATTAATGAGTTATTTGACATGTAGTGGTAAATTAATGAGTTATTTGACATGTAGTTGTAAATCATTGGGAGTTAGTTGACATGTAGTTGAAAGTTAATGCAAGTTATTTGACATGTAGTTGTAAGTTAATGACAGTTAGTCGACATGTAGTTGTAAGTTAATGAGAGTTATTTGAATGAATGAATGATGCATTTATATAGTAGTTTGACATGTATTTGACATGTTATTTGACATGTAGTTGTAAATCATTGGGAGTTAGTTGACATGTAGTTGTAAGTTAATGAGAGTTATTTGAATGAATGAATGAATGAATGAGGCATTTATATAGTAGTTTGACATGTATTTGACATGTTATTTGACATGTAGTTGTAAGTTAATGACAATTAGTCGACATGTAGTTGTAAGTTAATGAGAGTTATTTGAATGAATGAATGAGGCATTTATATAGTAGTTTGACTTGTATTTGACATGTTATTTGACATGTAGTTGTAAGTTAATGACAATTAGTCGACATGTAGTTGGTAAGTTAATGAGAGTTATTTGACATGTAGTTGTAAGTTAATGACAGTTAGTCGACATGTAGTTGTAAGTTAATGAGAGTTATTTGAATGAATGAATGAATGAATGAATGAGGCATTTATATAGTAGTTTGACATGTATTTGACATGTAGTTGTAAGTTAATGACAGTTAGTCGACGTAGTTGTAAGTTAATGAGAGTTATTTGAATGAATGAATGAGGCATTTATATAGTAGTTTGACTTGTATTTGACATGTTATTTGACATGTAGTTGTAAATCATTGGGAGTTATTTGACATGTAGTTGTAAGTTAATGACAGTTAGTCGACATGTAGTTGTAAGTTAATGACAGTTATTTGAATGAATGAATGAGGCATTTATATAGTAGTTTGACATGTATTTGACATGTTATTTGACATGTAGTTGTAAATCATTGGGAGTTAGTTGACATGTAGTTGTAAGTTAATGAGAGTTATTTGACATGTAGTTGTAAGTTAATGGCAGTTAGTCGACATGTAGTTGTAAGTTAATGAGAGTTATTTGAATGAATGAATGAATGAATGAATGAATGAATGAATGCATGAATGAGGCATTTATATAGTAGTTTGACATGTATTTGACATGTAGTTGTAAGTTTAAAGACAGTTAGTCGACATGTAGTTGTAAATTAATGGGAGTTAGTTGACATATATAGTTGCAAAGTTACTTAGAGTTAATTGATTGTCTAAAGTGGACTATCGAAATTTAATGTAACCTACACAAGGCCCAGAACGCTGATCTTAGAATATTGAGAAAATAAATATTCTAGATCTGTCCATTTTTACAAGTATCCTTTAATTATTTTTCATAAAAAGGGTGTATTTAGGAGGTTTTCCCATAGGATCATGCTATTTTATTTGTGCCTAAAGTGTTCTTCACAAATATGTGAGACTCAAGATCATACATTCAAAAAGAAATAATGCTTCAAAATTAAATATCATTTTCAATTTGAGTTGAATATTCATACAGATATTATATTTAAACCCCTTAAGTCAAATGGACCTGTCCAAAAAATCCCTATGCTCCACTTTGGAGAAAGCAGGGCACTTGTGTGTCATAATGTAGTTGTTTGGATTGCACTTAGAGAAGGGAGCAATGAAAAACAACATCAATTCTTCATTATCTTGACCTTGAATGTTACCATGAGTGCAGTGCCTGGGTCACATGACCATAAACAATAAAATAACTTCTTTGAAGTGACCATTGCATGTACCCTTTGCTAACAGACATGTGGAAGGGCCCTTTGTGAAGGGATTCTGTTGTTCACTTCCATTTTGAACGCCCCTACAGATGGTGTCTTCTTCCCGAAGTGCCCTTCAAGGGCTCAAAAGCGCTGTTTGGAATTCGAAGATGTGTGGGAAAACACATGCATGTGAGTGACAAATGTGACCTGTGGGTGACAGGATTGTGTATGAGGCATCAGTCTGGGTGATAACCATCTGCCCCAGTCAGTCATCAGATCACATACAGCAGGTCAACTTCACATGCTGCCAGTCCTGTGTCATGGAAACATGCAAACAGAGACTTAAGATTCTTTAATGACTGACTGATCGATAATGAAAATGGAGGAAGGAGAAACAGTACATTTGTCCTTGAAATGAAATGCAAACCTGCACACCACACAGCTGAAACTGAATATCAGTCAGCCTGAAGGGGAACATCACTCGCTAAAAATAATTCACAATTTATGTTGTTATTCTTTTTGTACAGATAAGATATGCAGGACATTTTTTTTTATTACTTTGTTGTTTTTTGGCCTAAAATTGTATACGTTTTATGTGGCAACGAAACCTCCCATCCGTATTCGTCACAACAGCCACCTATAATCATCAGCATGTGGCCAGGCAGGGGAGGCCCCACCACGAGTCCCATGTGAAGGGACCCTAGAAGAAACCTAAAACCTGTTACACCTTTCAGCAGTATGAAGTGCTATTGTATAAATGCACAATTCACCGTAAGCCGTAACTGGGTCGTTCATATAATATGGTCCTAAACATGTCACTTGAATTTTGTATATAAAAGACAAGGCATAATTTTATAACCTAACATGTAATTAAACAATATAAAATTATGAAACATCTTGTTTTACATATTTTAAAAGAGTGCCTGAAATTATTGTATTCTTTTAGTGCAAAAACTAATAAGTGCACAAAAACAAGACTTAATAATTAATGATAAAAAATCATTTGGTTACACTTTTTTAAGGTGCCAGTATAACAGTGTAATTATAAATTTAAGTACTGAGTAATAATAATTAACTGCATGTACTTATTATAGGGTTAGGGTGAGGGTTTGGTTTAGGGTTAATTGCATGTAGGCTAATTAAGCATAATTTCTAGTATTACTACAGTAACTACATGTAACGTGTAACGATGACACTGTAAAATCACTTTAAGAGAATGTTTGTCCCTTAATTTCATCTAATTAGTTTTATCAATGTTAAATTATGTCATTTAAAAATACAGAAAAAAAGGCCTACGTATGAAAAATATACATATACCAAGGTCAAAGTTCAGAGAAAGAGGAGACTATTTAAATGTTAGGTTTTTTTTGTTTTTTACACGTGTCGTTTTTATTTTGAAAAAAAAAAGAAGAAAAAATGACGTTTATCCACATAAAAAAAAAAAAACTGTTTTCTTTAAAAGCAGTCACATCACTTCTGGTGCAGGTCTTTTGAATGTGCTTCTTCAAATATAGAGCTGTTTTACTCGAGATATCCCTCAAAGTAGTGAGCAAAGATGAGCATAACTGACATCCATCGCATTTGCAGATTGATATCTACAAGTTTTTTTTTTTTCTTCTTCTCACTAATATTTAGATATTTAAAACGAATAAAACTCTATCGCCGTCAGTTCGTACTGCCATTAACACTTTCTCCGACAAGCCGATGCAATGAGACCTGTTTTCCTGTTTGTTCATGTGATGTTTGGCATAAAGCCTATTATTTAGAGATATAATTTAGTCTGATCAATGATACATGTTGTCAGATGTCATTGATAGCATCTTGGAAAATATCATCTTGGAAAATGTATCTTTTATGAGAATTTGTCTCTGATTTTAATATCACTGCTGACTGACACAATTCATTCTGCAAGCGAAAATGTTCAAAAGGCTTCTTGTTCTGACCTATCAAGATTTGTAAAATCATCCCAGACTGACTTGTGAGTTGAGCAGGTGCACTGATGCGGGCCAATTCTACTTCATTTGTTTTGTTCATGGCTGACATGCGGCATTACTATGGCTTGCTTGTGGCCCAAATCTGGCAAACAGGAGCAGACCGCCCAAGTGCCATCATTCCTGCCAAAAGTGGGCCAAATGTAAGCGTCAAGTGTGCGCCAGATCTGGGCCACAGCAATTCTGCTATCTGGGATGGAATGAGTGAAAGTGCGTCAAAAGAGAAAATATTCCAAATTAGCTCATGAATTGACCACTTAACTTCAAAAAGTGTCCAATAACATGAGGGTAACTGAGTTGATCATGTGATCATGCGAGTTCCTCATGGAGCGGTCCACTCCATGTAACATAAAACAGCTTTTATTATTAATTATGAGTAATTCATCTCATGTGAAAGTATGTGATACATACTAAAGTACAGTTTTTATGTGTAAAATATTTTAGAGGGAAATTACTGAGTGAACCAAAGTCCACAAAATATACACAAGCAAAATGTCAGGCAAGTTTTAAATGTAGTTACATAGACGCAATTTAAAGTCCATATCTAGAGTTCAGTGCAGGTAGTGTGCTAAACAGTCAGCTGTGTATTTTAATGTATTCACTTTAATGTGTGTATTTTAATTAAGTCATTAGATGAAATATGACACAACAAAAAACAAGGTAAAAAAATTTGACCTCGTTTACATTAGTTATGACTTGGAGGAATAAACAATAAAGGTGTCAGGTGGCCAGGATGTACGGGTTTAACTCCTTTCCATCCTAGATATATGTAGGTCGATGAGGTCAAATCTGTGTAGTTTTCTTTTTGAGTGTCATCAACTAGGGCTTAAACAAAATAAGAATGTATTTCTAAGTTTGGATGTTTTTTAGAAGTCAAAAGTCATTTTATAATCAAGATTGTTGTCTTCAGGCAGCTTACTTCCTCTCAATATGTGGTTTTGTTGCTGTTTGAAATTAGATCAACAACCAGCGATCTCGTCTGCAAAAGCGAGATGCACAATCATTAGTATAAAGCAGGTCATGCATGAGAAAAAGAGCACATGGGTGTGTGCACTGCTAAGATTGAGAAAATCGTGTGTACTTACAGTTAAAACAAATCAATAATTATGTATGTGAGAGCTCCAAGTACTGTAGTATAAGAAAGGAAGACCTTAATGTTCACTTAATTTTTGAGTTATGTCAATGCTTGTTATATTTTAATGTGCTATTTAGCCTTGTACAGTGACAGTGTTGCAAATGTGTTGCAATACCAGGTGAATTTAGCATTATGCTGAGCATCATCATTCACTCAGGAGCAAAAACACTGGCCACAAGCCAAATAGCATGTCTTTTTGTTCATTGTCACATACTTTAGTCCTGAAAGTCAGTGTATGAATAATGAATTGCTTCTTCAATTTACTTAAGTTAATTTCTTGTCACAACCTAATTACACTCCATTCAATCCACTTACATTTGTAAAATGGACGTTTTCTTGGGTTACGCTGAATCTTTGACATTAAAGTCAGAAGATCATAAGGAGTATCTCAGTAGTCGTGAACATTCAACAGTTTAATTGTGAATTAGAATAATTAGCATAGCACACAAGACTAAACAGTCAGCTGTGTATTTTAATGTATTTATTTTAATGTGTGTATTTTAATTATGTATTTGAAGTCAACAAAAAACAATACAAAGTGTCCTTGTGACTTGGAGGTGAAGGTGTCAGGTGGCCAGGATGTACGGGTTTCACTCATTTCCATCCTAGATATATGTAGGTCGATGAGGTCAAATCTGTGTAGTTTTCTTTGTGAGTGTCATCAACAAAAAACAAAATAAGGAAGTGAATGAATGTTGTAGTGTAGAACTGGACCAAGAGCACTGTTTCAGAGAGTACAAGTAGGCTATTGTTGGACCTTCCTGATATTCCTGTCTTATTCATTATCCTATTAACAACTCAAATTTGATAGGATCTAAAAGAATACTATCCATAAGATGTTTTTTAGAAGTCGAAAATCATTTTATATTCAAGATTGTTGACTTCAGGCAGCTTACTTCCTCTCAATATGTGGTTTTGTTACCTTTTTGAAATTAGGTCAACAACAATTAGGTCTCGTCTGCAAACTCAGAAAAAACTGAGATGCACAATCATTAGTATAACGCAAGTCATGCATGAGAAAAAGAGCACATGGGTCTGTGCACTACTAAGATTGAGAAAATCATGTGTAGTTAAAGCAATTTTTTTTTTGTCAGTGCTTGGTATATTTTTATGTGCTATTTAGCCTTGTACAGTGTGACAATGTTGCAAATGTGTTGCAATACCAGATTACATTATCATTATGCTGAGCAACAGCATTCACTCAGGAGCAAAAACACTGGCCACATGTGTCTTTTTGTGCATGTTCAATTTACTTAAGTTCATTTCTTGTCACAACCTAATTACATTCAGTTCAATCCACTTACATTTGTATAATGGACGTTTTCTTGGGTTACGCTGAATCTTTGACATTAGAAGTCAGAAGATCATAAGGAGTATCTCAGTAGTCGTGAACATTCAACAGTTTAATTGTGAATTAAAATACTTAGCATAGCACACAAGACTAAACTGTCAGCTATGTATTTTAATATATTTATTTTAATGTGTGTATTTTAATTATGTAGCCTATTTTAAGTCATTATATAGATGAAATATGACAGATAGCAAAAAACAATGTGGAAAAAGTGTCCTTATGAAAAACCTAAAGGTGTCAGGTGGCCAGGATGTACGGGTTTCACTCATTTCCATCCTAGATATATGTAGGTCGATGAGGTCAAATCTGTGTAGTTTTCTTTGTGAGTGTCATCAACCAAGGTTTTAAATAAAATAAGGAAGTGAATGAATGTTGTAGTGTAGAACTGGACCAAGAGCACTGTTTCAGAGAGACCTTCCTGATATTCCTGTCTTATTCATTATCCTGCTAAAACCTAAAATTTGATAGGATCTAAAAGAATACTATACATAGAATGATGTATTTCTAAGTTTGGATGTTTTTTTAGAAGTCAAGAATCATTTTATATTCAAGATTGTTGTCTTCAGGCAGCTTACTTCCTCTCAATATGTGGTTTTGTTGCTGTTTGAAATTAGATCAACAACCAGCGATCTTGTCTGCAAACTCAGAAAAAAGTGAGATGCACAATCATTAGTATAATGCAAGTCATGCATGAGAAAAAGAGCACATGGGTCTGTGCAAGTACATTTCCTGTCACAACCTAAATGCATTCTGTTCAATCGACTTACATTTGTAAAATGGAAGTTTACTTAAAACTTCTGGGTTACACTCAACATTTGACATCAAATCTTTGGTAAATCATTTCTGTTGCTGGATGTTTTTGGGTTTACCACTGTACCTTAGATTATGGACTGGGAATATGATTCATTATATTTCATATTGCAGTTTTTGTGCAGGAAGCAGTTCAATGACAAGTGTAGTGTTTTGAGCATGGGGTGTGCTACATAAAATTGGAAGGGGAAAAAGAAAAAATTATTCTTGGACATCTTGTCATTATTTCAGTCCACTTACTACCTAGACAGTGAATTTCTAGTTCCCAGAATGCTTTTCATGGAACTGCATTAGGAGAGTTAATGTTTAACCCGCTGTCACCAACAAAGTTTAGATAAAGCCAGGATTAGGCCTTAGCTCAATTAGGGCATTTAAGTAGCATTTATAAACGTGCCTTAGAAAAAATACTGGAGTGCATCTTGACACAAAACAATGGTACTGACATATTTTAAGATATGTCAGTGCGAGTTGCTTTCAGTTAAAACAGCTCAAACGTGCATTTTAGTCTGGGACTGGGCTAAAGCCTTGTCTGTGAAACAGGTCATAAGTGTTTCATGTACAGGTTTATCTGAGATTTAGAAGAATTCATGTTGTTCAGTTTATGTGGTTATTATTCTGCTGAAGAGTGGAGATTATGAATCAGTTGTGGGTGGCTGCAGTGTAACTGCTGTATTGTTTTGCTTTATGAGAAATAACTGAGCTACACTATTACAGAAACTTGCCTTATATTATTTGCTCATTCCATACATATAATTAGTAAGTTAAACTATTTTTAGCATGCCGTCATGTTACTAGTACTAGTACTAACTGGCACATTTAAAAATAGTTATTTGGCTTCATTTGATTCAGCTGGGGTTCCACAGTGCAATGAGTTTTCTTAACATAAACCTAAACCTAGACTAAACGCAAATACCTTGTGTAGCAGAAACCTAAATGGACTCATCGACATGACAAATGAACTATATTCTCTTTCAGGTCAACACAAAATTACATAAATAAATTGCCTTTTATAATTATATCCGCATAAAACGTATCATTTAAATCTGTTCTCATTCATTGTAATATATTTGGACACTCTTGGTAAATATGAGCAAAAGGTGGCTGTGAAAATAAATCTGCATTGTTTATCCTTATGAGCTTTCATTTAAAGAAATCACAAAATCCTAACCTTTCTTTGAAGTAAAACAATTGAAAGTGGGAAACTCACATTATGAAATAAGTGTTTTTTCTCCAATGAATGCTGGCCACAATTATTGGCACCCCTAGAAATTCTTATGAGTAAAATATATTCCCATTAATATTTATGTTTTTTTTTAGCACATCAGGGTGACTATGAACATGAAATTGTCCATGTCTTGTTCCACGGGAGTATAAACATGAGGAAACACAAAGGCCAAATTCCCTTAATCATTCAATCACAACAGGTAAAACCAAAGTTCTGATGTACAGCAAAAGATTGTTGAGCTTCTCAAAATAGAAAGTTGCTATAAGGAAATAGTTAAAGCATTGACAAATCTCCATTTCCACAATCAGGACCGGCTTCCATGGTCAGATGAAACTAAAAAAAAGAGCTTTTTGGCAGCAAACCCACCAGATGGGTTTGGTGCACACATGGATAAAAAGTACCCCATGCCCACGGTTAAATATACTGTTGGATCTTTAATGTTGTGGGCCTATTTTTCTGCTGGAGGTCCTGGACATCTTGCTCAGATACATGGCATCATGGATTCTAGCAAATACCAACAGATAAAAATCAAAACCTGACTACCTCTGTTAGAAATCCAATAATAGGCCATGGTTTGATCTTCCATCAGGACAATGATCCAAAACAAACATTAAAACCAACAAAAATGTGTCACTGAGCACAAAATGAAGCTTCAGCCATGACTGTCCCAGTCCCCTGACCTGAACCCTATAGAAAATGAGTGGAGTGAACTGAAGAGAAAAAGCACCAACATGGAGTTGGGAATCTGAAGGGTCTGGAGAGATTCTGTATGAAGGAATGGTCTCTGATCTCTTGTCACGTGTTCATCAGCCATTATAGAAGAAGAAGCTGTTATCTTGGGAAAAGGATGTTGCAAAAAATGGGTGCCAATAATTGTGGCCAGCTTGAATTTGAGAAAAACATTTATTTCATAATGAGATTTTTTCCCCATTTTCCATTGTTTTACTTCAATGATAGGTTAGAATTTTGTTTTCCACTGTTGTTTTGTTTTCCATTTTCTACTGCTTTGACTTTATAAAGTATTACAGTGCTGCTGGGTAACCAGAATGCTTTGAGACTCGGTGAGTTCTGACGAGTCTGAGTACATAGACTGTAGAGTTATATTAAATTTGCAGGCGTGTTCTCTGTTAGTTAAATGTCCAGAATTGTGTGTAGTATAGCATGTTATCATTGAGCTATCTAGTCCCAGAAGTGTAGTGCCAGCTTACTAATCAGACATCATCAGAGGTTTTGTCTGCAAGATGCCTATTTAAAAAGTCAGTAGATGTAGTTAGTAGACTTTTTTTTTTGTCTTTATCCCAATATATGAGATTTTGAGGTGCAATCAACTAACAGTAACATATAGGGATTTTTTTTTTTTCACCAAATCCAGTAAAAAACAGGTGAAAGGGCATCACAAATAAAGCAGTTCCTTGCATGTTTCTCTTTATTTGTATTATTACAAACTAAACTATCCCTATATATGTTATTATAACTTATAACATTATAACTACATGTTATTTAGTCTTTAGTGGCCATTTTATTTTTGATGGCAAAGGAGTATAAGAATCTAAGTAATAGTAGTCTGCATATTTGATAAGTTTGTTTTGTAAACACAAATGTTGGTCATTTTGATAAATATTTGAGAAAGAACTGCTCCCACTTTAAACCAAATGTCTTTAACTTTGATGTACTAACATTTAAATTAATCATTTGATACAATACACGGTCACACTTTAGTTTAGGGTCCAGTTCTCACTATTAACTAACTATTAACTAAGACTTTTGCCTCAATAATCTCCTAATTACCGCTTATTAATAGTTAGTAAGGTAGTTAAGTTTAGGTATTGGGTCGGATTAAGGGATGTAGAATATAGTCATGAATAAGGCATTAATATGTGCTTTATAAGTACTAATAAACAGCCAACATTCTAGTAATATGCATGCTAATAAGCAACTAGTTAATAGTGAGAATTGGACTTTAAAATAAAGTGTTACCCAATGCACTTATTGTGTACATGCATGTTTTTCCATTGTACATTTAAAAAAAAAATACCTGCATATAATTACAACTGTAATTAATTTCACTTTTAGACTCTTGATTACATATGGAAAACTAGACATTGCATATTAATTTATTTGTAATTACATTGTTGACCCTTCCCTTTACACCTTAAGGTGATGATGCACAGGGCAACTTTTTGAGCAATGTTGCCGGGCAATTTTGCAGAGCGATATTACTTGGGCACTTTCACATTGAGAATGGGCAACAAATTTCTACTTGGATACTTTAGATTGAAATTTGTTGCCCATTGGAAAATGTCCAAGTAATATCGTTCAGCAAAATTGCCCGGCAACATTGCTCAAAAAGTTGCCCTGTGTATCATCACCATTAAGGGGATATTTCACCCAAAAATTAAAATTCAGTCATCATTTACTCACCCTCAAGTTGTTCCAAACCTGTATGAGTTTCTATTTTATGTTGAACACAAAAGAAGATGTTTTGAAGAATATGGGTAACCAAACAGCGATGGTAGCCATTGACTTCCATAGTAAGGGGAGGGGAAAAAATACTGTGGAAGTCAATGTTGTCCATCAACTGTTTGGTTACCCATTTTCAAAATATATATTTTATTGTGTTCAGCAGAAAATAGAAATTCATACAGGTTTGGAACAACTTGAGGGTGAATAAATGATGATAGTACCTATTTTTTAAGTAAGTAAAGACACCTAATATAAAGTATAACCACAAAACGTCATTTTAATGCATTCTCATTCATTTGCTTATCATTTAGTTCAAGTGATCTTAATGGTAAATCAATGATCCATTAAAGGGATAGTTCACGCAAAAATTTTATTTTGAAGAATGTCGGTATTTTTTTCCATACTATGGAAGTCAATGGAGTCCATCAACTGTTTGGTTCTTCAAACGATCTACTTTTGCATTCAGCAGAAGAAAGAAATTCATACAGGTTTTGAACAACTTCAGGGTGAGTAAATGATGACAGAATTTTCATTTTTGGCTGAACTATCCCTTTAAGTATACATATAGATTTTAATCTGGTTGGATTTCGTGTGTTTATAATACACAGAACCGCAGAGTTGATCATTCATGCATTTTATTTTCATATGATTTGCACAATACAGTCATTACTAACTGAAAGTTTGCCATTGTAGAAGGAAACACAAGTCAACTTAATTGTGGATGTAAATAATATGTTGCAAAAAATGAAAGCTATATAGACAGAATTCTTCAGCTTCAAAGTAATTTAAAAATAAGTTTTACAAAATAATAGGTAATAAATGTAGAAATCATTAAAATAAAGAAAAATTAAACATGAGCTAAGTCTAAGTTGCTAAATTAGAAAACTAAAAAGCGGCATATACTTCTATTGTATCCTAACCTAGAATAGTTGAGCCCATATTATACAGTAAAAGCATATAAACACATTACATTCAAATGTGTATACAGTATATTATTCTTAAAACCATAAGCAATATAGTATAACTGAGGGAGTTTACATAATCCCTTGATCAACATTTAACAACAACGGTGCAGATCTAACGGCTCTCGAATGTGGTCAAATGTGAACTTTTTCTGTCTTCGGTGAAGGAACTCTGATAAATCCAACCGATGAAGAAAGACTGTTGGATTTGTGAGACCTGAAAGACAAATAATAGACAAATTGTAATTCTTCAAACAAAACCGCACATATTTTGTAGAGTTTGCTAATGAAACATTGGGTCTCATTCACTAATGATTACAAGTTGCATACTTACTGTATGTTTGAGCATGTGCAGAAAGATCTTCGAGTAAATCCCAGTGTGCCATTCACAACCAGTTGATACTCAAATACCTTTTATAAAGATCTAGACTATGTGTTTGACTTCAATTTTAGAACCTATCCCAGTTTGCGCAACATTTTATTAAAATTTAGTCTGCCGGGACTACTTTTTTTTTTTTTTGGAGTGTCTATTTACATCAATTGCAAACAGCCCGCCTTGTTGGCAGAGGCTATTTACACTAACTCCGCCCACTATTGTCTGATTGAGCCAGACAAAATTACAAAAGAAATCATGCTGAAAACATGAGCAGTTATGTGGAGAATAAGGCTAGTAGCGTTAGCTTTTGGCGCGATTGACGCGAGTTTGAAACCGCCTTTTCCCGAACTCATTCTTCTCCCTTTTCCCATCACATATAAGCTCGGAGAAGTGTTGATTTTAAATAAAAAATAATTGAAAAGTGTAAATAAAATGCAAAACGGGTATTTAATAATGGGAATAAAGTGTTTATCTGGTAGGGTCAGAGACAGGGACAAGTAATGTCCCAATAAGATGGCATCTATTTATGATTTTAATAATTATAATCATATACACTGAATACGTTGTTATTATTGCATACTATTTTATAATATACTACAATACGCTGAGGTGCAATCTGTATAAATAGTATCTAACAACTATTTACACTTAGTGCAAAGAAAATACGGTTACACTTTATTTTACAGTGCTGTAGTTACATTGTAATTACTCAAGTACTGAGTACTATTAACTACATGCACTTACTATAGAATTACAGTTAGGGGTTGATTTAGGGTTAGTTACTCATAATTATGCATAATTTACAGTTATTACTATAGTAAGTACATGTGGTAATGTGTAACTACAGCAATGTAAAATAAAGTGTTACCGAAAATATTTTCACTTAGTGCAAATAGCATTTAACATTCTTTGCACTTATTGCAAAAAAATACTTTTTGTTGCTATTTACACAGTGTAAATAGCATCTATTGCTATTTGCACTTATTGCAAATAGCCTCTTCCTTTTTTTGTATGTGTGGTTTCATTTAGTTCTAAATGTTATCCTAAACTTATAAGTGCAACTGCAAATGTTTTTACGAACAAATATGTGAACACGCAGTTAGTGAATGAGACCCATTGTCACAAGATATAACATCTTCACTCACGTTAGCTCATCCACGCTTTGAATGTCATCAGGATGTTGAACACAACAGTCTTCAGAAGGAGAATTCTTAGCCAAAAGAGCCCCAGTGACATGAAGTTGATTTTTTCATCTGCAGAAATGAAATAAAATTAGTATGTCTATAGGGTTTACCATGTATTTTGCAAAACCAAGCATGTATGCAGTACGATCCAGCAATAGTTTTTTAAAATGCTACTAGCCTTACAATCTGAAATCTATGAGAGTGTAGTTATTGTAATGTATGTACAGCAGACTATAAATGTGTGATTAAAACGGAAAACACTTACCGAATTCCATATCACTTTGACCGGATGATTTACCTTTACAGTCACCTGAATGTGGAATAAAGCAGATTAATCTCTTGCAACCAAATATTTTAGGAATTAAGATAGGAATGTTTTTATTACTATTATTATTACTATTGCATGTGATAATTCCTACCCGTTTCCTCGCATCTAGCATCTGGAATATCCAAGGCAAAGCCGCTGTAGTAGTTTTCATAGTTTTTGCCTGAATATCGCACTGGTGTAAAATCGAGTGAATTTACATGTGAATGGTTCGTGAAGTCAGTTGCCAGACATGACTGTCCAAATCTGTAGAATTCTGGTGCTTTTGTCTCTTCTGTAAAAATATAAGAAAAGAGAAAAAACCCCGAACACATTAGTTTCATAAACATAAAGTGTAAGTGTTTAATCCAGACAAAAATTAGACAATTACAATTTGTCATATGTAATTAGCTTTTTATGGCAGCTTAAATGGATTCGAAAGTACATTCACTGACAATAAACATTGCGATTACATATGTCAAAAGCATTTTCATTTGAAATATGTTTTTTTTCCCAGACAGACATTTCAAATCAAAATGGGAAAAAAAGTCTTATTGTCGAAAATAACTTGAATGAATAGAATATAGAACAGAATAGTATATTTGCCTCAAATTAATGAGTCCAAAGTCCTTTTACTTAACCAACATTTAAAATATTGATAATATGACAAATTCTTACCCTACTTCAATAGTACCAACTGATTTTTCTAGGCCCACAGGCTGATACCTCATCTCAAAAACTCATTCAGACTTTCATTGTCAAAGTTTAGTTGTTTTCCAGAGTAAACCACTAGTTTTTTTAATGAAATGAAATGTAAATGTCACAGTAGCATTAAAACACAATGTATGGGAAAACCCATAAGTTATCATCCGTCGCTGTTCACTAATGGAGACTCTATTTTTATTAGCTTTGTGTTAGTTGGATTTATACCACAATGATCGTACAGCAAACATAAATCAAATTAAACATGGAAACTTCAGTCTTATTCAAGATCCAAACTCTTACTGACATGATTTAGTCTGGGTAATACACTGCTTCTGGCAGTTATGCCGAGATGTAGAGAGCTTTTAATTACATCAACACAATTTGCCTAATGAATAGACNCTGTTACATTGCAGGGTTTTTCAGGATTCAAGGCAAAGCTGCTGTAGTAGTTTTCATACTTTTCGCCTGAATATCGCACTGGTGTAATTTTGCCAAAGTCTACTTCTTCATGGCCCGTGTAGTCAGTTGCCAGACATGAGTTATCTTCAAATTGGTAAACATCTGCCTCTTTCTTTTCTTCTGTAAAAATACAAAAAAACAATTCCAAACACATTAGTTTCATAAACATGAAGTGTACTGTGTTTAATGCAGACAAAAATTAGGCAATTAAATTTTGTCAAATGTAATTAGCTTTTACGGCAGATTAATCAGATTCTAAAGTACATTCACTGACAATAAACATTGTGATTATATGTCAAAAGACATATTCAGACATTTCAAATTAAAATGAAAAAAAAGTCTTATTTTTGAAAATAACTTGAATGAATAGAATATAGAACAGAATAGTATATTTGCCTCAAATCAATGAGTCCAAAGTCCTTTTACTTAACTAACATTTAAAATATTGATAATATGACAAATTCTTACCCTACTTCAATAGTACCAACTGATTTTTCTAGGCCCACAGGCTGATACCTCATCTCAAAAACTCATTCAGACTTTCATTGTCAAAGTTTAGTTGTTTTCCAGAGTAAACCACTAGTTTTTTTAATGAAATGAAATGTAAATGTCACAGTAGCATTAAAACACAATGTATGGGAAAACCCATAAGTTATCATCCGTCGCTGTTCACTAATGGAGACTCTATTTTTATTAGCTTTGTGTTAGTTGGATTTATACCACAATGATCGTACAGCAAACATAAATCAAATTAAACATGGAAACTTCAGTCTTATTCAAGATCCAAACTCTTACTGACATGATTTAGTCTGGGTAATACACTGCTTCTGGCAGTTATGCCGAGATGTAGAGAGCTTTTAATTACATCAACACAATTTGCCTAATGAATAGACTAGTTCATAATGGATTATTCATAGTTAAAACTGCAATTAATAAAACAATTTCAGACGTAAACTCTACATTGCTTTTAAGGATTTTGAGTGTATTTGTTTAGGATTTCTTTGCTGTAATGGGTAACGATTACATTTCTTGCTACTAGTCCTAATTTAGAAGTTTTATTATTAGAATCTTAAACTCAAATAAATGTCATTTAAAGGTATCACTTGTTTAAATTGGAAAATCCATGCCATTTTTTTTTTTGCATATAGCATTGTAAGTTAAATTATTATAAAAAGATATATTATAATGTAGATTCTCATTCATATGTTGTTACTTATTTGAGTGCACAGATAAGTGTGTCCCTTTGGCAAATATGATTTTGTTAGCAGTGTTAGTCACACAATGATTGGCACACATATAATAATCCCATACATGTGGCCAAAATGACACATGCGTAATGTCCTATACTGTAAGTACTGTTATTCCTAACAAAATCAAAAACAATATCAATATCAAGTTTTGTTCAATACAAATAAAACTTGACAGTTAGTCTTTTTTAGATGCTTATCAAATTAACCAACTCAAAAGATGTTTGTACAGTATATCCATTCAGTAGTGCTAAACAAAAAGTAATTGAATATAACCTGTTATATTGCATATAACATTAGTGGAATATGTGCCATTAAGACATTAATATTAAATTAATACATGTTGGTTAATCTAGGCTGTCAAATGAGCAGCTGACTGATTATAATTATTATTTCAATTTCTCAATTTAGCTATTTTCCCACATGAATGACTGAATTTATGAAAAATGCTTAAGAGGTATTACCAACAGTTACTTGGTAAAACATTCATAGTTGTCAAAAGTTGAAATATGTTTGTGTGTTCAGATTATGTTAAAATGTTGTTTTAAGTTGTGGTCTTGCAAATTTAGGAATATGAACGTGCGAGTAAAGTCAATCCTCTCTTTGTGTACTTTATCGAACTCTATAAAATACCCAATCAATCGAGACAGTTACACAACATTATCAGAGTTCTTTGATTAAAATAGATTATCCTCTTACTTGATTGTACTGTTAATTTTGTCCCTCCTCCAAAGACTCTTTTAACGCTAGAAGTCACACTGATCGATATATCAGTACAAAAACCATTTGGATGGTACCCAATGTATACTACATAAAACATAAGATAAAGTAATTACAAATTTCCAATGTGATCTGTAAGAAAGAGATATGAATCATAAAGTATGGACATATTTTTCCCAATTTCGACAATTATCCTTAAATTAAAGATCTGTACTACTGATTTATACCTAAATGTTATTTAGGTATAAACATCTGATGTTAAAATCGTTAAACATGATTACACTCTAAAAAATGCTGGGTTAAAAACAACCCAAGTTGGGTTGAAAATGGACAAACCCAGCGATTGGGTTGTTTTGACCCAGCAGTTGGGTTAAATGTTTGCCCAACCTGCTGGGTAGTTTTATTTAACCCAACAATTGTTTACAAATTACTATATGTCTGGCTTAAAATGAACCCAAAATAGGTTGGAAATTAAAAATCAGACTCATAATTACTAGAGGCAACAATAATAATCAAAAAGATGAGCATTTATTAATAAGCAATTTAATAAATGTTTATTGTTTAAATATTATTCAAAAAAAGTATTAATAAATGTTTGTTTATTAAACATATTAATAAATGTTAATTTCCAACATATTTTGGGTTCATTTTAAGCAAGAAATACAGTAATTTTTAAACAATATTTGGGTTAAATAAAACTACCCAGCAGGTTGGGCAAACATTTAACCCAGCCGCTGGGTTAAAACAACCCAATCGCTGGGTTTGTCCATTTTCAACCCAACTTGGGTTGTTTTTAACCCAGCATTTTTTAGAGTGTACATATTTATTTGGACTACTGTGTGATGAAGCTGGACACTCCTGTAGTTCTGTTTAAAGCTCATCGCCTTTCTTTATTAAACGACTCGATTTCCTGATGTTACGATGAATTATTTCCAAACGAAAGTAAGGTTTTACTTACTGGTCTGTACAAACAATTGAGTTCCCTTCGCAAATAAAATTCTGCCGAGGTTGTCATTCACACAGTGACTGTCAGCATTATAAATACTTCAATAAACGCTGAGTCAAAACTTCAGTGTTCGTTTTGATGTAAGAGTCACTCAGACATTCTACTAACTATAATTAACTTTGCAACTACATGTCAACTGACTCTCATTAGAGTATTAGTAGACTGTAGTAGACCATTAGTAGACTTAGTTTAGGGTTAGGTGTCAGGGTTTGGGTTAGTAGAATAAGTTGAGATGTACATAGTTGCAAAAAAAATATCTAAATTCATAACTTACTCGATAACACACTGAGCCGAGTCCCTTGCCCAAATATCAGTTTGTTTGTATTTTGAGTCACACAATTACAAACACCAACACAGAAATACACAAAAAACCTCTTTCCTTTGACAGGTATAAAGACATGAGTTTTGTAATTTGACATTACCATACATTCTATTAATAATTAGATTAATTAAACACTAATGTCTGTGGATGAAGTGGGTTTTAAAAAACATTTTCTGAAAACTTGTGATATTTGGTGGTACAGTAAATTAAATATAAAATTTCACTACTCGTGACTCTAAAGATAGAAACCAAATCCTATGAAAATAATATTCTATTATTGTATATTATAATATTTAAACGGTTTTTACTCACTTGCTTCTACATAGAGTTGTGTCCCCTTCCCAAATATTATTTTGTCAATATTGTTATTCACACAGTGTGAATCATAACCTCCATATAGAAGAGATATCCTCCAACATGTTAGATTCAACATCAACTATAATGATTTCCTTCTATATTATAGGGATTTTTCATTTTTATAGACTTGTGTCACAAGTGCAACTTTTATTCGGTCCATTTATTTGAACTAGCATATAGGCCTAGTCTTTCTTTATTAAATGACTTGATTTCCTTATTTTGTTTTTTTGTTTTTTATCTGATGTTACGATGAATTATTTCCAAATGAAAGTAAGGTTTTACTTACTTGTCTGTACAAACAAGTGAGTTCCCTTCGCAAATAACATTTTGCCAGAGTTGTCATTCACACAGTGACTGTCAGCGTTATAAATACTTCAATAAACGCAAGTCAAAACTTCAGTGCTTGTTTTAATGTTAGAGTCACTCAGTAATGCAATTAAAATATGTGTGTCAAATTAATAAATTGCATAAATAAATTACATTAAATAAAACGAGCTGTGAAAATCTCATGTATATGACTATACCTGTCCTATCGGTGGATTAGTGAAAAGAACTTGTGTAATATTGGTTACATTAAACTGTAAATAACTGAATCCATAACTTACTCGATAACACACTGAGCCGAGTCCCTTGCCCAAATATCAGTTTGTCTGTATTTTGAGTCACACAATTACAAACACCAACACAGAAATAGGAAACTCTTTCCTTTGATAGGTATAAAGACATGAGTTTTGTAATTTGACATTACAGTAAATTCTATTATTAATTAAAATTAATAACTAAAGTCTGTGGATGAAGTGGGTTTTAAAAACATCTTCTGAAAACTTGGGTGGTACAGTAAATTTAATATTAAATTTCACTGCTTGTGACTTTTAGATTAGATACCAAATCATATGAAAATAATATGCTATTATCATTATTATTATATATTGTAATATTTAAATGGTTGTACTCACTTGCTTGTACATAGAGTTGCGTCCCCTTCCCAAATATTATTTTACCAATATTGTTATTCACACAGTGGTTAGTAGTGTGATCATAACTTCTTACATGAGTAGCAGAGACATCCTCCATCATGTTAGATTCAACATCAACTTAATAACTAAAATGATTTTCTTCTACATTAAAGGGATTTATAATGAATAATAATAATAAACATTTATTTTTATGGACTGGTAGCACAAATGTATTATTATTTTGGTGCCTACTTTGTTGCTGAATTCACAGAATGATTTGTTTGATACTTTTTCCCTTTTATATTTGTCAGTTTACTTTTTTGGTTTAGTTACGCCAAAGTCCAACATCACTGAAGATAATTGTTTGATAGTTTATATCATAAATCTATTCATAATGCATTTTGACAAAGGTAATTCTACATTTATAACACAATCAAAGTCATGGTTCGTTGATGAAAAGATGGGTTTATCGCAGAATAAATTCAACACTAAGATTAAAGTACAACTTACTGGTTTGTACAGTGAGTTTTGTCCCATTGCCAAAGAAAAGTTTTTGTCCAAGATTCACACAGCCATTGGCCATATACTAAAAACTAGCAATATCCTGATAACAAAAGCACTGCAAGATATTCTGTCACAATCTCTCTTTAATAAGATGCCGTGTGAAAACTTTAAAGAAGGAACGACATCCATTTATATCAATGTTTAGTGCGGTAGAATAAAATCTGTTTTTAACTGTTATGTTTCTAAGACAAAAAAATAGTTGTTGTTCCTAAAGTTTACAACAAGCTGAAGGTTTTGAATGTATTTATCTGGGAATTTAGTATGGTATTAATAAAGATAAATACCTTTACATCTTTTTTAAAAAGTATTGATTTATTGTTCTAATCATAAGAAGTGCATATTTCATTAAAAAGTATGTGATATTTGAGCGAAGTGAGCCACACTTACTTGAAAACACAGTTAGTTTAGTGCCTTTTCCAAATATAATTTTGTATCCGACTTGATTCACACAGCTGTTGACCATGAACACATAACTGCTGCTCAACATGAAGTATGTTTTCATTTCTTCAATTGGGATAAAAGTTATCATCATATAAAATCTAATTTAGAAATAATTATAAATGTATCAGTTAAATGTCAGCTTTATTAAAAAGATTGTATTGATGTTGTATGTACTACAATAAATGGCTATTATTGTTAATGTTACATAAATTGAGGATCCCAAAGATTTGTATTATGGTTCAGTGATTTTTAGAATTTTAGAGATAAAACTTACTTGCTTGTACTGTAAGTGTGGTCCCCTTGCCAAAGATCATCTTATATTGATTATTCACACAGCTATTGACATTGTACCAAAAACCAGTCCTAACAGTGTGTACACGGACTGTGTCTTTCAGTCTTTAAAAAACTGATTGTTTTTGTGCAAATGGTATTTATATTTAAATCAAACTACTAGAATCGACTATCAAGTATTAAACATCATTGAACTCATAATGCATTACAAGTATTTAAAAAAAAAAATTGTTACAAGCAATACCATTAAACACCAAATAAACTCCCCACAGGAATATGGTCATATGATCATTTGAAAAATGAACTCACTTGAAGTAATTGTTAGTTTGGTGCCCGTCCCAAATATGATCTTGTTGCCCCCAGGATTCACACATCAGTAAAGCACAGTACATTTATTCTCAGTCCAATATGAACTGTTGTACGGTGGATACATTTATATTAAACTCATTTTTTGAGATATTATTCATTTCTACAAATAAACAAAAATACAGATATGAAGCTTTAGACAAATCTAATAAAATTCTGTTGAGTTGCGTTCTTTAAAAATGATGTTGACAGCATGTTTTGGGGTTTTTGTTTGTTTTGTTTGTTTGTTTGCTTCTTTGTTTTGCATTATCAAAATGGCAATACATCAGTTGTGTTTAGCAGTATTATCAGAAATACCTCTACATTACATTATTTGCTTTTCTATAACAAATATGAGATAAATAGCAGTTTAAAATAAACATTTTAAGCATAAAATTAAATGCTGAATGTATGAATATTGGATATTGAAACTTACTTGACTGTACAATGAGTTTTGTTCCTTTGCCAAATAATGTTCTAATCTGATCATTCACACAGTCATTCATCATGTATAAAAAAGCATCGACATCCTGATGATACTGAACAACATCAAGAAGATTTTACAACAATGGAATGAAGATTCACCTTAAAACCTAAATAGTTGATTGTTGTTCCAATTTTAACACAAAACTGAGGGTATTATTTAGCGTTGGGCCAGAGTCCACCATGTCGAGTACGGGTCGAGCTGAAGCCCTTAACCAATCGAGTTTGAGTGAGAGATGTTTATTAATGTATTGTTATATTAAATTTATGTTGTTACTTATTCTTCTTTCATGTTACACATGACATGTATTCGACTGTACTCTGAAAAATTTCAGTCTATAATGTCTGAGTTCACGTCATGTTCAAGTCCACCTGAGTGCGTCCGAGTGCAAGTTCATTCATAATTGCAGTCAGAGTCCAAGTACCCCAACTCTAATATTTTTTTCTTTTACTATCATAAAGTATTTTTAAGGAATGATTACCATCAGTATATCATGGTATAACTTAGCATAAAATGATATGAATATGAATGAATATAAGATATTAATAATTAGATTAATTAAACATCTGAAAATGTCTTATATTTGGTGGTACAGTCAATTTAATATTAAATGTCACTATTCATGACTTAGATAACAAATCCTATGAAAATAATATGTTATAATTATTGTCATATATTATAATATTAATCGATTTTACTCACTTGCTTGAACATAGAGTTGTGTCCCCTTTCCAAATATTATTTTGTCATTATTGTTATTCACACAGTGGTTAGTAGTGGGATCATAACTTCTTCCATAAGCAGCAGACACATCCTCCATCATGTTTAGATTCAACATCAACTTAACTATAACGATTTTCTTCTATATTAAAGAGATTTTACATTCATAAAAAAAAATAAAAATTATGGACTGGTAGCACAAGTGTAACTTTGATATAAATATACATTCCTATAAAGTACCTTAGATATATACACTTCTGTCTCTTTAAAGTTCTCTGCATTTTTAGAGCGGCCATCTTTCAATATGCCTGACAAATACTGAACATACTGAACAATTAGTGAAAAAATGATAAAACAGCTTACTGGAATTTATGATTATTTTGGTGCCTGCCCCAAATATGAGTTTGTTGTTGAACCCAGTATTCACACAATGGTTTTGTCTTGCACTTTTATCCTTTCTACTCAAGGCCTTTATATTTGTCAGTTTTTGGTTTAGTTACACCAAAGTTCAACATCACTGAACAGAACTGTTTGATCGTTTACATGATATATCTATAATAATGCATTTTGACAAAAGCAATTCTACATTTATAACAAAATCAAAACCATAGTTGGTTGATGAAATAATGGGTTTAACACAGAATAAATTATCCTTGAATTAAAGATTCTTACTACTGTACCATTATGATTTTTTTTAGTCCATTTATTTGGACTACTGTGTGACAAAGCTGGACACTCCTGTGGTTCTGTTTAAAGCTCATCGTCTTTCTTTATTAAATGACTTGATTTACTTATTTTGTTTTTTTTTATCTGATGTTACGATGAATTATTTCCAAATGAAAGTAAGGTTTTACTTACTTGTCTGTACAAACAAGTGAGTTCCCTTCGCAAATAACATTTTGCCAAAGTTGTCATTCACACAGTGACTGTCAGCGTTATAAATACTTCAATAAACAGCGAGTCAAAACTTCAGTGTTTGTTTTGATGTTAGAGCAACTCAGAAATGCAATTAAAATATGTATGTCAAATTAATAATTGCATAGATTTAAAACATTGAAAGCGGCCATCTTTCAATGTGCCTGACAAATATATACATACTGAATATTTTGAACAACTAGTAATAAAGATCAAACAACTTACTGGAATGTATTATTATTTTGGTGCCTGCCACAAATATGACTCTGTTGTTGAATCCAGAATTCACACAATGGTTTTGTTGGGCACTTTTATTCTTTTATATTTGTCAGTTTACTTTTTTGGTTTAGTTACGCCAAAGTGCAACATCATTGAACAGAACTGTTTGATAGTTTACATCATAAATCTATTGTACTGCATTTTGTTTCTCCTTTTACAATACAATCAAAGTCATGGTTCGTTGATGAAATGATGGGTTAATCAGAGAATAAATTCAACACTAAGATTAAAGTACAACTTACTGGTTTGTACAAGAAGTTTTGCTCCATTGCCAAAGAAAAGTTTTTGTCCAACATTCACACAGCCATTGGCCATATACTAAAAACTAGCAATATCCTGATAACAAAAGCACTGCAAGATATTCTGTCACAATCTCTCTTTAATAAGATGCAGTGTGAAAACTTTAAAGAAGGAACGACATACATTTATATCAATGTTTGGTGGTGTAGAATAAAATCTGTTTTTAACTGTTACGTTTCTAAGACAAAAGAATAGTTGTTGTTCCTAAAGTTTACAACAAGCGGTCAGTTTTGAATGTATTTATCTGGGAATTAAGTATGATATTCATAAAAGATAAATACTTTTACATCTTTTTAAAAAGATCATGAGATTACTCTTGATTTATTTGTTCTAATCAGAAGAAGTGCATATTTCATTAAAAAATATGTGATATTTGAGAGAAGTGAGCCACACTTACTTGAAAACACAGTTATTTTAGTGCCTTTTCCAAATATAATTTTCAGTCCGCTTTGAGTCACACAGCTGTTGACCATGAACACATAACTGCTGCTCAACATGAAGTATGTTTTCATTTCTTCAATTTGGATTATCACCTAAAATCTAATTTAGAAATAATTTAACTAATTTATCAGTTAAATGTCTGCTTTATGAAAACGATTGTTTGATGTTGTTTGGATGTACTACAATAAATGGCTATTATTGTTGATGTTACATAAATTGATGATCCCAAAGATTTGTATTACAGTTAAGATGATGGAAATCCTAAGTGCTAGTTCATTTTTTCTTTTTACACTTTATTATTATTAGAAGTTTTGAGGAAAAAAAACTTACTTGCTTGTACTGTAAGTTTGGTCCCCTTGCCAAAGATCATCTTATATTGATTATTCACACAGCTATCGACTGTATACCAAAAACCAATCCTAACAGTGTGTACACGGACTGTGTGTCTTTCAGTCTTTAAAAATCTGATTGTTTTTGGTATTTATGATGCAATCAAACTACTAGACTATCAAGTATTAAACATCTTTGAACTAATAATACATTACAAGTATTAAAAACATTTTGTTATAGGATACATAGTAAAAGTATCATTCTTTGCATGTTTTGTCTGAATGTTGGCAAGCAGATGTTCATATTATCCTGTGATTATTTTGTGATATCTGACTGATTACAGATCATTTTGAGAGCTATAAGTGAATAAAATATAACACTATACTAATTTAGAGTCATGTGAACTGCTATTATTATACCTATCTCAACATAACATCCTTCATAATAGAATAGAATTTTAAAATATTGAAATTAACATTGTTTATTAGCGATTAAACACCAAATAAACTCCCATCATTTGAAAAATGAACTCACTTGAAGTAATTGTTAGTTTGGTGCCCGTCCCAAATATGATCTTGGTGCCCCCAGGATTCACACATCAGTAAAGCACAGTAAGTTTATTCTCAGTCCAATATGGACTGTTGTAGGCTGGATACATTTATATTAAACTAATTTTTTAAATATAATTAGTTTCTACAAATAAACAAAAATACAGACTGTAGCTTTAGACAAATCTAATAAAATTCTGTTGTGTTCTTTGAAAATTATGTTGACAGCATGTTTTTGGTGGTTTTTGTTTGCATTTAGTTTTGTTTGTATTTTTTTTTTTTTTTTTTTTTTTTATTCAAAATTTTAAANNNNTTTACTAGCAGTTTTATCAAAAAAACAAAAAACAACAACAACAAAAAAAAAAAAACTCCAATTACATTATTTGCTTTTCTATAACAAATACACTCTAAAAAATGCTGGGTTAAAAAAACCCAAGCTGGGTAAAATATGGACAAACCCAGCAGGTTGGGTTAAAAGGCACCTATTATGCCCTCTTTCACATGATGTAATATAAGTCTCTGGTCTGGTCAAGTTTCAGCTTAAAATACCCCACAAATTTGCCCCTATTTGGGGGTGAGCAAAAACACGCCTTTTACTATATTACTATATTGCTGGCTAAAAAAATAAATCCAAAATTGGTTGAAAAAAATGGCTGGGTGAAAACAACCCAATCCCTGGTTTTGTCCATATTTAACCCAGCAGTTTTTAGAGTGTATGGGATAACTAGCATTTTTAAATAAACATTTTATACATAAAGTGAAATATTGGTATGAATATTGGATGTTGTAACTTACTTGACTGTACAATGAGTTTTGTCCCATTGCCAAATATAATTTTACGTCCAGCATTCACACAGCCATTGGCCATATACTAAAAACTAGCAATATCCTGATAACAAAAGCACTGCAAGATATTCTGTCACAATCTCTCTTTAATAAGATGCAGTGTGAAAACTTTAAAGAAGGAACGACATCCATTTATATCAATGTTTAGTGCGGTAGAATAAAAACTGTTTTTAACTGTTACGTTTCTAAGACAAAAGAATAGTTGTTGTTCCTAAAGTTTACAACAAGCTGTCAGTTTTGAATGTATTTATCTGGGAATTAAGTATGATATTACAAGAAAAATGAAGTACTAATTCTTGGATAAGTACCTTTGCATCTTTTTAATAAGATATGGAGATTACAGTTGATTTATTGTTCTGATAATAATCATATTGCTCTTATAAACAACATAAAAATGTGCATATTTCATTTAAAAAAAGGTATGTGATATTTGAGAGAAGTGAGCCACACTTACTTGAAAACACAGTTAGTTTAGTGCCTTTTCCAAATATAATTTTGTATCCGCCTTGAGTCACACAGCTGTTGACCATGAACACATAACTGCTGCTCAATTCATCCTGGATGAAGTATGTTTTCATTTCTTCAATTGGATTATCATCTAAAATCTAATTTAGAAATAATTTAACTAATTTATATGTTAAATGTGAGCTTTATTCCAAATATTGATGTTGGATGTACTACAATAAATGGCTATTATTGTTGATAATACATAAATTTGCATCAGTTTAATATTATTATTTGAATTTTAGAGATAAAACTTACTTGCTTGTACTGTAAGTTTGGTCCCCTTGCCAAAGATCATCTTAAATTGATTATTCACACAGCTATTGACAGTGTACCAAAAACCAATCCTAACAGTGTGTACATGGACTGTGTCTTTCAGTCTTTAAAAATAACTATAAAGCGCTCACTTTTAAACTTATCATAAATGAGAAATATTTTGCTACTATTATCCTGAAGCTAACAATTAGAACTAAATTTGCTCAGCAGTGTTTGTGTTTGGTATTTATGATGCAATAGTAGACTATCAAGTATTAAACATCTTTGAACCAATAATACATTACACATATTAAAAACATATTTTGTTACAGGATACATAGTAAACCTATCACTCAGATACAGATGTTCATATTATCCTGTGATTATTTTGTGAAATCTGACTGATTACAGATCATTTTGAGAGCCATAAGTGAATAAAATATAACACTCATCTAAGACTAAACAGATTAAGTGAACTTCTAATATTACTCTCATCTATAATTATGTTCTATTATATTACATTTTAAAATATCTAAATTAACATTGTTAAGCAATACCAGCCATTAAACACCAAATAAACTCCCCACAGGAATATGGTCTTATGATCATTTGAAAAATGAACTCACTTGAAGTAATTGATAGTTTGGTGCCCGTCCCAAATATGATCTTGGTGCCCCCAGGATTCACACATCAGTAAAGCACAGTACATTTATTCTCAGTCCAATATGGACTGTTGTACGGTGGATACATTTATAGTAAACTCATTATTAGTTTCTACAAATAATCAAAAATACAGTCTGAAGCTTTTGACAAATCTAATAAAATTCTGTTGTGTTCTTTGAAAATTATGTTGACAGCTTATTTTTGGTAGTTTTTGTTTGTTTGTTTTTGCATAATCAAAATGGAAATTCATTAGCTGTTAAAAACAGTTTTATCAGAAATACCTCTACATTACATTACTTGCTTTTTTATAACAAATATGAGATAAAAAGCATTTTTAAATAAACATTTTATGCACAAAATTAAATACTGAATGTATGAATATTGGATATTGTAACTTACTTGACTGTACAATGAGTTTTGTTCCTTTGCCAAATGATATTCTAATCTGATCATTCACACAGTCATTCATCATGTATAAAAAAGTGTTGACATCCTGATGTTACTGAACAACACAGAACATTTTACAACAATGGAATAAAGATTCACCTTAAAACCTAAATAGTTGATTGATGTTCCAATTTTAACACAAAATTGAGGGTATTTTTAGTACTTGGCCAGAGTCCACCATGTCGAGGTACGGGTCGAGCTGAAGCCCTTAACCAATCGAGTTTGAGTGAGAGATGTTTATTAATGTCTTGTTTTCTTAATTGTATGTTACTTACTTTTCTTTCATGTTACACATGACGTGGATTCGACTGTTAACGGTAAAATTGCGGAGTCTATAATGTCTGAGTTCACGTCATGTTCAAGTCCACCCGAGTGTGTCTGGATCCAAGTTCATTCATAACTGCAGTCCAAGTCAGAGTCCAAGTACCCCAACTCTAGTATTTCTTTCTTTCACTATCATAAACGTATTTTTGAGGAATAATTACCATCAATATGTCATTGTATAACTATTGTCACAAGGTATCAAGTCGCACAAAAGTCATTTATAAGTTCAAACTTGACATCTTGCCCTGATATATTTGGAAGTGATCACATAAAAGACCATATTGACTGTGTGCAACTATTACATTTTAGACTACTACGGTAATATCACAATTCTTTTCATCGGTTTATCAATTTAGTTTCAATAATAGCATTCAAGCATTCATACTAAAAATAAAGTACAACTTACTGGTTTGTACAGTGAGTTTTGTCCCATTTCCAAAGAAAAGTTTTTGTCCAGCATTCACACAGCCATTGGCCATATACTAAAAACTAGCAATATCCTGATAACAAAAGCACTGCAAGATATTCTGTCACAATCTCTCTTTAATAAGATGCAGTGTGAAAACTTTAAAGAAGGAACGACATCATTTATATCAATGTTTAGTGCGGTAGAATAAAAACTGTTTTTAACTGTTACGTTTCTAAGACAAAAGAATAGTTGTTGTTCCTAAAGTTTACAACAAGCTGAAGGTTTTGAATGTATTTATCTGGGAATTAAGTATGATATTTCAAGAAAAATGAAGTACTAATTCCCGGATTTAATATCTTTTTAAGAAGATCAGGAGATCACTGTTGATTTATTGTTCTGATAATAATCATATTGCTCTTATAAACAACATAAAAATGTGCATATTTCATTTAAAAAGTATGTGATATTTGAGAGAAGTGAGCCACACTTACTTGAAAACACAGTTAGTTTAGTGCCTTTTCCAAATATAATTTTGAATCCACTTTGAGTCACACAGCTGTTGACCATGAACACATAACTGCTGCTCAACATATAAATCACCAATTGGGATATAAGTTATCACCTAAAATCTAATTTAGAAATAATACTATAATTTATCTGTTAAGTATCAGCTATTTTTCCAAATATTGTATTGATATTGTTTGGATGTACAACAATAAATGGCTATTATTGTTGATGTTGCATCTTGCCCTAATATACTTATAAGTGATCACATAAAAGGCCATGTTAACTGTGTACAACTATTACATTTTAGACTACTACAGTAAGATCACAATTCTTTTCGTCAATTTTCCCCAGTGCTATTTAGCGCCATAGGAATATTAAATCTATAATACTCATTAATAATGAGAAAATAATGGGAACAGTTTTAAAAAATATAAAATAAAAAAGCAAGGTTGGTCTACACTTACTTGAAAGCACAGTGAGTTGAGTGCCTTTTCCAAAAATGATTTTGTTAATTCCTTGAGTCACACAATGGTTCATTTGACCACGTAAACATGGTGCCTATTCTCTCCTCACGTTGAAGCCCAACATTAAGGGCTTTTATTTGTTTATTTGGAATCTAATTCAACAGTTTATTGGTGACTTTCACTTAAAAGTATACATATTTGAAAAGCATGCTATCAATTGTACAACTATAAAGGCCATACAAGCTATTGTAGCATTAAATGTTGATTGGAATCATTTGGAAGCTATTTATATAATCTATATCACAATATACAGTTACCTATTATTATACAGACTTATCAGGATGTAAATGCTCTTTGTGTATTGTATTTCTCTGAAGTCAGCAATATATGGAGGCAGTTATGGTTTAAAGTCATATGAAAGATTCTTATTTTTTTTGTGAAAAAAGTTTTAGCTAAATATATCAAAATCGGATAGAAGCCATTTTGTATTATTACCAACAATTAAGTACTTTGATAGGTTGATGAAAATATCAGAATTGACCAATTTTTAGTCTTAAAATGACTGAACCGCTCTTTCTTAGTTTACTGTAAGTAGCAGCAAACTTACTTGAATCAACTGTTAGTCTGGTGCCTTTTCCAAATACGATCTTTTCGTAGCCAGCATTCACACATTAGTACAGTATGGTACATTTACCCAGAACACAACTTTAGCCAACCTCTTGTTTGGTGTATATTTCATAGTGCATTTTTGACTGTACTTAAATATAAAATTTTGAATATTTAGCATTAACTTTTTTTTTATCCAACCAAACTGCATAAAATTAAGTAATTAACCATATAATTTGGAAAAATCTTAACTTACTTGACTGTACTATGACTTTGGTCCCTTCACCAAAGAAAATCTTAAATCCTCCATCATTCACACAGTCATTGACCATATAGCGAAAACAAGCAGCACAATACATGAAACACTTTAAACCCTGTTATAATAGTATAATATATTAATATTCAATGTGGCTGGCATGACTTTTATAGTTGTACAATTTATAGTATGCTTTTCAAATATGTATACTTTTAAGTGAAAGTCACTAATAAACTGTTGAATTATTGAATATATGCATTTGGGAATCACTCTTCATCTTTTTAGGTTTAAAAGAAATATGTTAAGGATGACATTTTTTATTATACTAAACTATTGTATCTGATGAATCAAAATATCTTACTTGAAGTAACAATGAGACTGGTGCCGATCCCAAATATGATCTTGTCGTACCCACTCTTCACACATCGCTACAGTACAGTACATTTACCCACAGTATGTTTGGCCAGTGAGGTCCCATCTTTTGGGGGTTATTATTATATTTTATTTTTAGATATGACTATAAAATTTTGTAAGAAAAGAATAGTGAAACTGAATATGATATGCAAATAATTTAGATTTAAAAAAAACTAACCATTAGCAAATGTATTTTGTGAACTTTTATAAGAATTCATGATCTTGACTGTTTGTCAACATCACAAACATTTTTGAAGTTTGTTGAATGACTGAATTCAATTTTAAACAAGTAAAAACACAGATTTGGTGTTTTTTGGACATGAGTTTGAACTGACCTCTAAAAGGTTAGTATTTGTTAATGTTGACTGTCAGAAATGCATTACTTACTCGTCTCCACAACAAGTTTGGTTCCTTTCCCAAAGACAATCTTATTCACATTCACACATCCTTTGACTATGTGCCAAAAACTAAAGCCTTCCAGCTCTTTTACATACTGTGTGGAATTTTTTACTTATAATATTTACTTAATACTGCAATTTTCCATAAACTCTTTTGATCAATTGAAAATTATACAACCGGTGTTTAATCATAATTTATCTAGCAATGGTAATATATGAACATGAAAGTTTTTGTGAAGAATGACCATATAATTTTGTCAATAACTATGATTATTTGCATTAATAATTTACCCAATGACAGTTTCAATGCTCTGAACTTACTTGCTTCTATGATGAGTTTTGTTCCTTTACCAAAGAAAATCTTGTTGGCGTTATTATTCACACAGACATTGAGCGTGAAGCAAAAACTCGAGTCATATTTCAATCAGGCCATAATTCACATGATAATGAATTCATCCTTTTACATGAAAACTTGATTAACTTCACTGACTGATTGAAGTAATTAAGTGTATAATTTGGAAAAATCTTCACTTACTTGACTGTACTATGACTTTGGTCCCTTCACCAAAGAAAATCTTATATCCATCATTCACACAGTCATTGACCATATAGCGAAAACAAGGAGCACAAACATGAAACACTATTTTACTACTTTAATGTTACTGTAGCTGGTATGACCTTTAGAGTTGTAAAATTTATAGTATGGTTTTCAAACATATATACTTTTAAGTGAAATTTACCTCTAAACTGTAGGATTATTGAATATACTGTATGCATTTGGGAAGCACTTTGATTTATGCAAATATTAATTATGGAATTTTGTGTTTTTATAATGATCCTTTCTCTTCATCTTTTTTTTACTTTTAAATAAAATATGCTAAGGAACATATTTTTTTATTATACAAAACAACGTTATCTTTTGAATCAAAATATCTTACTTGAAGTAACAATGAGACTGGTGCCGATCCCAAATATGATCTTGTTGTTCCCAATATTCACACATCGGTACAGTACAGTACATTTATCCACAGTACACGTTTGGGGCTCATTATATTTTATGTTTTAGATATAAATAGTGCATATAATAGTGCAACTAAATATGATAATGATAAGCATATCATTTAGATTAAAAAAACTAACCATTAGCAAATGTACTTTTGTGAACTTTTAAGAATACATGATCTTTTGTTTGAATGATTGAGTTCAATTTTAAACAAGTAACAACACAGATTTGGTGTTTTTTGGACATGAGTTTGAACTGACCTCTAAAATGTTAGTATTTGTTCATGTTGACTGTCAGAAATGCATTACTTACTTGTTTCCACAAAAAGTTTGGTTCCTTTCCCAAAGATAATCTTATTCACAGTCACACACCCTTTGACTATGTGCCAAAAACTAAAGCCTTCCAGCTCTTTTACATACTGTATGGAATTAAACCATCTCTACAGATTACAGTATAACAAGTCAAATTTAGCTAGATTAATCAGTACTTTTTACTCACTTGTTTCAACTGTCAGTTTAGTTTCTTCTCCAAACATTACTTTCCACTGTGTTTATGTATTATGAGGAATGATATATGAAGACAAATTTTAAAATAAATGAACATAGCAAGTTTTAAACTTAATAAATTGTAAGGATAACTTACGGTTTTCTATGATAAGCTCTGTCCCTGTTGCAAAGATAATTTTATTGCCCCTAGTCACACATGGACAGACTTAGTTACAAAAACTTACTGACTTGATCGTGTAACATTTTTTGTCTATCTTTAGAAGAACACACTAGTTCGAATTTGATTTTGAGCCAGTTGAGCCCTACATTACATTTTAAAGCTATTCATAATGGCGTCAAAAATCAAAAAGATGATAAGACTATAAAACTCACGTGTTTGTACGAGAAGTTTGGTCCTCTTTCCAAAGAACATTTGATACCCAACATTCACACAATCATTTGCCATGAACTAAAATCTTTACTCATATTCTGACACTATTGAAAAATAAATTCCAATACACACACTTAGAGTTTCACTTAAGTATATGAGCATTTAGGATGAACGAACGCTTGTTGAGTGTTTAATTATACTTCGATAATGGAAATGGTTTATTTTTAGGAGGATTTTAAATCATTTAATTTAAATAAGATTTTAATCAAAATATCCTGTGATTAAGCTGCAACCTGAAAATATATTATAAAACTACATTATACATTATATAAGACTAATTACAAAACACCACTGATTATAACATCAAGTAGTTTTGCATATCATTATTTATCTTTTTCTTACTTTAATGTCTTTTTATTCATTTAGCAATGCAAACTTACTTGTGTCTACAGTGAGTATTGTCCCCGTCCCGAAGACTATCTTTTGAGTATTAGTCACACATGGGCTGGGTCCATTACAAAAACCATCTAGCCATCTGCTCATCTGGAGTGTTGTGAGCTTTTTTATTATTATTTTATGTAATAAATTAAATCAATGCAAGTACTTTAGCAACCATTGTCAGATGTAATCCCACTGGGGCTTTTGCTTTTGTTTTGCAATAATATTTCACTTTTAAAAGACTTTTCTGCTGAAGAGTGACTTTCTTTAGTACTATTTTTACGTTAATGTAAAAGAAAGAAAAATGGTAAAACTCACTTGAATTAACAGTTAATTTTGTCCCAGAACCAAATGTCAGCTTGCCAAATCCTTGATCCACACAGCATATACACTCACTACAGTAACTTGTGTCTGCTATTGATAACTTATCATGTATGAACACTTGTTAAATATTTACTTTATACTGTAATTTTCCATAAACTCTCAACAATACAGTTTGCGCATTAATGCAAGCTACCTTTGGTAAGAATTATATTAACAGGAGCAGAAGTCACTTACAATAGTCTGTAAGTTTCATATTTGTCAAACCAAAATCAACATTTTTACGTGTAGCTATCATGAAACATAATATAATTTTTATGAAGTTATGAATCTTTTGATCAACTGAAAATTATACAACTGATGTTTAATCATAATTTAACTAGCAATAGTAATATGAACATGAATGATTAGCTCCATTAATGTTTTTGTGAAGAATGACAGGATAATTGTATCAATAACTGATTATTTGCATAAATAAACTACCCAATGACATTTGAGTTTCAATGCTCTGAACTTACTTGCTTCTATGATGAGTTTTGTTCCTTTACCAAAGAAAATCTTGTTGGCATTATTCACACAGACATTGAGCGTGAAGCAAAAACTCGAGTCATATTTCAAACAGCCCATAATTCACATGATCGTGAATTCATCCTTTTACATGAAAATTTGATTAACGTCACTGACTGATTGAATTAATTAAGTGTATAATTTGGAAAAATCTTAACTTACTTGACTGTACTATGACTTTGGTCCCCTCACCAAAGTAAATCTTAAATCCTCCATCATTCACACAGTCATTGACCATATAGCGAAAACAAGCAGCACAATACATGAAACACTTTAAACCCTGTTAGTATAATATATTAATATTTAATGTGGCTGTAGCTAATATGACCTTTATAGTCGTACAATTTATAGTATGCTTTTCAAATATATACTTTTAAGTGAAAGTCACCAATAAACTGTTGAATTATTGAATATATGTATTTGGGAATCACTTTGATTAAAGTAAAAATGAATGATGGATTTTTGTGTTTTTTATGATTAACCTTTCTTTTCATATTTTTAGGTTTAAAAGAAATATATTACGGATCATATTTTTTTATTATACTTAACTATTGTATCTGATGAATCGAAATATCTTACTTGAAGTAACAATGAGACTGGTGCCGATCCCAAATATGATGTTGTTGTACCCACTCTTCACACATCGCTACAGTACAGTACATTTACCCACAGCATGTTTGGCCAGTGAGGTCCCATCCTTTGGGGGTCAATATATTATATTTTTATATAGGACTATACAATTTTGTAAGAAACGAATAGTGCAACTGATTATGATAATGATTAGCCAATAATTTAGATAAAAAACTAACCATTAGGAAATGTATTTTTGTGAACTTTTAAGAATTCATGATCTTTTGTTTGAATGATTGAGTTCAATTTTAAACAAGTAAAAACACAGATTTGGTGTTTTTTGGACATGAGTTTGAACTGACCTCTAAAATGTTAGTATTTGTTAATGTTGACTGTCAGAAATGCATTACTTACTCGTCTCCACAACAAGTTTGGTTCCTTTCCCAAAGATAATCTTATTCACATTCACACACCCTTTGACTATGTGCCAAAAACTAAAGACTTCCAGCTCTTTTACATACTGTATGGAATTAAAATATCTCTACAGATTACAGTATAACAAGTCAAATCTAGCTAGATTACAATCAGTGCTGATTTTTTACTCACTTGTTTCAACTGTCAGTTTAGTTCCTTCTCCAAACACTACTTTCCATTCTGATGATGTCACACAGTAAACTTTATCTACACAAAAACTTGGCCCTCTATATAGTCCTACTGTTTCATATTTAATGCTTATTTAGTGCTAATAAAAGTGTCAAGGTAATGCCAAGATTACATTTTGATGAAGATCAAATAACGCTGTTGTATCAAGTTAATCTGGTTGGGATTTAAGTGTAAATTTTGTGTAAATTCAATACATTTGGAATATGATATAGACATTTCAATGTAACATTTTCAGTGTCATTGATAATGTAATCTTACTTGAGTCTGTTATTAGTCTTGTCCCACTCCCAAATATAATCTTGTTGGCAGCATTCACACAAGTGCTGACTCCATCACAAAAACCTCATTGTGTAAGTGTGACTGTACTAATGAAAATAAGTGTTTTCTTGCTTTGTATTGTATGTTTTTTGTATAAATGAATTATATATAAGAAAAATGTGTAATTATTTTAAGCATTTATATGGTTTTGATGTAATGAGAGAAAGGGTTCATTTAACTCTGTATTTTTCAAGGAAGACATTGGTTTTAATTTAGCTACAAATATATTCAATTGTCTGAAGTGCCAGTCTAAGTCCTATCAGATTCATCATTTTCGTGACACGATGAAAAATTACATAATGCGTTATGAGGAGTGATATATGAAGACAAATGTAAAATAATTGAACAGCCAGTTTTAAACATGCTAAATTGAAAGGATAAATCAAAAATATATCTCAAGTAACTCACTGTTTTCTATGATAAGCTCTGTCCCTATGGCGAAGATCATTTTATTTCCTCTAGTCACACATGGACAGACTTAGTTACAAAAACTTACTGACCTAATCTTTCTTGTGAAACTGAAGTGAAGTGAGAAATAACTGGTTTGATCATGTAATATTTCTGTCTATTATCTTTAGAGGAGCATATTCTAATTCTAATTCTAATTTTGGAGCCAGTTTAACCCTACATTATATTTTAAAGCTACTCATAATGGCATAAAAAAAACAAAAAAACAAGGTTTAGTAAAACTCACGTGTTTGTACAAGTTTGGTCCCCTTTCCAAAGAACATTTGATACCCAACATTCACACAATCATTTGTCATGAACTAAAAACTTTACTCAAATTCTGACACTATTGAAAAATAAATTCCAACAATACAAACACTTAGAGTTTCACTTAAGTATATGAGCATTTAGGATTACCTAAGCTTGTTGAGTGTTTAATTATATTTCAATAACGGAAATGGTTTGTTTTTAGAAGGATGTTAAATCATTTAATTTAAATAAGATTTAAAAAACTAAATTTTTACTATAATGTCTTTTTATTCATTTAGCAATGCAAACTTACTTGTGTCTACAGTGAGTATTGTCCCCGTCCCGAAGACTATCTTTTGAGCATTAGTCACACATGGGCTGGGTCCATTACAAAAACCATCTAGCCTCGTTTATAGTGATGTGAACTTTAAGTTACATATATTATTATATTATTATTATTATTTTATGTAATAACTTAAATCAATGCAAGCACTTTAGCAACCATTGTCAGATGTAATCCCACTGGGGCTTTTGCTTTTGTTTTGTAATAATATTTCACTTTTAAAAGACTTTTATGCTGAAGAGTGACTTTCTTTAGTACGATTTTTACGTTAATGTAAAAGAATGAAAAAATAAAAACTCACTTGAATTAACAGTTAATTTTGTCCCAGAACCAAATATCAGCTTCTCAAATCCTTGATTCACACAGCATATACACTCACTACAGTAACACTTGTTATATACAGTATTTACTTAATACTGTACTTTTCAATAAACTCTCAACAATACAGTTTGTGCATTAATGCAACCTTTGGTAAGAATTATAGGAGCAAAAGCCCCTTACAATATGGAATCTAAGTTCCATATTTGTCAAACCAAAAACTTTTTTTTGTTATTTTTGTTATTTTTATTATGAATCTTTTTATCAATTGAAAATTATACAACTGGTGTCTAATCATAATTTAACTAGCAACAGTAATATAAGAACATGAAAGTTTTTGTGAAGAATGAAAGTATAATTGTGTCAATAACTGATTATTTGCATTAATAAACTACCCAATGTCATTTAAGTTTCAATGCTCTGAACTTACTTGCCCCTATGATGAGTTTTGTTCCTTTACCAAAGAAAATCTTGTTGGCATTATTATTCACACAGACATTGAGCGTGAAGCAAAAACTCGAGTCATATTTCAATCAGACCATAATTCACATGATAATGAATTCATCCTTTTATATGAAAATCTGATTAACTTCACTGACTGATTGAATTAATTAAGTGTATATTTTGGAAAAATCTTAACTTACTTGACTGTACTATGACTTTGGTCCCTTCACCAAAGTAAATCTTAAATCCATCATTCACACAGTCATTGACCATATAGCGAAAACAAGCAGCACAATACATGAAACACTATTTTACTACTTTAATGTTACTGTAGCTGGTATGACCTTTAGAGTTGTACAATTTATAATACGGTTTTCAAATATGTATACTTTTAAGTGAAAGTCACCAATAAACTGAATTATTGAATATACTGTATGCTTTTGGGAAGCACTTTGATTTATGCAATTATTAATTATGGATTTTTGTGTTTTTTATAATGAACCGTTTTTAGGTTTAAAAGAAATATGTTAAGGATCATATTTTTCTATTATACAAAACAATGTTATCTTTTGAATCAAAATATCTTACTTGAAGTAACAATGAGACTGGTGCCGATCCCAAATATGATCTTGTTGTTCCCTCTATTCACACATCGCTACAGTACAGTACATTTATCCACAGTATGTTTGGCCAGTGAGGTCCCATCTTTTGGGGGTCAATATATTATGTCTTTAGATATGACTATACAATTTTGTAAGAAACGAATAGTGCAACTGATTATGATAAGCCAATAATTTAGATTAAAAAAACTAACCATTAGCAAATGTATTTTTGTGAAATTTTAAGAATTCATGATCTTGACTGTTTGTCAACATCACAAACATTTTTGAAGTTTGTTGAATGATTGAGTTCAATTTTAAACAAGTAAAAAACACAGATTTGGTGTTTTTTGGACATGAGTTTGAACTGACCTCTAAAATGTTAGTATTTGTTAATGTTGACTGTCAGAAATGCATTACTTACTCGTCTCCACAACAAGTTTGTTTCCTTTCCCAAAGATAATCTTATTCACAGTCACGCACCCTTTGACTATGTGCCAAAAAGTCTTCTCAAAAAAGACTTCCAGTATGGAATTTAACCATCTCTACGGATTACAGTAAAACAAGTCAAATCTATCTAATAAATTCACTAATGACATCCCCACTGTTTCAGTATCAGCATTTATGAAAGCTAGATTAATTAGTACTCTTTTATACACTTGTTCAACTGTCAGTTTAGTTTCTTCTCCAAACACCACTTTCCACTATATTTATGTATTATGAGGAATGATATATGAGGACAAATGTAAAATAATTTAACACAGCAAGTTTTAAACATGCTATATTCAAAGGATAAAGCAAAATATATCTCAAGTAACTTACTGTTTTCTATGATAAGCTCTGTCCCTGTGGCGAAGATCATTTTATTTCCCATAGTCACACACGGACAGACTTAGTTACAAAAACTTACTGACCTAATCTTTCTTGTGAAACTGAAGTGAAGTGAGAAATATCTGGTTTGATCATGTAATATTTCTGTCTATCATCTTTAGAAAAGCATATTCTAATTCTTATTTTAATTTAGGAGCAAGTTTAGCCTTACATTATATTTTAAAGCTTCTCATAATTACATTTACATTTACATTTATGCATTTGGCAGACGCTTTTATCCAAAGCGACTTACATTGCATTATACTATACATTTGTATCGGAGTATGTGCAATCCCTGGGATCGAACCCATGACCTTGGCATTGCTAGTGCCATGCTCTAACCACTGAGCTACAGGAAAGCTGTATATAATGACGTCAAAAATCAAAAAGAAAGATAAGATTATAAAACTTAAGACTTTGTACGACAAGTTTGGTCCCCTTTCCAAAGAACAATGAAAAGCTACTTTAAAAATTCCAACAATACACACTTAAGTATATGACTATTTAGGATGAACAAACAGTTGTTGAGTGTTTAATTATATTTCGATAATGGTTGTTTTAACCGTTTCATTGTTTTCAATGGTTAATGGTTGTTTTTAGGAGGATGACAAATTATTTCCAATTTAAATAAGATTTTATCAAAATATCNTTTAATTTAGGAGCAAGTTTAGCCTTACATTATATTTTAAAGCTTCTCATAATGACGTCAAAAATCAAAAAGAAAGATACGATTATAAAACTTAAGACTTTGTACGACAAGCTTGGTCCCCTTTCCAAAGAACAATGAAAAGCTACTTTAAAAATTCCAACAATACACACTTAAGTATATGACTATTTAGGATGAACAAACAGTTGTTGAGTGTTTAATTATATTTCGATAATGGTTGTTTTAACCGTTTCATTGTTTTCAATGGTTAATGGTTGTTTTTAGGAGGATGACAAATTATTTCCAATTTAAATAAGATTTTATCAAAATATCCACTGATTAAGCTGCAATGTGCAAATATTATTAAACTACATTATATATTGTATAAGAATAATTACACCACTTCAAGTATTTTTGCATATCAGTTTTGATTTTCAGTATTTATATATATGTTTTTACTTTAAATGTCTTTTTATTCATTTAACAATGCAAACTTACTTGTGTCTACAGTGAGTATTGTCCCCGTCCCGAAGATTATCTTTCGATCATTAGTCACACATGGGCTGGGTCCATTACAAAAACCATCTAGCCTCGTTTGAAGTGTTGTGAACTTTAAGTTATTTTATTTGATGTAATAAATTAAATCAATGCAAGTACTTAATCTTTGGGGGAGGAGGGACTTTTGTTGTTTTTTTGCAATAATATTTCACTTTTTTAAAAGACTTTTCTGCTAAACAGTGATGATTTTCTTTAGCACTATTTGAAGGCAATGTTAAAGAATGGTGAAAAAAAATGTAAAACTCACTTCAATTAACAGTTAATTTAGTCCCAGAACCAAATGTCAGCTTGTCAAATCCTTGATCCACACAGCATATACACTCACTACAGTAACTTGTGTCTGCTATTATGTATGAATACTTGTTATATATTTACTTAATACTGTCATATAAACTCTCAACAATACAGTTTGTGCATTAAGCTACATTTGGTAAGAATTATATTAACAAGAGCAGAAGTCACTTACAATAGACTGTAAGTTTCATATTTGTCAAACCAAAATCATTTTTACATGTAGCGGTCATGAAACAATTTTCCTAATAAAGTTATGAAACTTTTGATCCTTTAAAAGTAAAACTTGTGTTTAATAATTTAGTAGTAATATATGAACATGAATGATTAGCTACATTAATGTTTTTGTGAAGAATGACAGGATAATTGTATCAATAACTATGATTATTTGCATTAATAATCTACCCAATGTCATTTAAGTTTCAATGCTCTGAACTTACTTGCTTCTATGATGAGTTTTGTTCCTTTACCAAAGAAAATCTTGTTGCCATTATTCACACAGACATTGAGCGTGAAGCAAAAACTCATGTCATATTTCAATCAGGCCATAATTCACATGATAGTGAATTAATCTTTTTTTAAATGAAAATCGGTAACACTTTATTTTAAGGTGACTTATTACACATTACTACATGTACTTACTATGTAATAACAGTATATTATGCATAATTACAGGTAACTAACCCTAAAGCAAACCCTAACTGTAACTCTATAGTAAGTACATGTAGTTAATTATTAGTACTCAGTACTTATTTGTTTAAGTACAATGTAACTACGTCACCTTAAAATAAAGTGTAACCTGAAAATCTGATTGACTTAATTACATGTAACAAATGTTTACAAAATAATCCTTTTGCCAAATACAACATTATTTGAATTATTTGCGCAACCTCTGGTTTTTTTATTATTATTAATGTGGAATCATATTAACGAAAGGAACAAAAAGGGATGATTAATAAATATTATTTTTGTTCTTTTAAATGCAACTTACTTGATAGTATGACAAGATTGGTTCCACTGCCAAAGAAAATCTTATAGCCAGTATTCACACAGCCTTCAGACATGCATCAAAAACTCTGGCATTTTTCAGATGCTGAATGTTCCATTAAAATCTGACAAAACTTGTATAAAAACTAAAATATCTAAAACACAAAGCTGATTGGATATGGCAATGCCAAACTATATATCAAATAAGTTATTTTTAAATTATTTAATGCTATAATAGATGTCATAACTAAACATACTTGAAAAATCACTTATCTAATCTGAGGCGAGAGCCAAGAAAAACAAAATATGCTTTGATTAATACTCACTTTGCTCAACTCTCAGTTTAATTCCTGAACCAAAAATGACTTTCCAGTTTGTTGTCACACAATGAAAACAGTGCGCACAAAAACTGTACCTGAAGCACATCAGCTATATTAATTATTTTCTTAAGATTTTTTTATTTTTATTTTTTGCTGTGATTTCTACACTGCATGGAAAAAGAATGAAGCTAATTTTTTTTTAAAACTGTAGAAAAAAACTGTATATATAGAATACAACTAATTGATTTCAGAATTTAAATGCGCATCATTAGTCTGAAAATGTTAACTTTAAGATGGAAAAAATCACACTTACTCGGTTGTATTTTGAGTTCTGTTCCTTTGCCAAATATTATTCTAACTCCATCAGTCACACAACCTCTGACTCCACTACAAATACCTAATGCTAAATGCTCGGGGACATGTGCAATAATAAAATATTTTAATATTCAGTTGCTTAAAGAATTTAAAAAAACTTTGAAGATATATATATATATAAGTTTGTTGCCTTAAACTTAAGTTTTCTCAACTTTTGATTTTTTACAGTGTATGTATGTGTATGTAAGTGTATATGTATATATGTGTATGTGCATATAGATTTAATATTAGTTGGTACAAAAGCATGTATAAGAAAGATCATAAAATAACTCACTTGAATGAACAATTAATTTTGTCCCAGATCCAAATGTGATTTTGCTAAATCCATCATTCACACAGTACATGTAGTCATTACATTAACTAGTGTAGTATTACTAAGCTAATATGAACAGAATTTCTCATATGTCTTGCATAACCTCACTTTTGTAAGTTTACACTGAATTTTCAAGATCATACTAGTTAATCAGTATACGCTGTGTTTCCCATTTCATGAATAAATAACCTGTTTCAGATTAAGAAACTGTTTTAGTTAATTCATTAGTAGAAGAAGAAGATTGGGATTAAGAATAAAAAGTATTGGTTTTTGCTACTTTTCAGACGTTTCTTGGCACGTTTGTTCGCGAGAAACTACAAATTAAGTGTTTGGTATCTGAAGACAAATAACAATGTGACTTACGTGCAGTGACAACTACTTGGGTCCCTCTTCCAAATACGATCTTATTGCCAGTATACACACAGCAATTAACCACAGCACAAAAACTCAATGAACGAGTCATCAATGTCAAAGACAGAAATACACTGCACATCATGTGAAGGTAAACATGAAACAGTCATTAATATGCTAATATTTTGGGCACTATACTCACTAATTTCAACTTTCAACTGGGTCCCGGCTCCAAATATAACTTTTCCTATTCCAGTTGATGTCACACACTGACATACACACTATCGATAACTTATCATTCTTATGTAACAGACACTATATCAGCCTTTTGTTACATATAGTAGAGTGTAGATATGTAGCATTGTGTAGATGCAAATAGAAAACATAATGAATATAATATTTGATGTGGGTATGATCTATGTAACATATTGTGCATAGGAAAATTTAGTTTTTTAGGTAGTGTTTTAATGTATTATTGATGTTGTGTCTTTGTCTGTCTTGTATGTGATGGTGATTTTCCATGCTGGAGAACAATCTGCTCCTAAAGGGTTAAAGTCTAAGGTCTATTTTGTGCTATACTAAGCGATTTTTCAGTGATTTTATATTGAATGATTAGTAATTAGATATAACAAGTTGTGAAGATTTACAAAAGTAATAAGCAGTGTGGCAATAACTTAAATATACATACATTTAATTTAACATGAAAGTAAATTTGATTGGAAATAAATGCTTCTTACTGGATTCCACTGATAGCAAAGTTCCACTTCCAAAAATTATTTTGTTCGTCCCACCATACACACACTGCTAAAGCTCTCAACAAAAAAGGGGGTCCCAAAACATTTAAAGTTCCAACCCTGTTTTTTGATATATGGGGATATACTATATAGGTATAGGGCTTACAATTATGGGGTGAAGTGTCATTTCTGAATGTCAGTTCAATAATGACTGTTTTCAAACAGGTTCCTTAAACCTTCCCCATCATTTGCCATTAGATGTGTTACTACAAAGAAAATCTAAATAGTTCACCTGTAAGCATGCAAACTTATAAAAATCCAAATTAACATTATTTTCAATTTTAACAAAATCATGGGTTTTCCCAGAGAATGAACTGAAAAAAGATATAATTGAATGCAATGAAAGTCGCTTTGGATGAAAGCGTCTTTCAAATATATATAAACGTATTAAAAGAGATTTAACCCAACTTAAAATAAAATATCTGTACACTATATAAAGGGTAAAGATGTATCACTTACTTGCTTCAACATGCACTTGTGTTCCTTTTCCGAAGATTAACTTGTAGCTACTAGTCACACAGACACTAGCTACATAGCAAAAACTTACAACTTCCACAACTAAACATTTACTGTAACTCAATGAGTAGAGCATGGTGCTAGCAATGCCATGGTCATGATTCGAAATTAAGGACTGTAAAAACATTTTTTTTAAAGTACCCTGATTGTGAAGTCACATTGGATAAAAGCATTTGCCAAACGCATAAATGCAAATGTGTCGCTATGAATAATACGATTCTTTCCTGATCATCACTTATAAATGAAACCTAAAGCTAAAGTTATAATGAAATCTCAGTGAAATTAAATAGAACAATTTTGACTGAATTATATGAATACTCACTGGCTGAAACGGTCAATTTAGTTCCTTCTCCAAAAATGATATTTCTTGCTCCAGTTTGAGCCACACATTGCTATAGTCTTACACAATAACCATCCTAAGCTAATGTAGTGCATATAGTATATGTTTATGAAAACTGTATTTTTGATATCAAATAGAGTGACTATTGCAATTGTGCCTTTTTAAAGTATTGAAGCATTGAGCTTTCACACATATTTGAATCAACAGATATTTGTCAACAGATGTGAGACTTTAGATCTAGTGTTTTTCTCCAAATAGATTTAAATAGTGTTTTAACATCCCTAAACAGTACTTTATGTTGAGATATGAACATATATATGTTGGATTGTCTTAATAAAATATAAATTAATCAAATAAATGTTTTGGATTCTGTTCATTTTTTTCAAATTGACCATTATAAAAAAATAGTAGATTTAAGTCAAAAGAGGGAACAAGTTTGATGAAATAAATCCACTTACTTGAATCAACAATAAGTTTAGTACCACTTCCAAATATTATCTTTACTCCAGATGTCACACAGCTATCTGCTTAACTACAAAAACTTGCTACATAATGACTTAAAAACTGTTCTGTATTTCTTTTGGGATCATTATTTATAAGAATGATGTACAATTAATTCTAAATAAAACCTTCAGATTATATATGTATTTATCAACATGACTAATATCAACTAATTTAAATGTTACATTATAAAATGTTTTGCTATTCCATTTTATCACATAAGACAGCCATGAACTTATCTTTAAGTTTCCTTGTATAAGAGAATTTGTAACACTTTTTTTAAGTTTTATACTTGGACTGTTTCATCTGGTAGGTTAAATGCAATGCAAAAAAATGATGTTGAGAAGAATATTAATATTGTAATAAATATCGTATGACTTAATACTGTATAAATTAATGTATTAAAAGATGAATTCATAGAAATAAATGTTTGGTCTTACGAGTTTCCACAGTCAGCTTTGTTCCAGCTCCAAATATGATCTTGTCATAATTCACACACTAACAAAGGCCTCAGCAAAAACACTCCAAGCACATTAAAAGAGCGTGATAATGTCGGTTTTGACTATAGTGCTAAATTTGAAAATTGTTCATGTTTTGTTTCTTTGTTATGATTTGTCAGATTCACTGACCTTTTTTATTAGTTATCCATGACTGACTTTGGCATAGAATGACTTTGGACATCACAAACAGTAATGGTTATTATTCATACTTTTGTTAAGTAAAGAGACTATACTGGTCACATGATTAGAAATGCCATCTCCAAATTATTTCATTCTTTACTGTTTTAAGCTGACAAGATATTCAATAACTCAATATATATAATCATTATACATTTATTAATATAATTCTTGGTAACACTTCATTTTAAGATGTCTTTGTTACATTGTAAATATACATTTAAGTACTGAGTAATATTAAGTAACTTAATTTACTTACTATAGGGTTAGGATTTGGTTTGGTTTAGGGTTAGTTGCATGTAATTATGCATAATTTTGTTATTACTATAGTAACATATGTAAATAAAGTGTTATCATTTTTATATTTCTTATCATTATGAAAAAGCATTGTACTTACTGGAATAAACATAAAGCTGTGTTCCCTGACCGAATATGATCTTGTTGCCATAATTCACACTGTGTTGAATACCAGAGCAATAACATCTGAAGTCAACTGCAATGCCTATAGGTGGTCATTAAGTTTACTTTTATTTTTGCCTTAAATTCTGACACCTAATGAATTCAGTTACAATCTACAAATGCTGTCCGCTGGACACAAATAGAGGTTAAAAAAGAGAAAAGAAATCATTATCAGCCTCTTACTTGCTTCTACATGTAACATCGTCCCTTCTCCAAAGATGATCTTGTTTGCACCAAAAGTCACACATTATAAACAGCCCTCACAAAAACTTGTGTTAGAGTTTGGTAAATAGATCTAATACTCTAAACTGTTCCTTAGTGAAAACTTCAACTACATGTTCAATTGTAAAGAGAACATTATTAAATATTTTATTTTATCATAGTGTTTTCATACCAGTACAGGTTGGTAAAAGGCCTTCTGCTTTCAATCGTAGTTTCAGCAGAAATGTATTAATATTTAATATTAAAATATATAATTTATATAAAATTTGTACAATTTACATGACTTGTACATGTTTAACACAGATAGGTTGTTTATTCTAACTGTTACTTATTTACTTTGTCTTAAGGTTGGACAGATATTTTGTGGTATAAGTGAAGACATAATTTCAATAATGGATGATGATTTTATGATCTGTTACGCACATCTATGATATACTAATGAAAAAATTTGTCTTACGAGATTCAACGGTCAGTGTTGTTCCACTTCCAAAAATGATCTTGTCATTTGCATAATTCACACAGTAACAAACACTGAGACAAAATGTTCATGAGGACGCCCTTCATAAAGTACAGTAGTTCAGATTATGTGTTTGTGATCAAAGACATCAAGACATCTTGTGTGCCTATTAATAGATAAATATCATTGGATAAATTATTTTAAAGGTTTATACTGTTTCTATGTCAATA
>RJVU01044706.1:128261-193214 GCA_003731715.1 Anabarilius grahami
GCAATATTATTTATATATATATATATTAAAAAACATGGTACTAATCACATTCCATTATTGCAGAATATATAAAAAAAACTTTCAAAGTGTCTTACTTGATTCAACTCTTAAAGTTGTTCCTTGACCAAAAATGATCTTTCTCGCTCCACCACCATCCACACAACAGAAACAATCACTACAAAAATGGCACCAGTTTACTATCAACTGGAGGTAATGTTGATTATAGATGGTAATTTAAAAAAATATATATATATTTTACAGTTTGAATATTACATTTAGATTACATTTAGTTTGGTCTTTTAAATATTTAGCCTATTATTGTTAAATGTTAAAGGTTATGTTTTTTAAGTTACCTGTCTTAAGGTATTTTGTGGTTTATGCGAAGACATTATTTCAATAATGGATGATGATTTTATGATCTGTTACGCACATCTATGATATGCTGATGAAGAAAATTTGTCTTATGAGATTCAACGGAATTTATGTAAAAATATTCAAAGTTTCTTACTTGATTCAACTCTTAAAGTTGTTCCTTGACCAAAAATGATCTTTCCCGTTCCACCACCAGTATTCACACAACAGAAACAATCACTACAAAAAAGGCACCAGTTTACCAAGAATTGGGTCTATATATTATGACAGGTGTTGATAAGCTATAAAACAAAATAGTGTAAAAATGATATTTTAGGGAATGAGAGTATTAATTTAAGCTTTATGAGAGGTCAAATACTGTTCGTATTTTTTTGATTGTGACTAAAACGGCAATAACTGCAAACTGCTAAAACTTATTGAATTTCATGTAAATTGAAGTATTTGAAGTATTTTCAGCTGCAACATGATATGATACTCAAAACAACTCCATTGCTAACATAAATACTGAGAATGTCATTAATCAATATCTAATAAATGAATGTATTGGAATAGACATGTATCTGTGTTCCCAGACCAACCTACCAACCTTTTAACCTTCTTATAGGCTACCAATAAAAAAAACAGCATTAATGGGAATCTTACTTGCTTCCACATGCAGCATTGTCCCTTCTCCAAACAATATTCTGGAAACCCCCGTATTCACACAACAGAAATCTCCCTCACAAAAACAAGCTTGTTGAAGCCCCAGTAATATTCATCTTCCTGTACAACCATTACTGTTCCATCAGTTAGAACTTTAACAGGAATCACATAAATATAACTCAAAACATCAAGATCAATGTTTGTACTTACTGGTTTCAACAGTTAACTTTGTCCCCGTTCCAAATATGATCTTTACATTTGTTGTCACACACTGTTTGAACCCTCAACAAATTCATGTTCCCTGTACTGGATTGCTGCCATTATCAATATTCTATCACTGAATTATATCAATTTGAAATTACTGTGAAATATGTTCACAGTTTAAAGAGTACTGTAACTATATATAGAACAGAATAAAAATACTGTCCTACGTGGTTCAATGAACAGTCTCGTCCCTGATCCAAAGAAGATCTTTTGTGTTCCATCTTTCACACAGTAACAAACATCTCTTCAAAAACTCTTCCTCACAGGTACAAGGACTCTGTTCTGCATCATCATTTTCAATGAAATTATGTTATGTATCACTGATGATGTTACTTTAAAAGCCTTAGCTTTGTTTATCTGTGCTGAAAACTAGTTTAAATTGTGTGTTCAAATACCAATAAATATCATCATCTGTGCATATGTGATGAAAGACTAGTTGATAAAGTATTTTTATGTTGTTTTTTATTATACTGGTCTTTGAAGAAATTAAAAGCAGTATTAACAACAAGAACTAAAAGTCTCTTACTTGATTCAACTCTTAAAGTTGTTCCTTGACCAAAAATTATCTTTGTCGCTCCACCACCAGTATTCACACAACAGAAACAATCACTACAAAAACATTTACCATCAACTGGAGCTAATGGGTTTGATACACATTTGGATAATAGATGGTAATTTTTAAAAATATATTTTACACTTTGAATATTACACTTTGAAGATTACATTTAGTTTGATCTTTTAAATATTTAGGCTGTTATTGTTAAATCTTAAAGGTTATGTTTTAAAGTTACTTTGTCTTAAGGTTGGACAGATATTTTGTGGTTTAAGTGAAGATATTATTTCAATAATGGATGATGATTTTATGATCTGTTACGCACATCTATGATATACTGATGAAGAAAATTTGTCTTACGAGATTCAACGGTCAGTGTTGTTCCACTTCCAAAAATGATCTTGTCGTTCCCATAATTCACACAGTAACAAACACTGAGACAAAATGTTCATGAGGACGCCCTTCATAAAGTACAGTAGTTCAGATTATGTGTTTGTGATCAAAGACATCAAGACATCTTGAGTGCCTATTAATAAATATCATTTGATGAATAAATTATTCTTTTAAAAGTTATTACGGTTTCTATGGTTCAATGGCAATATATATTTGTTTTTATTAATCATTAAATGTGGTAAAAAAAAAAGCATCCCATTATTGCAGAATTTATGTAAAAATGTAAGTCTCTTACTTGATTCAACTCTTAAAGTTGTTCCTTGACCAAAAATGATCTTTCTCCCTCCATCATTCACACATCAGAAACAATCACTACAAAAATGGCACCCCAAGAATTGGGTCTATGTATTATGATGTAGATGTTGATAAGCTGTAAAACAAAATAGTGTAAAAATGATATTTTAGGGACTGAGAGTATTAATTTAAGCGCTTATTATCTTGTTTATACTGACTGAGCATTCGAAAACACGTCTGTTTGGATGTTTATCATTTTGAGAGGTCAAATACTGCTCACTTATTTTGATTGTGAGTAAATGAAAGTTTTTTAAGTATTTTCAACCTCAACATATGATACTCAAAACAACTGCATTGCTAACATAAATACTGAGAATGCCATTAATCAATATCTAATAAATGAACATATTGAAATAGACATGTATCTGTGTTCCCAGACCAAATATGAGTTTATGATACACCACACTGTATCGAGTAACAACCTTTAACATTTTTATAGTGTTCACAGTTTAAAGAGTACTGTAACTATATATAGAATAGAATAAAAATATTGTCCTACGTGGTTCAATGAACAGTCTCGTCCCTGATCCAAAGATGATCTTTTGTGTTCCTTGATTCACACAGTAACAAACATCTCTTCAAAAAACTCTTCCTCACAGGAACAAGGACTCTGTTCTACATCATTATTTTCAATGAAATTATGTTATGTATTACTTTAAAAGCCTTAGCTTTGTTTATCTGTGCTGGAAACTTGTAGTTCAAATTGTGTGTTCAAATACCTATAAATATCACAATTTGTGCGCATGTGATGAAAGACTAGTTGATAGTATTTTTATGTTGTTTTTTATTGTACTGGTCTTTGAAGAAATTAAAAAGCAGTATTAACAACAATAACTAAAAGTCTCTTACTTGATTCAACTCTTAAAGTTGTTCCTTGACCAAAAATGATCTTTGTCCCAGCACCATCCACACAACAGAAACAATCACTACAAAAACATGACCAGTTTACCATCAACTGGAGCTAATGTGTTTGATATAAATTTGGATTAAAAATGGTAATTTTTTAAAATATATTTTACAGTTGAAATATCTATTTGAGATTACATTTAGTTTGATATTTTAAATATTTGCCTATTATCATTAAATCTTAAAGGTTATNAGTGTTCACAGTTTAAAGAGTACTGTAACTATATATAGAATAGAATAAAAATATTGTCCTACGTGGTTCAATGAACAGTCTCGTCCCTGATCCAAAGAAGATCTTTTGTGTTCCTTGATTCACACAGTAACAAACATCTCTTCAAAAAACTCTTCCTCACAGGAACAAGGACTCTGTTCTGCATCATTATTTTCAATGAAATTATGTTATGTATTACTTTAAAAGCCTTAGCTTTGTTTATCTGTGCTGGAAACTTGTAGTTCAAATTGTGTGTTCAAATACCTATAAATATCACAATTTGTGCGCATGTGATGAAAGACTAGTTGATAGTATTTTTATGTTGTTTTTTATTGTACTGGTCTTTGAAGAAATTAAAAAGCAGTATTAACAACAAGAACTAAAAGTCTCTTACTTGATTCAACTCTTAAAGTTGTTCCTTGACCAAAAATGATCTTTCTCGCTCCACCACCAGTATTCACACAACAGAAACAATCACTACAAAAACATGACCAGTTTACCATCAACTGGAGCTAATGGGTTCAATATATAAGTGTTGATTATAAATGGTAATTTAAAGATGTATATATTTTACAGTTTAACTATCTATTTGAGATTACATTTAGTTTGATCTTTTAAATATTTAGCCTATTGTTGTTAAATCTTAAAGGTTATGTTTTAAATTTGCTTTTTCTTAAGGTAGGACAGATATTTTGTGGTTTAAGTGAAGATATTATTTCAATAATGGATGATGATTTTATGATCTGTTACGCACATCTATGATATACTGATGAAGAAAATTTGTCTTACGAGATTCAACGGTCAGTGTTGTTCCACTTCCAAAAATGATCTTGTCATTCGCATAATTCACACAGTAACAAACACTAAGACAAAATGTTCATGAGGACGCCCTTCATAAAGTACAGTAGTTCAGATTATGTGTTTGTGATCAAAGACATCAAGACATCTTGAGTGCCTATTAATAAATATCATTTGATGAATAAATTATTCTTTTAAAAGTTTATACGGTTTCTATGGTTCAATGGCAATATATATTTGTTTTTATTAATTATTAAACGTGGTAAAAAAAAAAATTTTAAAAAAAGAATCGCATCCAATTATTGCAGAATTTATGTACAAATTTAAAAATACTCTTACTTGATTCAACTCTTAAAGTTGTTCCTTGACCAAAAATGATCTTTCTCCCTCCACCACCAGTATTCACACAACAGAAACAATCACTACAAAAATGGCACCAGTTTACCAAGAATTGGGTCTATATATTATGATGTATATGTTGATAAGCAGTAAAACAAAATAGTGTAAAAGCTATATTTTAGGGACATTCGAAAACACGTCTGTTTGGGTGTTTATCATTTTGAGCGGTCAAATACTGCTCGTACTATTTTGATTGTGAGTAAATTTGCAATCGACGTTCATGTAAAATGAAAGTTTTTTTCAACCTCAACAATATGATACTCAAAACAACTGCATAACTAACATAAATACTGAGAATGCCATTAATCAATATCAAATAAATAGACATTGTATCGAGTAACAACCTTTAACCTTTTTATAGTGTTCACAGTTTAAAGAGTACTGTAACTATATATAGAATATAATAAAAAATATTGTCCTACGTGGTTCAATGAACAGTCTCGTCCCTGATCCAAAGATGATCTTTTGTGTTCCATCTTTCACACAGTAACAAACATCTCTTCAAAAACTCTTCCTCACAGGAACAAGGACTCTGTTCTGCATCATTTTCAATGAAATTATGTTATGTATCACCGATGATGTTACTTTAAAAGCCGATTTGTTTATCTGTGCTGAAAACTTGTTTAAATTGTGTGTTCAAATACCAATAAATATCACCATTTGTGCACATGTGTAGAAGACTAGTTGATAAAGTATTTTTATGTTGTTGTTTTTTATTATACTGGTCTTCGAAGACATTAATAGCAGTATTAACAACAAGAACTAAAAGTCTCTTACTTGATTCAACTCTTAAAGTTGTTCCTTGACCAAAAATTATCTTTGTCCCTCCAGCATCCACACAACAGAAACAATCACTACAAAAACATGACCAGTTTACCATCAACTGGAGCTAATGTGTTTGATATAAATTTGGATTAAAAATGGTAATTTTTAAAAATATATTTTACAGTTGAAATATCTATTTGAGATTACATTTAGTTTGATATTTTAAATATTTGCCTATTATCATTAAATCTTAAAGGTTATGTTTTGAAGTTACTTTGTCTTAAGGTTGGACAGATATTTTGTGGTATAAGTGAAGATATTATTTCAATGACGGATGATGATTTTATGATCTGTTACGCACATCTATGATATACTGATGAAGAAAATTTGTCTTACGAGATTCAACGGTCAGTGTTGTTCCACTTCCAAAAATGATCTTTTTGTTCGTATTATTCACACAGTAACAAACACTGAGACAAAATGTTCATGAGGACGCCCTTCATAAAGTACAGTAGATCAGATTATGTGTTTGTGATCAAAGACATCAAGACATCTTGAGTGCCTATTAATAAATAAATATAATTTGATGAATAAATTATTTAAAAAGTTTATATGGTTTCTATGTTAATGGTTCAATGGCAATATTATTTTTATATATATAATTCTTTTTTATTAAAACATGGTATTAATCGCACTTCATTATTGCAGAATATATAAAAAACTTTCAAAGTCTCTTACTTGATTCAACTCTTAAAGTTGTTCCTTGACCAAAAATGATCTTCGTAACTCCACCAGTATCCACACAACAGAAACAATCACTACAAAAACATGACCAGTTTACCATCAACTGGAGCTAATGTTGATTATAGATGGAAATTTAAAAAAATATATTTTACAGTTTGAATATTAATTTTAGATTTAGTCTTTTTAAATATTTAGCCTATTACTATTAAATCTTAAAGGTTATATTTTAAGTTACTTATCTTAAGGTAAGACTGATATTTTGTGGTATAAGCGAAGACATTATTTCAATAATGGATGATGATTTTATGATCTGTTACGCACATCTATGATATACTGATGAAGAAAATTTGTCTTACGAGATTCAACGGTCAGTGTTGTTCCACTTCCAAAAATGATCTTGTCATTCGCATTATTCACACAGTAACAAACACTGAGACAAAATGTTCATGAGGACGCCCTTCATAAAGGACAGTAGTTCAGATTATGTGTTTGTGATCAAAGACATCAAGACATCTTGAGTGCCTATTAAGAAATATCATTTGATGAATAAATTATTCTTTTAAAAGTTATTACGGTTTCTATGGTTCAATGGCAATATATATTTGTTTTTATTAATCATTAAATGTGGTAAAAAAAAAGAAAAAAAAGCATCCCATTATTGCAGAATTTATGTAAAAAAAATAAAAAAAATATATATATATTCAAAGTCTCTTACTTGATTCAACTCTTAAAGTTGTTCCTTGACCAAAAATGATCTTTCCCGTTGCACCACCAGCATTCACACAACAGAAATCTCCCTCACAAAAACAAGCTTGTTTAAGCCCCAGTAATATTCATCTTCCTGTACAACCATTACTGTTCCATCAGTTAGGACTTTAACAGGAACCACATAAATATAACTCAAAACATCAAGATCAATGTTTGTACTTACTGGTTTCAACAGTTAACTTTGTCCCTGTTCCAAATATGATCTTTACATTTGTTGTCACACACTGTTTGAACCCTCAACAAATTCATGTTCCCTGTACTGGATTGCTGCCATTATCAATATTTTATCACTGAATTATATATTTTTAAGGAGTACTGTAACTATATATAGAATAGAATAAAAATATTGTCCTACGTGGTTCAATGAACAGTCTCGTCCCTGATCCAAAGATGATCTTTCGTGTTCCATCATTCACACAGTAACAAACATCTCTTCAAAAACTCTTCCTCACAGGAACAAGGACTCTGTTCTGCATCATTATTTTCAATAAAATTGTTCATGATTATGTTACTTTAAAAGCCTTAGCTTTGTTTATCTGTGCTGAAAACTTGTTTAAATTGTGTTTTCAAATATGAATGTCACAATTTGTGCGCATGTGATTAAAGACTTGTTGAGAATGTCTTTTTATGTTGTTTTTTATTATACTGGTCTTTGAAGAAATTAAAAGCAGTATTAACAACAAGAACTAAAAGTCTCTTACTTGATTCAACTCTTAAAGTTGTTCCTTGACCAAAAATTATCTTTCTCCCTCCAGCATCCACACAACAGAAACAATCACTACAAAAACATGACCAGTTTACCATCAACTGGAGCTAATGGGTTTGATACATGTGTTGCTTATAAATGGTAATTTAAAAAATATATATTTTATAGTTTGAATATTAATTTGAGATTACATTTAGTTTGGTCTTTTAAAAATTTAGCCTATTATTGTTAAATGTTAAAGGTTATGTTTTTAAGTTACTTGTCTTAAGGTATTTTGTGGTATAAGCAAAGACATTATTTCAATAATGGATGATGATTTTATGATCTGTTACGCACATCTATGATATACTGATGAAGAAAATTTGTCTTACGAGATTCAACGGTCAGTGTTGTTCCACTTCCAAAAATGATCTTGTCATTCGCATAATTCACACAGTAACAAACACTGAGACAAAATGTTCATGAGGACGCCCTTCATAAAGTACAGTAGTTCAGATTATGTGTTTGTGATCAAAGACATCAAGACATCTTGAGTGCCTATTAATAAATAAATATCATTTGATGAATTTTAGTTCTTTTAAATCTTTATACTGTTTCAATATCAGTGGCTCGATGGCAATATTCTTTTTACGTTTCTTTTTTAATGAAATGTGGTATTAATCGAATCCCATCATTACAGAATTGATGTAAAAAATATATATATATTCAAAGTCTCTTACTTGATTCAACTCTTAAAGTTGTTCCTTGACCAAAAATGATCTTTCTCCCAGTAGCATCCACACAACAGAAACAATCACTACAAAAACATGACCAGTTTACCATCAACTGGAGCTAATGGGTTTAATACACATGTTGCTATATATATATATATATAATGTATGAAGTAGTTCAAATTATGTGTTTGTGATCAAAGACATCAAGACATCTTGATTGCCTATTAATAAATATCATTTGATGAATAAATTATTCTTTTAAAAGTTTATACAGTTTCAATGTCAGTGGCTCAATGGCAATATTATTTTATATTTCTTTTTATTAAAACATGGTATTAATTGTATTCCATTATTGCAGAATATATAAAAAACTTTTAAAGTCTCTTACTTGATTCAACTCTTAAAGTTGTTCCTTGACCAAAAATTATCTTTCTCGCTCCACCACCAATATTCACACAACAGAAACAATCACTACAAAAACATGACCAGTTTACCATCAACTGGAGCTAATGGGTTCAATATATAAGTGTTGATTATAAATGGTAATTTAAAGATATATATATTTTACAGTTTAACTATCTATTTGAGATTACATTTAGTTTGATCTTTTTAAATATTTAGCCTATTATTGTTAAATGTTAAAGGTTATGTTTTAAAGTTACTTTGTCTTAAGGTAGGACAGATATTTTGTGGTATATATAAGACATTATTTCAATAATGGATGATGATTTTATGATCTGTTATGCACATCTATGATATACTGATGAAGAAAAATTGTCTTACGAGATTCAACGGTCAGGTTTATGTAGTTCAATGGCAATATATTTTTCTTTTTATTAATTATTAAACGTGTTAAAAAAAATTGCATCCCATTATTGCAGAATATATGTAAAAATATTCAAAGAATCTTACTTGATTCAACTCTTAAAGTTGTTCCTTGACCAAAAATGATCTTTCCTGCTCCACCACCAGCATTCACACAACAGAAACAATCACTACAAAAACATGACCAGTTTACCATCAACTGGAGCTAATGGGTTTGATACACGTGTTGCTTATAAATGGCAATTTAAAAAAAATATATTTTATAGTTTGAATTTTAATTTGAGATTACATTTAGTTTGGTCTTTTAAATATTTAGCCTATTATTGTTAAATGTTAAAGGATATGTTTTTTAAGTTACTTGTCTTAAGGTAATTCGTGGTTTAAGTGAAGATATTATTTCAATACTGGATGATGATTTTATGATCTGTTACGCACATCTATGATATACTGATGAAGAAAATGTGTCTTACGAGATTCAACGGTCAGTGTTGTTCCACTTCCAAAAATTATCTTTTTGTTCGCATAATTCACACAGTAACAAACACTGAGACAAAATGTTCATGAGGACGCCCTTCATAAAGTACAGTAGATCAGATTATGTGTTTGTGATCAAAGACATCAAGACATCTTGATTGCCTATTAATAAATAAATATCATTTGATGAATTTTTTTTCTTTGAAATGTTTATACTGTTTCAATATCAGTGGTTCAATGGCAATATTCTTTTTATATACGTTTCTTTTTTAATGAAATGTGGTATTAGTCAAATCCCATCATTGCAGAATTGATGAAAAAAAAATAAAAAATATATATATATATTCAAAGTCTCTTACTTGATTCAACTCTTAAAGTTGTTCCTTGACCAAAAATGATCTTTCTCGTTCCACCAGCATCCACACAACAGAAACGATCACTACAAAAATGGCACCAGTTTACAAAGAAATGGGGCTATGTATTATGACAGGTGCTGATAAGCTATAAAACAAAATATTATGTAAAAATTATATTTTAATGACTGAGATTTCATTTAATGAAAAGCATAAATTTTTATGAATATTAAAAACTTTAATGAGTATTCATTTCAAAATTTGAGCAATAATTATCTTGTTTACTACTGACTGAGCATTCGAAAACACGTCTGTTTGGATGTTCACCATTTGGTCAAATACTGCTCGTATTATTTTGAATGAGACTAAAACTGCAACATTATCCATGTAAATTGAAGTATTTGAAGTATTTTCAGCTGCAACATGATGATACTCAAAACAACTGTGTTACTAACATAAATACTGAGAATGCCATTAATCAATGAACGTACTGGAATAGACATGTATCTGTATTACCTAAACAAATATGAGTTTATCATACATCACACTGTATCGAGTAACAACCTTTAACCATTGTATAAGCTAACTATAAAAACAGCATTAATGGGACACGATGGCCTATTAATAAATAAATATCATTTGATGAATAAATTATTTTAAAAGTTGATATTGTTTCTTTGTCAATGATTCAATGGCAATATTATTATATATTTCTTTTTTATTAAAACATGGTATTAATTGTATTCCATTATTGCAGAATAAATAAAAAACTTTTAAAGTCTCTTACTTGATTCAACTCTTAAAGTTGTTCCTTGACCAAAAATGATCTTTGTAACTCCAGAACCAGTCACACAGCAGAAACAATCACTACAAAAACATGACCAGTTTACCATCAACTGGAGCTAATGGGTTTGATATACGTTTGTATTATAAATGGTAATTTTTTAAACTATATTTTACATTTTATTGGTCTTTTTAAATATTTAGCCTATTATTGTTCAATGTTAAAGGTTATGTTTTGAAGTTACTTTGTCTTAAGGTTGGACAGATATTTTGTGGTTTAAGTGAAGATATTATTTCAATACTGGATGATGATTTTATGATCTGTTACGCACATCTATGATATACTGATGAAGAAAATTTGTCTTACGAGATTCAACGGTCAGTGTTGTTCCACTTCCAAAAATGATCTTGTTGTTCGCATTATTCACACAGTAACAAACACTGAGACAAAATGTTCATGAGGACGCCCTTCATAAAGTACAGTAGTTACAGCAATATTCTTTTTATACATTTTTAATAAAACGTGGTATTAATCGCATCCCGTTATTGTCGAATTTATGTAAAATAACATTCAAAGAATCTTACTTGATTCAACTCTTAAAGTTGTTCCTTGACCAAAAATGATCTTTCTCCCTCCACCAGCATCCACACAACAGAAACAATCACTACAAAAATTGCACCAGTTTGATGTAGATGTCGATAAGCAGTAAAACAAAATAGTGTAAAAATGATATTTTAGGGACTGAGATTTCATTTAAAAGTATTAATTTCAGTATTTGAGCAATTATTATTATTATTAACTTGTCTGTTTGGATGTTTATGATTTTGAGTGGTCAAATACTGCTCGTATTATTTTGATTGTGACTAAAACTGCAACATTATCCATTTACATGAAAGCATTTTCAGCTGCAACATGATATGATATTCAAAACAACTGTGTTACTAACATAAATTCTGAGAATGCCATTAATTAATACCTAATAAATGAACGTACTGGAATAGGCATGAATTGTCTAAATAAAAACCAAAACATCAAGATCGATGTTTGAATTATGTAATTTTAAAGAGTACTGTAACTATATATAGAATAGAATAAAAATATTGTCCTACGTGGTTCAATGAACAGTCTCGTCCCTGATCCAAAGATGATCTTTTGTGTTCCATCTTTCACACAGTAACAAACATCTCTTCAAAAACTCTTCCTCACAGGAACAAGGACTCTGTTCTGCATCATTATTTTCAATAAAATTATGTTATGTATCACTTTAAAAGCCTTAGCTTTGTTTACGTGCTGAAAACTTGTAGTTCAAATTGCTATGAATATCACCATCTGTGCACATTTGATGAAAGGCTTTTGATAGTCTTATTTTTTATTATTCTGGTCTTTGAAGAAATTAAAAATTTGTATTAATAACAAAAATAAACCAAAAGTGTCTTACTTGATTCAACTCTTAAAGTTGTTCCTTGACCAAAAATGATTTTTCCCCCAGCACCATCCACACAACAGAAACAATCACTACAAAAACATGACCAGTTTACCATCAACTGGAGCTAATGTGTTTCATATATGTGTTGATTATAAATGGCAAAAATAATGTATTTTAGGGTTTGAATATTCATTTGAGATTACTGTTTGGTCTTTTATTTAACCTATTATTGTTAAGTCTTAAAGTTTAGGTTTTAAAGTTAATGTAAGTTATTGACTATTTTCTCTACTTAAAAATAAAAATAAATCTCTTACTTGGCTGTACATACAAAGTTGTCCCTTTTCCAAAATGAATCTTCCAAGTCCCATCATTCACACACTACCTGACCTCACAGCAAAAACACAGCGGTTTCATTTTTAAAACCTGTTATTAAAAGATACACGTTTACTCAGTTTTTTAAAAATATTTAATATTAATTTTTATTTTTTATACATAGTCTACGTCCACACACTATTGTTTCACTTGTGTCAAACAATATTTTTTAAATTGTTTTATGTAATCTTTCAGTTTTATATGGTTTGAGATGATGGTACTACGATATTAAATGTTGGCAACAATAAGTGTGTAATAGATTTAAATACTGTAATCTGTGTTGGACTCGTACCAAAAAATTAAGCAAAATATGTACGTATTATGTTTTTAAGGCCTTTGATACACAGTTTTTTACATTACTGGACACCTACCAAGGTTAAAAAAAATAAATAAATAAATATCTACCCTCTATTATATTTCAAATAAAAATGTATGGATTAATCATTGTATGATAAATTATAGCCTTTTATAAACTTTTTCTACATAATTTGACACGTGATCTTGTCCAATTTCAAACTACTTTCATTATGAACTTTTAAAATGTGTTCTGTATGTACCATGAATATAAAACAATGGATATTTTAATATAGCAATACTTAAATACAAAACCACTTACTTGAGTGAATAAGCAGATTTGTACCTTGACCAAAAATGAGTTTCCCTCCATAGGTATTAGACACACAGTACTGAACTTCATGACATTTTCTGACTGCTCTACTAATGTATATCCAATAAATCTATTTACTGGAATAGACATGTATCGGTGTTCCCTGACTAAATATGAGTTTATCATACATCAAACTGTATCAAGTAACAACCTTTAACCTCTTTATAGGCTATAAACATTAATGGGAATCTTACTTGCTTCCACATGCAGCATTGTCCCTTCTCCAAAAAATATCCTGGAAGCCCCCATATTCACACAACAGAAATCTCCCTCACAAAAACAAGCTCGATCAACCCCCAGTAATATTTATCTTTCTATGTACAACCATTACTGTTCCATCAGTTAGGACTATACCAGTTATCATCTAAATATAAATATAAATATAAAAAGAGATAACCAAAACACCAAGATAGTGATAGTAATGTATAACTGACTTTAAAAGCCATAGCTTTGTTTATCTGTGCTGAAAACTTGAAGTTCAAATTGTGGGTTCAGATTGAATATCACCATCTGTGCACATTTGATGAAAGACTTATTGATAAAGTCTTATTTTTTAATTAAACTGGTCTTTGAAGAAATTAAAAAGTGGTATTCAAAGTCTCTTACTTGATTCAACTCTTAAAGTTGTTCCTTGACCAAAAATGATCTTTGTCCCAGTACCAGCATCCACACAACAGAAACAATCACTACAAAAACATGACCAGTTTACCATCAACTGGGGCTAATGGGTTCGATATACGTGTTGATTAAAAATAGTAAAACATTTTTTTATATAATACATTTTAGGGTTTGAATATTCCTTTCAGATTACCATTTAGTCTTTTAAACATTTCTCCTATTATTGTTAAATCTTAAATGTTAAAGTTTAAAATGAATCTAAACTATTGTATTGTAAACTATTTTTCTCTACTTAATAATAAACCTCTTACTTGACTGTACAAAGTTGTCCCTTTCCCAAAACGAATCTTCCAAGTTCCTTTATTCACACTATCTGACATCAAAGTTTCATTTTTAAAACATACATGATTACTCAGTTTTTTCCCCTACAAATATTTAATATTAATTTTATTTATCAATTTTTATACATCTACTCTGTTTCACTGTCAAACAATATTTTTTAACTGTTTAAGTAATGTTTAATTTTTATATTGTTTTAAGACAATAGTACTAAAATATTAAATGTCAGCAATGATAAATGTGTAATAGAGACAACAATGATTTAAATACTCACTGTAATCGACATTCAGCTTTGTGCCTTGAGCAAATATAATTTTGTCAGAGAGTGTCACACAACAGTGCAAACTTTGGCAATAACTAATGTGCAGTTTTAGTCAATTTGATTTAATACTTAGAACACGGTTATGTTACAAACATGATTTGAAATCAAAGATTTCAGAGGTTTCCCTAATATAAAGCAGATTTAACTTCAGTAGAATCCTTAACTTCAGGGTCAGAATCACTTTGTGAAAACGTGTGATAAAGCTTTTTAATTTGTCAGTTAACTGTAATAGCTTATATAGTATACACTTACTTGAATGAACAGTGAATGATGTTCCAGAGGCAAACATTATTTTGTCCCCTGAATAAGTCACACAGTAGCTGACACCTCAGCAATTACTTAGAGTGCATTAGAATGAATAAAATCTATAGTAAAACATATATACCTATAGATACTAACAATGCCAAAGTCAAGGTTTCAATTCCCGGGGATACAAGAACTGATCAAATGTGCGCATTCAATGATATGTTAATGTTAGTGAACATGTTAATGCTTCTTTTTTACATTTGGATTTGGATACTTTGAATGTTGGTCTACATTAATTTATGTCTTTATCTGTATAAGACGACGCTAAAGCTTGCAAATATCAAGAATATCTACTCTATTTTTTTCTATATTATTAATTTAACTTTATATTTTGGTTCAAATCAGATAACACTGATCCAGTACACTTACTTGACTCAATTAGTAATTGTGTGCCTTTTCCAAAAATGATCTTCTCCAATCCCACATTCACACAGCAAGAAGCATCATTTCAAAAATCTCAAGAGAAAGTTTTTCAGAGATTGAATATACGCTCTAAAACTAATCCTAATCTCCAAACCTAATCTGAGACCAAAGACAGATGTATTGGTAACACTTTAAAATAAGGTCTCATTTGTTAACGTTGTTGTAATGTATTAGTAAATGTTGAAATTAACATTAACTAAGATGAATAAATGCTGTAGTTTTTCATGTTAACTAAAGTAATTAACTAATGAAACCTTATTGTAAAGTGTTACCGATCAAACAAAACGTGTCAGTGTTTGATAAACTTACGTGACATTACTATCACTTTTACTCCTGTTCCAAAGATAATCTTCTCATATCCACCAGTTTTCACACAACCAGTGACATCACAACAAAAACTATCTAGAATGAGGCTATAGAAATTTGTCAAGATGACTAAAGAAAAACAATAAATAGTTGAACAGAGTGGTTGAAATTAAAGGATTATGGAAAACAGAATTGCCACTTTGTTTTGAAAAGAAAATTTGGTAACACTTTAAAATAAGGTTTCATTAGTTAACATTAGTTAGTTAGTTAACATGAACTAAGAAGGAACAATACTTCTACTGCATTTATTAATCTTCATCAGTGTTTACTAACACATTATTAAAATTAAAAGTTGTATTTGTTAACATTAGTTAATGCACTGTAAACTAACATGAACGGCTGTATTTTTATTAACTAACCTTAACAAAGATTAATAAATAATGTAACAAATGTATTGCTCATTGTTAGTTCATGTTAGTTAATACTATTGTTAAAAATGAGACCTAAAGTGTTACCGAAAATTTCATAAATACATAAAATAAGAAAATAAAAATGATGTGATGATAGATTTTAGCAATACCTGAATCGACAATAAGTTTTGTTCCTTTCCCAAATATTAGACGCCCCGCCGTGGTAGTCACACACAGATTTATGTCTTTACAAAAACTTAAGATTATTATTTATACAGTTATGAGTGGCACCAGTTAATTTAGTAAAACCTATAAGAACTCACAATGGGTTATGTCGCACTATTGAGAACTTTAAAAAGGATTTTTTCAAAATGTTGCTGCCAAAACAGAATTATATGGATGTACGATATGAGAAAGTTTTAAACTATGTATAAAATATGAATAGATGAGTAGGATCTTGATACTCACTGGTGTGAACTTCTAATTTTGTGCCAGACCCAAAGATTATCTTTCCGTACGAACTTCCAGAAGTCACACAGTGCTAAACCTGATAACTGTAACTCTCTATATTGGACTGTTTGACTTTTTGTAATGAGAGAGAAACAATTGAGAGAAATAACTAACCTATATTAATCTCTATCTAATTAAATGACAAAGCAAGACATTAGTATAACTAACAGAAATGGTTGTATGATATCAGACATTCTGGTTTGAAAAGCAGCCAGAGGACAGACATTTTACATCGCATGAGAACTAAATAATTAAGTTTTGTTAATTTTACCAAATGTAACTTTTCATGTTATATAGCAGCCATGAAACCTATAACTACTTATGGGAAACATCCTAAACTTTAGACATTGTGTGGGTTAATGTTTTATGTCTAAAATATCATTAATTTTGCTTAAATGTAAATGTTTTTTTAACTATACTCAACAGAAATTAAACCAAACTTACTTGTTTCAATGATTAACTTTGTGCCTGTCCCAAAGATAACTTTATTCGCTCCACTTCCATAAGTCACACAGTATTAGACTGCGCAACAAAATCTATCAGACCTGAGAAACAAGTCTTACAGAACTTTACAGATCCACAAGTTAATTATATTACAAAACCAAGACATTACTATTATTATTTTGCATGGTTCAAAGATATCAGAGACCTGACTTTTTGAGTTGGAAAGCAACCAGAAAACAGACATTTTACATCGAATAATAAATTAATAACTCGGATTGGTTTGTTTCTACTTACTTGAATTTACGATAACCTTTGTTCCTTGACCAAAGTACATCTTATCAGAATATGACACACAGTGTTAGCAACCATTCAAATTACTACTTGTGTTATTTCCACTTTGTATGGCCTAAGGAAATTATTATTTTTAAGTTTTGCAATCAAAATAAAGTTAGTTTTAATAGTACTCTATTGCAGTCGAGTTTGTTTGGTTGGGTTGTTTTTTGTTTGTTTATTTGTTTGTTTTTTGAAATACTAAAATCTCTGGAAGCATTATATAGGGTTAAGTGTTTACATTTTTTAAAAACAACAAACATGCTCATTCCGCAAACATTATGTGGATAATATTCTACTGAGAACCTAAAGTAAGGTATCTGAAATAATATTGATGAAAATTTTTCATCTTAAACGAACATCAAAAAAGCTTTTCGTAAGTTATTGTCACCCTATGCAACAAAATTAAAATGAACATACTTGTTTCAATTATTAATTTTGTGCCTGTCCTAAAGATAATTTAGTTTATTACAACTCCATGTTAGGTAATGTATTTATCACTTACTTGTTTCAACATGAAGTTTAGTTCCAGAACCGAAATACATTTTGTAGTTTCCAGTCGCAGTCACACACTGCAGTTCCCCCTTGCAATTACTACATCCACATTACGCTTTATCTGTTCGACTATAGTGTGAGGTTTCTACATTTTTGTAATTATAATATAGAAAATTCAAGACTTTTTTTTTCCTTTTATATAAAAATGGAAAAAAAAACAGTCATCTATATTTTATATAAATGAGTGCTGGATTGTGAAAAATGTTCATAAAAAATAGCTGAAGTACTTTTCAGTGTTTCTAAGTACTACTGAATCTCCTTTACATTTACACACTTAAAAATAAAGGTTCTTTATTGGCATCTACAGTTCCATGAAGAACCACGGAACCATGGAAAGGTTCTTTAGATTATTTAAATGTTCTTCAAACTAAGAAAAAAATGGTTCTTCTAAGAACTGTTCACTGAATGGTTCTTTGGGGAACCAAAAAATGGTTCTTCAATGGCATCGCTGCAAAAACCCTCTTTTAAAACCTATATTTTTAAGAATGTAAATTTTCATCACTTGAATTATTATTGACTTACTTGTTTCAACACTAAGTCTGGTTCCAGAGCCAAAAATTATTTTCCGGTTTCCAGATCCAGTCACACACTGCATTTCCTCTCAGCAATTACTCTAGACGCTCACATACAACACCCCATTCTACAAACATTTGTAGGAATTCAAAATCTTGCAGCTCCACTTGGAAAATGATCTATTTACTTTATATAGATGAACCTGATAGTTAAGGATTTTTTTTTAATAGAACAGAACAATAGTCTTGTTATATAGGCTAAAAAAGATAAAGTTTGAAACAATACTTAAAATACGAATAGATGGGTAGGGTCTTGATACTCACTTGTGTGAATGTCTAATTTTGTGCCAGACCCAAAAATGATCCTTCCGAATGAACCTCCAGAAGTCACACAGTGCTAAACCTGATAACTATAACTCTCTATACTGGACTGTTTGACTTTTACCAAAACATTTAGCAAAATATGTATGTATTATGTATTTAAGGCCATTGATAAGCTGTTTTTTAACATTCCTGAACATCTACCATAGTAAAAAAAAAAAAAAACTTCTATTATACTTCAAATAAAATTGTGTGGATCAATCATGGTAATTTATAGCTTTTCAGTGGCCAATAGCTGTAATTTAATTTCTTTCTCATGCATTCTCCCTTTTTCTACATCATTTCACACTTGATCTTGTCAAATTTAACTACTTCCATTATGAACTTTCAAATTTTTTCTGTATGCACTATGTATATCAAATAATGGATATTTTAATATCGCAATATTAAATACAAAACCACTTACTTGTGTGAACAAGCAGATTTGTACCTTGACCAAAAATGAGTTTCCCTCCAAAGTTATTAGACACACAGTACTGAACTTCATGACATTTTCTGAGAGCTCTCAAACAACAAGAGCAGACATCAGTATCACACTACACTGAAAGGACAGTTTTACAATAAAGCTTCATCTAAGAAATAGTGAATTATAATTAACTTTTTTAATAATCAACTTTGTGCCTCTTTCAAAAATAATTGCCACACAAGAAAAACTCCTCACCAAATGTTTAACATACACAACTAAACTAAACCTGATGTTAAACCCCCAACAACATTTTAATTACTATTATATTATAATTACCATTACATTAAATTCTCAAATTAAGCATAAGAAGCATCTCTAATCACATCAACACAGAACATGAACTGTATATTTATCTGATTTGAGGAGTGGGATTGTAGAGACTTACTAGAGTAAATATGTAATTTTGTGCCAGACCCAAAGATGAGCTTTCCAAATCCAGTAGCATCCACACACTGCTAAACCTCATACCTATAACTTTCTATTGTGGTGTGCCTGAGGGCATTTGTATTGGGATAATGCATCATTAGTACAACAATATGACAATGAATGCACATCCACAATATGCATTATTGTTGTTGACTATGAACTGCAATTGCAGGCACTTACTTGTATCAACAACTAGATTTGTTCCTTCGCCAAGTACAAATTTTCCTCCATAGTTCGTTGACACACAGTGTTGAGCTTCATAACAATTTCACCCTGCCACTGTTCCTCGCCTAATGTTCTGCTAATTGTTTTTAAATATGTTTGTTTTTTTGCAATTACAATCAGACTCTTAATATGATACGGTCAACTTTTATATGATTTTTTTAAAGAAACAATTTCAGTTTTGTTTTGTTTTGGTTTTTTTGCTGAAAACAGGATATCTAGCAGGATTTTTTAGAGATAAGGAAAATAAATTGGGGAATAAACTATTTTGCCATACCTGACTGTACTGTGAGCTTTGTTCCGGTCCCAAATATCATTTTACCACCTCCAGTGTTAGTCACACAGGGTTATATTGCTGCACAAAAACATCTCCGACTTCAAATGTGTATGTTCTTGCCACATACTAGCTTAAAGTGTAGTCAGTTGATACTTATTCACTTCTTATTACTACAAGTAATAGTTATTTTAAGACACACATGGGAATTATGTGCATTCTAAATAGGGTTCATGAGATTTACTTATCAGGTTCAGAACCATTAACTTTCATAACATAAGTATTAAACGTAAAGAACGTATTTGTTTTCTTACTTGTTCCGATTATCAATTTCGTGCCTTTCCCGAAGAGTAGTTTATTGACATTAACTCCAGTATTCACACAGTATCTAACCTCAGAGCAAAAACTGTAGCCTTAGAGACACAAGACTATGAAAGTCACTGATCTGTGCCTTAGTCAAAAATATTTTGCAGATTAAACATACTGAATTAATGTGGTTTTGTTGAATTAACATCGACAATAAAATTCAGTGAAATTCTCTATTTAAATTCTCTAATACTGAGAAACCGATAGCGGCATGGAAACATGGGAACACTGATTAGTTAGGCTAAATTAAAGTTGTTATTTATAATGATTATATGCCAGAAATATGATATGCTATGCTGGACCATAGACAGAAAAATCACAAAACTCTCCTTGAATGTGGACCAACCTCATTTACCTTGAGATAAATGTACCTTGAGAAGTTCTCCAGCAACAACCCTAGTACTTCATGCAATCGATTAAGAATCGTTCTTTACTTTTTAAACGATAAACAAATAAAAACCCCTCAGAAGTTGAAATCTGTGCAAATGCAACTGTACAATTAAAAATAACAGAAAAACTTACTTGTTTGAATTATTAGCTTTGTGCCTGTTGCAAAAATAAGCTTTTGTCCACCTCCAAGATTCACACAGTACGAAACAACACGGCAAAATCCCTCAAACTATATCAAGACTCTAGTCACATCTAACCAAAATAATACAAATCTTCTTGCATACAATTAATGTTCTCCAATATTATTAATCTGTTCATAGTTATAGCTAAAAAAATATGATTTTTAATATCTAGCTCACTATCATATCAGATCAGTACTACTTCTATATTACTGTCCATTGTACTGCTTTATACATTTACCAATCTATACTTTGGAGGAAATAATAATTTGCAACAAAAGTTTCAACATTTTTTATAAATCACTTACTACTTTCAACGGTCAGTTTGGTTCCAGAACCAAAATGGATTTTCCAGCCTCCAGATTGAGACACACACTATATTTCATCTCTACATTAACTTCCTAACAATATGAGTTACCTCTGCCACTGAAATTATAAAAGAAAGCTTATACATTTCACTTAATTCCATAATGTAAGGCAGGGTACCAGGTGAAACTTCTTTAATATAATTTAAAAAAATTACCATCCTCCACCATCCCAATATTAACTTCAAACTGAAAAGTTTATCGATGCCATGATAAATTACAGATCTTAGATCAATTATAGAGCTACAATGGTTATTTCAGAAAAATTCTCTCTGGAACAAGATGAAATAGTGACAAAAAGGAAATCATAAAACATTAAATAGCACTGATAATCATGAACTTACTTGTTTCAACTATCAACTTTGTGCCTTTCCCAAAGATAAGCTTAAGTCCACCTCCAGAAGTCACACAATGTCAGACCACCAAGCAAAAACTACCTGACTTGAAACTTAATTCTCCATAATAAATCTTAATGATTAATATGACTTGTAATTATAAGTTATATTAAATAAGCATTTTAAAGCACAGTAATGAATGATCATTAGTAAATTACACTTGTAAATAACCATTTCGGTTTTGGTACATGTGTGACTAAATGTGACTCTGGACCACAAAACCACTCTTAAGTCGCACAGGTATATTTGTAGCAATAGCCAACAATACATTGTATGGGTCAAAATTATCGATTTTTCTTTTATGCCAAAAATCATAAGGATATTAAGTAAAGATCATGTTCCATGAGGATATTTTGTAACCTTCCTACCGTAAATATATCAAAAATTTTATAATGAACTGCTTTATACATTTAACAATCTACACTTTGGAGGAAATAACAATTTGCCACAAATGTTTCAACATTTTTACAAATCACTTACTACTTTCAACGGTCAGTTTGGTTCCAGAACCAAAATGGATTTTCCAGTCTCCAGTTTGAGTCACACACTATATTTCATCTCTACATTAACTTCCTAACAATACGAGTTACCTCTGCCACTGAAATTATAAAAGAAAGCTTATAAATTTCACTTAATGTACATGTTGTATTCATTCCATAATTTAAGACAGGGTACAGGGTGAAACTTCTTTAATATCCTAAAAATATGACCATCCTAGTATTAACTTCAAACCGAAAAGTTTACTGCTGCCATGTTAAATGACAGATCTTAGATAAATTATAGAGCTACAGTCATTATTACGTTAGTTATTTCAGAAAAATTCTCTCTGGAACAAGGGAACAAGATGAAATAGTGAAGAAAAGGAAATCATAAAACATTAAATAGCACTGATAATCATGAACTTACTTGTTTCAACTATCAACTTTGTGCCTTTCCCAAAGATAAGCTTGTTTAGTCCACCTCCAGAAGTCACACAATGTAAGACCACTAAGCAAAAACTACCTGACCTGAAACTTCATTCTCCGTAATCAATCTTAATGTTTAATATGACTTATAATTATAAGTTATATTAAATAAGCACTTTAAAGCACAGAAATTAATGATCATTAGTAAATTACACTTGAAAATAACCATTTCGGTCTGGTATATGTGTGACTAAATGTGACCCTAGACCACAAAACCAGTCATAAGTCGCACAGGTATATTTGTAGCAATAGCCAACAATACATTGTATGGGTCAAAATTATTAGGATATTAAGTAAAAATCATGTTCCATGAAGATATTTTGTAAATATCCTAGCATAAATATATATATATATAAAAAAAAATATTTTTGTATGTAATATGCATTGCTACTTCATTTGGACAACTTTAAAAGGCGATTTTCTCAATATTTTGATTTTTTGCACCCTCAGATTCCAGATTTTCAATAGTTGTATCTCGGCTAAATATTGTCCAATCCTAACAAACCATACATCAATTGAAAGCTTATTTATCAGCTTTCAGATGATGTATAAATCTCAATTTCAAAAAATTGACCCTTATGACTGGTTTTGTGGTCCTGGGTCACATTTATGCATCTGTTCTCTTTAACTTATTGAAATGCATTCCTGATATATGTACGAAAACGTGTTGTTACACCTCTTTACTAGCCTCAAAAACACTTACTTGTTGCAACAATCAATTTTGGGCCTTTCCCAAAGATAAGCTTGCCAACTCCAGTTCCAGAATTCACACAATGTCAGACCACTAAGCAAAAACTACCTGACCTGAAACCTAATTCTCCATAAACCAATCTTAATGATTAATATGACAACTTGAAGTTAAAAGGTATATTAAATAAGCATTTTAAAGCACAGTAGTGAATGATCATAAGTAAATTACACTTGTAAATAACCATTTTGCTGGTCCTGGTATACATTTGAATAATTTTGCATCTGTTTTGATTAACTTATTGATATGCATTTCTGATACATGTATATTAATGTGTTGTTTTATACCTCTGTACTAGCCTCAAAAGCACTTACTTGTTGCAACAATCAATTTTGTGCCTTTCCCAAAGATAAGCTTGCCAGTTCCACCTCCGTAAGTCACACAATGTAAGACAACTAAGCAAAAACTACCTGACCTGAAAATTAATTCTCCATAATCAATCGTAATGAATAATATGACAACTTGTAGTTATAAGGTATATTAAATATGCAACTTATACGCATTTCTGATATCATATACTGTATGTATAAAAATGTGTTGTTTTATACTAGCCTCAAAAACACTTACTTGTTTCAACAATTAATTTTGTGCCTTTCCCAAAGATAAGCTTGTAATTTCCACTTCCAGAAGTCACACAATGTCAGACTACTAAGCAAAAACTACCTGACTTGAAACTTAATTCTCCGTAATGAACCTTAATGATTAATATGACAACTTGTAGTTGTAAGGTGTATTAAATATGTATATTAAATTACAGTAATGAATGATTATTAGTAAATTACACTTGTAAATAACCATTTTGCTGTGGTCTGGTATACATGTGACTAAATATGAATCAGTTTTATTTAACTTATTGATATGCATTCCCTGTATTTGTATATTATTGTGTTGTTTTATACCTCTGTACTAGCTTCAAAAGCACTTACTTGTTTCAACTATCAACTTTGTGCCTTTCCCAAAGATAAGCTTGTAATTTCCACCTCCGTAAGTCACACAATGTAAGACAACTAAGCAAAAACTACCCGACTTGAAACTTAATTATCCGTAATGAATCTTAATGATTAATATGACAACTTGTAGTTATAAGTTGCATTAAATATACATTTAAAAGCACAGTAATGAATGATCATTAATAAATTACACTTGTAAATAACCATTTTGCTGGTCCTGGTATATGTTTGAATAAATTTGCATCCGTTTTGTTTAACTTATTGATATGCATTTCTGATATATGTATAAAATTGTGTTGTTACACCTCTTTACTAGCCCCCAAAACACTTACTTGTTGCAACAAACAATTTTGTGCCTTTCTCAAAGATAAGCTTGCCAGTTCCACCTCCAGAAGTCACACAATGTAAGACAACTAAGCAAAAACTACCTGACCTGAAAATTAATTCTCCATAATCAATCCTAATGATTAATATGACAACTTGAAGTTATAAGGTGTATTAAATATGCATATTAAATTACAGTAACGAATGATCATTAGTAAATTACACTTGTAAATAACCATTTTGCTGGTCGTGTGACTAAATTTGCATCCGCTTTGATATGCATTTCTGATATATGTATAAAAATGTGTTGTTTTATACTTCTTTAATAGCTTCAAAAACACTTACTTGTTCCAACTATCAATTTTGTGCCTTTCCCAAAGATAAGCTTGAAATTTCCACCTCCAGAAGTCACACAATGTAAGACCACTAAGCAAAAACTACCTGACCTGAAACTTCATTCTCCGTAATGAATCTTAATGATTATTATGACAACTTGTAGTTATAAGGTGTATTAAATATGCATTTTAAAGCACAGTAGCCTAATGAATGGTCATTAGTAAATTACACTGGTCTGGTATACGTGTGACTAAATATGCATCAGTTTTCTTTCACTTATTGATATGCATTCCTGTTTTATACATCTTTACTAGCCTCAAAAACACTTACTTGTTCCAACTATCAACTGTGTGCCTTCCCCAAAGATAAGCTTGTAAACTCCACTTCCAGAAGTCACACAATGTAAGACCACTAAGCAAAAACTACTGATTTGAAAATTAATTCTCCTCAGTGAATCTTAAAGATTAATATGACAAGTTGTAATTATAAGGCATATTAAATAAGTATTTTAAAGCACAGTAAAGAATGACCATTAGTAAACTACATGTGTAAATAACCATTTTGGTCTGGTATATGTGTGACTAAATATGCATCAGTTTCATTTAATTTATTACATTTGTCAATTGATACGCATTCCATACATACGATTAAAAAAGTGTTTTTATACGTCTTTACTAGCCTCGAAAACACTTACTTGTTTCAACTATCAACTTTGTGCCTTTCCCAAAGAAAAGCTTGTAAGCTTCACTTCCAGAAGTCACACAACATAAGACCACTAAGCAAAAACTATCTGAAAGACTTTCTCAGGCAGTCAATGATTAATGTGACAACATGTCGTTGATAAAGGGAATTAAATATGCATTACAAAGCATAAATGACACTTGGTATAAAAGTGTAATACTAATGAACCATTTTAGCATTTTAAATTTGTGGTTAAATATTAATTTGTTTCTCTTAAAGACTATATATGATTGACTTATTACATTTTATCTTAATATGCATTACTGATATGTAATAAATACATAAATGTTTTGGTAACACTTTAGTATGGGGAAGTTTTTTCCTTAAAATCCTAATTTACTGGTTATTAATAGTTAGTAAGGTAGTTTTTGTAGCATTTAAGTTTAGGTATTGAGTAGGATTAAGGGATGTAGAATATGATCATGTAGAATAAGGCATTAATATGTGCTTTATAAGTACTAATAAACAGCCAATGTGCAAGCTAATAAGCAACTAGTTAAAAGTGAGAATTGTTCCCCATACTGAAGTGTTACCAATGTTTTCAATGTTAGCCTCCAAAACACTTACTTGTTTGAACATTCAATTTGGTTCCAGAGCCAAAATAGATTTGCCCGAAACCAGATGAAGTCACACAATGCAGTTTACCAAACCAATAACAGGAACACTTTACAATATCGCTCATTTGTTAACGTTAGTTAATGCATTAGCTAAAATTAACTATTAATTAGCAGTATGTTTTTTTTCAATATATTTCTTTCTTCAGATATAACTTTTGATTTTAAAGATGTATAAGTAAATTAACATTAACTAAGATTAATCAATGGAGTATTGTTTATTGTTGGTTGATGTTAACTAATGTAGTTAACCAATGTTAACAAATGAAACCTTAATAAAAGGTGTTACACCAATAACTTACTCCTGAAAACGCAGATTTGTTTTTAATAAAAAGTGATTTCAATGTATTATATATTTTATAATAAATAACTCTTTAAATAAGCAATAATATAAAGCTGTAAGGATCATAATGGACTGAAATGTGAAGGATTTCCCAGTAAGAATGACCACTGGTAGTGCTGTTTATATCAAAGCTCAACTTTACTGCATACTGGAAAGATTTTGTAATGGCTAGGTACTAAAAAGCAAATAATAGCTCATAATACACAGCGAATATAAATAATTATACCTGAGAACACTACTAGAATTAATAAACTTACTTGTTTCGATTATCAGGTTTGTACCTGTCCCAAAGATAAACTTGTCTCCAGCTCTATTCACACAACATAAGAACACACAACCAAAACCTTCTAACATGTTTATCACCGCTCTGTTTTATGAATCTGCTTTCACGTATTTTAAAGTTTAATTTAAAAATAGCGTTTTATCTCCAGCTATTATATATCTGACACATTCTTTTTTTTGGTGTCAATCTTTTACTGTTGCTTCCTATTTTTATGTAAAGATAACAACAGTAGCTATAACATTTAAGAAAGAAAAGAAAAAACATATATGTGGGATTCTGTGTACTCACTTGCATTAACATATAATTTTGTGCCAGAACCAAAGATCAGCTTTCCATATCCACTTCCATCATTCACACAGTACGAAACGTCATAACTCTAACTGGTTACTATTATACACATATGGTTACACATATATACAAATGTTAGACGCTGAGAATGTTTGTCTTTACTAAAAAATTCCTCTTATTCCAATTAAATTATAATAAAATTTCTAATTCCATTTTGTAATTCAACCTTTATCTACTTCTATGTGCACTATACTGTAAGTTTTTTTAAACAGAAAACAGCAGGAAAGAGTTTTACCTGAATTTACAAAGAGCCTTGTGCCTTTCCCAAATATTACTTTCCTTACTCCAGTGTCAGTCACACAGGGTTATACAACTACACAAAAACTTGCTGACTGCTTAAGGGAAACACAAATTCAATATAGATTTGAATACAAAAATATAGAGCTCCAGTACAAAAATGATTAGTTTAGGCTTTAAAGCTGCTCTCACGCTAACAGATATTGTGCTATAATTTAATTATGTTTTATCCCATTGAAGAAAAAAAACAAGGCTTTTCATAAAACAATGTCATGTCAGTGATATTTTGCTGTATACTGAGTAATAATTAACTTACTTGTTTCAATAATCAGATTTGTGCCTGTTCCAAATATAATCTTATTGAATCCACCACTTCCAGTCACACACTACAAAACCAAACAGCAAAAACTAGAGATACCTGTAGATCAAACTCAGCCTCTGATAATAAAATAGATGTTTGACTGACAAACAATCTGAATGTAAGTCATATTATGACATTTTAGTTGCAATGTGTTGTGCATTTCTGTCCATAAGATCCAACATTCCCATTGGGTCTAAAGTCAAAATGAATTGTTATGCTGTAGTATTGTTTAAAAATCCATTATACAGTATCTGCCCTAAAGATTACATACTAACTATACCTTCATTTTATATTCTACCAAATGAATATGCTTCCTATTCATGATCAGTTTTTTTTTCTCTTCATATTCCCCTCATTGCCGTACCATCTCTTAATGATAGCGTAATGAGTAAAATGTCACTAATATCCATCCTGAAACATGGCCATCTGGATTAACATTGACATCTGACAAGAGGTTAACTTATGCAATACTTTTCCCCCACGCAGATTAATGACAATTATAGAGGGACGAAATTAAATACAATGAATTCAGTGCACAATACTGAATAATAATCATGAACTTACTTGTTTCAACAATCAGTGTTGTGCCTGTGCCAAAGATAATCTTATTGCCTCCACCTCCATAAGTCACACAATGTAAGACCACCAAACAAAAACTATCTGGCCTGAATGGCTCGATCAATCTTTCATGATTGGCTTTCACTTCACAAAGGATAATCTTATTAAACTATCCAGTATTTTATAGTAAATGCTTTTCAGGTATATTCACTATTTTGTAGGCATACTTTACACACGTGTGTATTAATTTCTCTTGAGAACTAAGTTGTCAAATATACTTATTGAACATGTATAAACCTAATTAATTTTATATCATGACCTGGATAGCTGATATGTAATGATTTTGACTGACAAATTTACCCTTGAAATGTATAAGAATATGTCTAAATGATCTAATCTATTATATGTGGGAATATGCATGTTTATGTCCATGTTATTTTAAGAATGTATAAGAGTTATAAAACTGTTTACCTGCATTTACAATGAGCTTTGTGCCTTTCCCAAATATCACTTTGTTCAATCCTGTCTGAGTCACACAATGTGAAATAGCTACACAAAAACATGCTGGAAATGATGCGTGTTGTGAAGTATGTTTGGTAAAAGTTTGTGTATGCAAGTATTTCTTTTATACAATTATTAACATTAGCTAATGCATTAGTCATCATGAACTAACAATGAACAATACTTTATTGCATTTAATAATCTAGGTTAATATTGATTTATACACTCTAAAAAATGCTGTGTTAAAAACAACCCAAGTTGGGTTAAAAAAAATGGACAGATCCAGCAATTGGGTTATTTTAACCCAGCGGTTGGGTTAAATATTTGCCCAATGTGCTGGGCAGTTTTTTTTAACTCAACTATTGTTTAAAAATTATTATATGGCTTTCATAAAATGAACCCAAAGTATGTTGGAAATGTTTAATAAATGAACATCGATTAATAAGTTTAATGAATAATAATAAACAGTAATCATTTATTAAATTGCGTATTATTAAATGTTCTCCTTTTGATTATTATTGTTGCCTCTAGTAATTATGTGTCTGATTTTTAATTTCCAACCTATTTTGGGTTCATTTTAAGCCGGGCATATAATCATTTTTAAACAATAGTTGAGTTTAATAAAACTGCCCAGCACATTGGGCAAACATTTTACCCAACTGCAACTTGGGTTGTTTTTAACCCGGCATTTTTTAGACTACATAAATTNTGTTCAATCCTGTCTGAGTCACACAATGTGATATAGCTACACAAAAACATGCTTGAAATGATGCGTGTTGTGAAGTATGTTTGGTAAAAGTTTGTGTATGCACAAACCCAGCGGTTGGGTTAAATATTTGCCCAATGTGCTGGGCAGTTTTGTTTAAACTCAACTATTGTTTAAAAATTATTATATGGCTTTCATAAAATGAACCCAAAGTATGTTGGAAATGTTTAATAAATGAACATCTATTAATAAGTTTAATGAATAATAATAAACAGTAATCATTTATTAAATTGCGTATTATTAAATGTTCTCCTTTTGATTATTATTGTTGCCTCTAGTAATTATGTGTCTGATTTTTAATTTCCAACCTATTTTGGGTTCATTTTAAGCCGGGCATATAATCATTTTTAAACAATAGTTGAGTTTAATAAAACTGCCCAGCACATTGGGCAAACATTTTACCCAACTGCAACTTGGGTTGTTTTTAACCCGGCATTTTTTAGACTACATAAATTAACATGTATTGTGAACAAACATGAATTAACAATGAACAATGGTATTTTTTTTAATTAAAATGAACCTAGATTATTAAGTACTATAAATAATGTTTATAGTTCATGATGCATTAATAACTAATGTTAACAAATTGATCATATTGTAAAGTGTTACCATGTATACTTATACCTATGCTCTCTTGAGAACATAAAAGATGTGAATTATAGAGAAGTGCAAAATTAAATACATTTTACCTGCGTTTACAGTGAGTTTTGTGCCTTTCCCAAATATTATTTTCTGTGCATTACCAGACACACACAGTTAAACAGTCACACAAAAACAAGCTGACTGCTTATAGAGTTTGCGGTAACACTTTACAATAAGATTCATTAGTTAACATTAGTTAACTACATTAGTAATAATAATGAACTGCATTTATACAGCATTTATTAATCTTTGTTAATTTCAACATTTACTAATACATTATTAAAATCTTGTTAACATTAGTTAATGCGCTGTGAACATGAACAAACAATGAACAACTGTATTTTCATTAACTACCATTAACGAAGATTAGCAAATACAGTAACAAATGTATTGCTCATGGTTAGTTCATTTTAGTTAATACATTAACTAATGTTTAATTAATTAACCTTATTGTAAAGTGTAACCAAGTTTGCCTATAAAATACTCAAACATTTACACTAGTTAACACACAGCTTTTTATCAAATCTGGAACAGTGTCAACAATGTCTAGAATTTGGTGTATTCGACATGATGGTGATTATAATTAACTTACTTGTTTCAACGAACAGCTTTGTGCCTGTCCCAAATATAAGCTTATTGAGTCCACCTGTATTCACACACTACAAAACCAAACAGCAAAAACTACTGAGACAGCCAAAGTGCGCTCCATCACTGTGTTAAACTCTTCTATGTTATCATTAATATTGCTTAATGCATTTCAGCTGAATAAAACAAGTACGTTTTAAATAATTTTAACCAGATATAGATTTTCCAGAGATGCTATAGTCAAGAGTTTTTATTCATTTAAATCTATTCCCAAACAACTTTGATGTGCCTTAAATGTTGTTAATTGAATGTACAGTTTCCATTTTGTTTCAAACGATAACCTGGAAAGTCAGTGAAGTTTAACTTGATTTGCACTAATTAAATACGACATTTGCATGTAATCAAGCAGAAAGTGTTCTTTAGTTCTTTTTAAATGGCAAAAGACGATGATTGATGAAAAAACACTTTCTTCTCAACACAATTGCCTTAGTTTTAACTATTGGTGCTATTTTCACAATCTAAGAGATATCAGATAAAGTGTTCATGTCGATGTGAGGAGCGCTAAACATAAAGAACTTACTTGAATCAACTGTTAATTTTGTGCCTCTCCCAAAAATGAGCTTTCCTGCACTTCCAGTATTCACACAATGCCACAGCACACATCAAAATCCCTTGTCACATGCAACACAAATCTATATTCATAGTTTAAACACACATATAATTACTATACGGTGTATTCTGTAAAGACAATTCTATCTAAACCTCAATTACATCTGATCAAAATATTAATATTACTTCCAAATATGGCTTTATGCATATATTGCCTACATTGTGTCAAATGGATTGTTCCTTTTATGCTATAACCTAAGTTATATACCATTATATACTACTATATATATATTATAAACTTTATTTTTTCTTTGTGTTTAATTTCCAGCTCACTTGCATACGGAAGAATGCATTTTTATACTATAGAACAAAGTGTGTAATTTCTATGTTGGCAAAACACTTACTACTTTCAACGGTCAGTTTGGTTCCAGAGCCAAAAAAGATTTTCGTGCCTCCAGATTGAGTCACACACTATATTGTGCCTCTACAGAAACCTCCACTATGCTATTACTTAAGATAAGCAGCAACACTTTACAGTAAGGTTCAACCTAGATTAATGTTAATTTCTACATAAACTAATACATTTTAAACATTTAATTTCAACGAATGTTAACAAATGTAACTTTATTGTAAAAGCATTACTAATAAAGCTTAAAAATCTCACATTTTCAATAGTTATCTTGTAAGACAGGGTTTACTACCAAGAAATAGCGTCCGATACCTACGGTTTGTCAAAAGTACTAACCTAACCTTTTCAATAAAATGAAAAGTCATAGAATCATTGCTTTTCTTGAAAAGCCATATCTCAATGAAGAATTCAGCACACCTTAAAGCGGCACTGATAATCCAATATAAACAAACTTACTTTTTTCAACAATTAACTTTGTGCCTGTCGCAAAGATAATCTTGTAGCCTCCACCTCCAGTAGTCACACAGTACCAAATCACTGAACAAAAACTGTCCTGAAGAACTAAAATCAACACCTGCCAACTTATTCATGTCAAAGTGAGAACTAATCACTGCTAATTAAAATCATTTTGATAAACGTATTGAACTTGGAAAAAATAAAGTGGCAATGGGACTAAGCATGTGTCTAAATTACAGCAATTTCACAATTATATCATGATCTGGATCTAGAAATGGTTTGTGATTTTTCTACTTCTCTATAAACACTTACTTGTTTCAACTATCAGTTTGGTTCCAGAGCCAAAATAGATTTGATAGAGTCCAGATGAAGTCACACAATGCAGTTTACCATCACAATAACTTTCTACAGTTAAACCAATGAAAAAGTGAATCCAAACTAANAAAAAAAAAAAAAAAAAAAAAAAAAAAAAAAAAAAAAAAGTATTACAATAAAATACTGTAAAATGCTATAGTAAAAACATGTTTATTGGTTAACTATAACTTACCTTACCACATATGGTGACATTTTTTAATGGTTTAACATCACATTACATGTAATTTAACTGTAAAATACTGTCAAATTAATGCTTTTTGCAAGTAAAAACTATCAATTACTATTCTCGTGGTTACATTATATGGTAATTTAACTATTTTTGGTAGTTAAAATAGGTAGATTAACATTATATCACAAAGAAATATACAGTTATAAGTTGTAAAATATAAAACCACTCTGTAAAACTGGAAACATTGTCAGTATTTTTTATGATGAATTTATAACAACCACAGCTGGCCATTTTTTACCGTAAATTTAACCGTTTTTTTTTTTTTTTTTACAGTGTATTTACTGGCAACACTTTTTCATGGATCAACTTTGGTCAGTGCAAAACTGCACTAAAGTGAAGTGTTTAGCATCTTTCCCCTGATTTAAAACAGATTACAGTATATTTTAAAGTGTTTGACATCTAAGACAAAAGTCAATCTACAAACTAACAATAGCTTATAAGCAAATATGATTAAAAAAAAAAGAATAAGAATCTAAGTCAGTCACGCAATTTTTAAAGCACTGCTGAAATAAATAAACTTACTTGTGTCAATTATCAACTTTGTGCCTGACCCAAAGATCAACTTATAACCTCCTCCAGTAGTCACACAACATGACAACACACAACCAAAACCTTCAACACAACAGTCACAAATCTGCTGTTTGATTAAGCTGCTTTCACAAACTAAACAATCTAAAGTCAGACAATTTAAAAATTTTATGACTGGTCATATTTGATAAATTCCTTTTCCACAATCACATGCCTTCCATGTGAAAATACTCTCGTTCATCTCCTATTGTCCATTTTATAGGTCAATGTAGGAAAGCTGGTAACAGTAAAATGTATCTGATTCTGCATACTCACTTGTACTAATGTGTAATTTTATGCCAGATCCAAAGATCACTTTTCCATATCCATCAGTCACACAATGTGAAGCGTCATAACTATAACTCATTATAGCACACTATCTGAGCGCTTCACTCTAAGTCAACAAACTCTTCATTAACATTTCCCTTATTTAAAAATACACAATTATACTTAGCATTATTTAAATTCATTACTAAATTTACTGTTTTCTCAAATGCTTTACCTAAAATGCACCTCCAATATTAAAATAAAGCACTATTTGCACCATTAATAATAGTACAAAAGGATACAAGATTATTCTTGTTTGCATGTTAGCTGGCGTATTTAGAAGATGTGATCTAAATCTAAAGAGCAAATAGAAATTATTTACCTGTATTTACAGTGAGCTTTGTGCCTGTTCCAAATATTATTTTCTGTGCTCCAGAAGTCACACACAGTTACACAGCTACACAAAAACATGCTGATTGTTTAAGTGAAGGCAAACACCAGCTTCAAAACAGAATTGTCTAGAAACATATAGAAATTAACTGTAGAATGATCAGGTTATTAAAACAGGTTTCCTAATGTGCGTTAGTTTCTCCTGAAGACTACATCAACATGGAATAAACTTTAATTATTCCTCTGAAGTAAACATGGCCCAGAATAATCAACTTACAGGCACTGACTGTGAATTTAGTGCCTGTCCCAAAGATAGTCTTCAGTGTACTTGTAGTCACACAAAATGAGATGGCACATCAAGTGCATTTTAATTAAAGCCCACTCGATTATTTATCTAAGAAACGCAAAATAAAACAATTCAATGTAAGCATCACTGATCCTTATGAACTTACTGCTTTGGATTATCAGTTTTGTGCCTGTTCCAAAGAACACCTTTCCTCCAACTCCAGCATTCACACAATGTCAGACCACAAATCAAAAACCCTATGCCTATCATCTCATATATCATAAAAAAACAAGGGGAAAAAACAACCATTTTTCACTTGTGCTAGGTATTAAGCACTATATTTCTGCATTAAACTTATCACACTGACACACTAAGTTTGTTGAAACATGTTCTGCAACATATGTATTGCTCTATAAAAAAAAATACTAGTGATACTGGTAAATTAGGAATGTATGCAAATCTATACAAAACACTTACTGGTTCCAACTGTTAGTTTAGTTCCAGAGCCGAAATAGACTTTCAAGTCTCCACTACACACCAATTTTGTCTTTAGCAATAACTCCCTGCTCTCTCACAAATATACTCTTCATCAATACTGTAAAAATGCACCCAACAGTTCATGAATGATTTTACAAATAAATTAACCTAATGAGTTGGTATGTAACAAAAGGCCAGCAGGGATCATGCTTTCACCCGTTTTCAATTTATCTCTCTATTTATTTCACTGCAATGCATATGCTGCATTAAAAAAAGTGATTTAAATGAGAAAAATGAGAAAACTCAATGAACGTGACTAAACCAAAACATATACCTGGTATATAAAGCAAAGCTTTTTGAATGGTTTGCAACTTTCTGAAACAAATACTTGCCTGATTCAACAATGAGTTTTGTTCCGCCACCAAATACAAGCTTATAATTTCCTGTATTCACACAGAGCTACAGCCTATACCAAATACCCTCTCATCACATTTAGAAGAGTGTAATAACTAAAGATGTAATTAGAGAATACAACTTCACCTGTACAGATGATCTACTATATTACTGAAGCTGAATAAATGAATCCAGTGAGCTGGATTTTCAATTGGAATTTTTTTTTTTTTTTTGAGGAACAAAAGTTTGTTTGCTTTAGTAACACAAATGTAGAGGCTTTGAAATCAACCTGCTGGCAATATAAATCAATCCTTATTTGGATTCAACTGGGCATTTTAGGCAAGCTTTTTACATTGGATTATTGCCTATATGTGTGATGAGACTGGGTATCTTTGTGTATTTATATTTAAGGTTTATACATACCTGAATTTATTATGAGTTTTGTTCCTTTTCCAAAAATAACCTTCCATGTTCCCCCACTACTAGACACACAGAGCTTTGTGCTCTAACAAATACATGCCAACTTTCATGGCATCAACATAAAGCGAAGATGCACAAAACACCCGACAACAACTACTGAAGAATTACTTTTATGCAATTTAATTTAATTTCTGTAATTGCATTTAACATTTGTTTTTGCATATTGTCTACATGCTTCCTTAAAGATATTTTTTGGGTTGTATAATTTTTCACAATGAACAAAATAATAGTGTTTACTGACTATGATTAAAATAAAATGTTTTCTGCTGTTGTTTTAGATGTGCAATTCAATGGAAAAACATCCTAAATGCACTACCTTAAAGAGATGTGTTGTTACTTACTTAACTGAATGTGTAAAGTTGTGCCCGACCCAAAGATCAGCTTGTTATATCCACCTCCAGCATTCACACAGTGCAAAACACTATATATTTTATCCATTACCCATTATATTTTACCAACACTATATATTTTACCCATTACCCATTATATTCACCCCATTCTCAGACACTAAACTTAAGCAAAATAAATGGCCACAGTAAATATGTTGCATTTTTCACAATGATTTCATGCAATTTTCACAGCAAAATTACTTGGGGACAGTGAACCTTTTATGATCCATCATTCTGAACTACCACACACACAACTAAACTAACTGAACAATATACACCTGACAGCTTTTTAAAAAGACTCCAATCTATTCACATCAGTTATGCATTGGATGATCATACTCTACCATAAAACAAACGCAATTTAAATGCCAAAGATCTGATGAGATAAAAACCATTATGGCTTTAGCTTGCCTGTAACAACCCATCACTAAATCAAATGACACAATATGAACATAATTACACAAACACTTGCCTGATTCAACTACGAGTTTTGTTCCACTGCCAAAGAACATCTTGTTAGTATTTGCATCCACACAGCACTACAGCCTGTGTCAAATACTCCATCACTGCAGAAAGATCTAAACTTTCAAGGTAGAATTTTTAAATCAGTGTGTGTAAGGAAATATTTTACACATCTCATTTCAGAATTGGTGAACTTTGATAAAAACTGATCAAATTGATATATAAAGTGCTTTAGAAATAAAGGTAACTTGATTTGTTTTCCATACATTTGAAAAACAGAAAAATTCTGTTTTTCTCTTTTCAAACTTTGATGTTCTTGTAACATCACATGCTCTGATCCGACTACAGCCTACAGTCCATGAGTCCACTGACCTACACACAATCCAGCGGCCAAAACAAGAGTTTGAAATGACCATCCACTAGAGAGAGGGGAAAAAAATCATCTGACCAAATAGGAAACTTTTCCAAAGAACAAGCTTTGTCCCGCTCCTAAATATTACTTTAACCCTAGCCGTATTCCCACAGTTACACATCCATTACAAACCTCTTTTTTTTTTTACAGTTATATTCAGCGCTCAAATGATTCAAAGATATTGCAAAAGTGTAAACCAAACATTTTTTAAAAAGTCCTAGCACATGATAATGGCCTTGGTAAAAAATTATTTTAGTGCATCACATTTAATCAGTTTTTCTTAATTTGTTTCTATAACTGACATACTTGTACATCTCTTACTTACTTGATTGAATGATGAGATTGGTCCCTTGACCAAAAATCAGCTTATTGCCAGCACCAACATTCACACAGTAGACTTCCCCATTACAATAACCATTTCCACTGTACAATAAATGATAGAAACTAAACCAATGCAGAAATGCACCTACCTTTGTTTTCAGGATTTAAAATGAATAATTTGACTATGTATCTTTGTATGACTATGTGTCATGTAGTAGTACATTGCTCAGGAATTTAATTGAGAAGATTAATATAATTCATACAGATTTTAGTCAAACATGATATAGTTATGTTACTTACTGGATTGAATTAGCAGCTTTGTTCCTTTCCCAAAAATGATTTTGTCTACACTAGTAGTCACACAAAGAGACACTCCATACCAAATACTGCCAAACACTAACTGCTACTGTTCACCCAACACAACTATGGATCAGTTTTAATTTATATACACTTTTTATAATTACTACTATTCTTTATTTTCACAGCAATTTCTCTAGGACTTTCAGCAACCCTCCAGTTTATCAGCCGCCTTTTATATAGTTTGAACCTTCAACATTTGGATTACTAGCCCAGTTACTAGATCAATACTACTGCCAAACTCACAGAAGATTTTGCAATTATTGAATTAATGAAGTGCAAACTTACTTGCATGGATGAAAAGTTTGGTTCCTTGACCAAAAATTATCTTTCCAAGGCTGCCAGTATTCACACATGGCTACACATCCATACATTAACCTATGCATGAGAAGCAATCTCTACAACCACATGCTGCCTATCAGAAAACACTGCAATGTGCATTTATATTTTTACTTTTATTGGTAAGATTTGTTTGTACAAGAAAGGTTGCCGTGTTTTATTTTACAAATAGGATGTTTTAACTCCAGAATAAAGCCCAGCAGTGCCAACAAGAATGCTTTAAGTTCCTAACATTTACATAAATGTTCAAAAATAAAGACCAATTTATGTATGTTTTGAAGAAGTGTGTCAAAAACAAGCATCTCTCAACCATACGCAAAATACATGTTGGATTTTACTAAACTACTTTTTGCAAACTGCTTATTTAGTATTTAAAAGTCACATTTCTGATAATTTTAAGATTAGAGAGAGCAGAAACTTACTTGATTCCACAATTAGTTTCATGCCACTTGCAAAAATAAGCTTGTCATTCCCTCTAGTCACACAAAGTTACACACCATAACAGAAACCCAACGAACAGTAGGCCTGCATTTTGAAGATGGATATGTTTTAAAATATTTCAACAATAAAAAATGTATATTTTCTTAAGTGAGCAATGCATGACATTTAATTGAAATTTCAAGTACACTGAAATTTGGATTTAGCTCAAAGAAAAGTAACCAAATACTAAAGTCTTTCAGATTAACAGCTATGCAGTTGGATCTTTTAATGAAAATGCAACATCAAAAATATACTAAGACTTTATTTTTACAATTAAACAGATTTATATTTAGATGCAAACCACTGAATGAGACCTGCAACCACTGTTCACTTTTCAATTCAGTGACCAGTTACACTTTATAATAAGATCCCATTAGTTAATGCATTAACTAACAATACATTTGTTACAGAATTCATACATCTTTGTTAACGTAACTGTTCTTAAATATTACTAACAAATACAACTTTTGATTTTAATAATGCATTAGTAAACTTTAAATTTGACATTAACTAAGATTACTTAAGTATTTTTCATTGTTAGTTCATGTTAGTTCAACTAATGCTAACAAATGGAACCTTATTGTAAAGTGTTACCAAATTAATTGTAAGACAAATAAATACAACTTACTTGGTTCCACAAAGAGGCTGGTGCCCTGGCCAAATGTGACCTGGTTAACCCCTATAGCATTCTCACAGAGCTACACTGCTTAACAAAATCTCCTCAACACTTTATCTCATTTAAGCTCTGATAATGTGTTCGTTTTCAGAGATATTTTCTAGCCATTTCCCTCTGATTGTTGCCATTCAAACTATTTTTATAAAATAAAAAAAAATAATGAACCACATTCATTATGTACTATATTAGTCATTACGTCAGTCAAACACTGCATGTGTGACTAATAAACAATCACATACAGACAGAATGCAGTTTGTACTTTATCTTCTTAATACTTTCAGAGGAGAGGTAACTGGTTTTAAATGAGTAAAAGTGTGAATCAGTTTTTTTTAAATGGAGTAATGCTCACTTTTTTGCATTACAGAAGACTTAAAAGCAATAAAGAATTATAAATCTCACCTGATTCCACTATAAGTTTTGTACCGGTGCCAAAAATGATCTTATTGAATCCCTGATCATTCACACAGCACTACACACCATGTCAAATATCCTTCAGTGCAAACACCCTCAACTCATCAATAATTTTATGTGCCAACTAAGATGGATAAATTACAAAACATTTCATTTATAAACTGTGAATTATCACAAGTGATAATGATATGAAAACGTTGCACTCATCCCACTACCCTTTGATTAAAAAAATATATATAATAATTAAAAGCAATACTTTTCCTGCTATAAAAGCAACAAAAGATATATATAAAAAATAATATTACTCACTGGAGTGAACAATTAACTTTGTTCCAGATCCTATAATGAACTTGAAGCCTGAACCAGACGACCACAGTGTTGCATTCCCATTCATAAAACCTCTTCCTACAATATAGAGATAAAGAAGATGGATTTAAATGGGATATCTTCACATCATCATTTACCAAACTTTCAGGATCAATGATAATATCTTAAAATGCTCAATACAATTCAATTTTTTTTTACATATTTTCTCCCTAAATTTTAGCATTATCAAATTAAATATTTGTGAATTTTTAATTATTGTTTTTACATTACAGAATAGAAGGATTTTTTTACTATTTGTCTTAAATTTGACCTGAAACACATTATAATGAAGCCAAGAGTCTTTAGCAGCCATAGCAAATCACTGACATCCATGAGAATATCAGTGACTGTGATGCAACAACCTCCCTAATACATGTAAACGTATTTTACTCTGGTGGTGAAACAAATACAATATATACTTTTTAATGTTGTAGCAGTTTAAATCCTTACCTTAGTGTCACTACTCCAAATTTACATCAGATCCTGGGATATCCCTGCACTTCCTGTGTAAGAAACAGTGTTTTGAATGTGTGAGTTTAGCTGCACTTCTCAAACGTTGCTAAAACATCATTTCAAACCAGAGAATTAAAGAAACACCTTGCCCAACAGAACATTTTAGACTAGGTGAAGAAACCATTGAAGTCATGAGGAATACATGGTAACTCACCTCTCTTCATATAGACATCAGTGTTCTACTGGCCTAGTTTTACCGTGACACATGGCCTATTTATTGTTGTGCTTTCCTGTCAACCTACAGAAGCAGTGTGTTAAATAGGTTAATAACATTTGTCTTCTCTTTACTCGGTTTTTGTTTTGTCAACGCATATTAAAACTGAACGTTAACAAGCTCTAAATTAACGTTTCTGCTGTAACCAAATCTCTTGCCTATTTTTTTTTTGGATAGAGCATCAAGCAAAAGCACATTTTATTTTGCTAGTCCTCTTATAATGGGGTAAAGTCGAATGGAAATCGGGACATGAGCCAGGCCGGACACGAACTATTGATCCCCTCAAGCCAAACAACTTTTACGTGTTCACACACAAGCAAATAAACGCTATATGGGGAGGCTGCATAATTATGTTACCAAAGCTCAGGCGGCCACTAGGGGTCACTCAAGTCTGCCTGTTAAGACAAGCAGCATGAGACATGCAAAATCCAACTGGAGGCCACAAGAGGGCAGTACACGTTTTATTTTTATGGTCCTTAATGAGCTCACTGTCAATGAAATGAGTGAGAACATCTTACTTAATATACTTAATATATAATTAATTAATAATTAATAAATAAAATTAAGTGATTTGTAAATACAACAGAACAACTTACACTACTTCACACTTCCAAAGTTTTAGATCAGTAAGTAGTCTCTTATTCTAACCAAGGCTACATTTATTTGATCCAACATACAGCAATATTGTGAAATATTTTTACAATTTAAAATAACTGTTTTCTATTTGAATATATATTTTAAAATGTAATTTATTCCTGTGATGCACAGCTGAATTTTCAGCATCATTACTCCAGTCTTCAGTGTCACATGATCCTTCAGAAATCATTCTAATATGCTGATTTGCTGCTCAATAAACATTTATTATTATTATTATTATCAATGTTGTGAACATCAGAATAATTTGATGAATAGAAAGTTTAACATTTATCTGAAATAGAAATATTTTCTAACACACACTATTGTTCAAAAGTTTGGGGTCAGTAAGATTCTTTTTTTGGAAATAAATTAAAGTAATACTTTTATTCAGCAAGGATGCATTAAATTGATCAAAAGTGACAGTAAATACATTTATAATGTCTTTATTGTCATGTCTTGTTCATTGAAGAATCTTGAAAAAAAATTGAACGCAACTGTTTTCAACATTGATAATAATAATAAATATTTCAATAATCAGCATATTAGAATGATTTCTGAAGGATCATGTGACCCTGAAGACTGGAGTAATGATGCTGAAAATTCAGCTTTACCATCACAGAAATAAATAACTTTTTAAAATATATTCAAATAGAAAACAGTTCTTTTACATCGTAAAAATATTTCAAAATTTTTGCTGTATTTTTGCTCTAATAAATGCAGCCTTGTGAGCAGAAAAGACTTCTTTTAAAAAATCGAATCAGTCTAAAACTTTTGAACGGTAGTGTATGTCATCATTAAAAAAAAGTGGTATGACAAACAATTATGAAATATTGATTTTTTTAAATCAAGTTAAGTAATAAAGTTAAGTAATTAATTCAAATGCCCCCAGAAGCTGTAGATGCAAGGCGTTTTACAGCTGTTTTTCTCTTTATATCACAAAGGCACTGAGCGGAAAAAACTTAGCAGTAAAACACACTAATTCTTGGAACCCGAAGCGAGCAGTAGATCTTTATCCAGAAGTGTGGTTAGAGTCTGTCTACAGCACCAGTGTGCTGTTAAAGCTGTGGTTTAGACACACTCACATGAAACTTCTCCTTCATGAAGATATTTTATTATTTAATTTCAAGAAAAATGATTATATTACATGCAAAGATCAGAGCCTCATTAGCAAATAGCAAACAATAACACAATAAGACAATGTAAAAGTCTTAAACACTGTGATACAACTATGAAAAAATTATACTGCTGATTTACAAAAAATAAAAATTCTAATTTGCACAGGCCTGCAACAAAAGCTGAAAACACAGCAAAGCAATACACTGAATTCAGAAATGTTTATAAGTTCAACATCTGTATATTTAAACTATTACTAACAATTTGTATTTTTCGTTCCATTTAACATTAATAGACAGAGATATGGAAAATTACTGACATGTGACTCACTATAATCGCATTTGTTTGTTTGGCAGGATCTGATCAAGCGTCTGTTAAGAAATTCGATTCGCTGAATTGATATTTTAAAACAGAAATGCCTTCACAGTCATCAATACATTGACTGCAACACATTTAGCCAGCAGAATTCTCAGACCTGTCACAAGAAGGGTCATGGAGTTCATTTTTGGTTCATCTGAAACAAATTCAAACAATAAATTAATCATATAACTCATACATAACTTCACAAATGCAAGATATATATGTCGCATGCATATAATATAATGTATTTTATAACTAACCGCTGTTTAAGAACTCTGAGGCAGGAGCAATAGGAGCATTTGTTGGACAAGGATTGTTGGCAGTCAGATCTTTAGGTTTTTCTACAGAATAAGAATTAAGTAGAAAACAAATCATTCTTTATATTATAAAAGTGCAATACTTAAACAACAAAAAAGGAATCGCATAAAATAAAAGTGAAACTTTAATTATCTATTTAAGTACAAACCTGTCACAGAGGTGTCATCTGCTGTTGGTTCTACTTCTACATCCTCCACTTTGCATTTTTGGATCTTATCACCGTTGAATCCAGCATAATAATAGGTTTTGCTGGACTTGAACAGGGCTGCATTGTTGGTATTTAGTTCTTTACCGTCTGGAGTCAAAACCATAGTCTTGTCTCGAGGAAAGAACCCGGCGGCCAAACAAATATCTTGTTTTATTTTGTCGTCCAACGGGGACAAGATGGATAAAACCGGAGGGGTAGGTTTAGCATCCTCTAATCAAAGACAAATAAACAGTTTTCATCAGTTTTTCAATCCTATAAGACTTCACATTCCGTGTCAACTCAACCAGAGGTACCCGGCTCAAATTTTAGATTTTGTTAATATTTTTTCTGTAGAAAGACAAGCATAAATAGTGATGAAAGCCAAAATATTAAATGTCACAGATGTATATTTACTGAGTAATCCACTATTTTGTAGAGGGGGTCAAAATGACCATTTTCACCTGAGATTAGAGGGGTGTAAAAATGACTTTAGAAAGATGGCAGCATCGTTATTTTATTTTTGCACAGAGATTGGTAGGTCTATTAGCTAAATCTGTTGACTTTAACAATCTTTGTTTCATTATCACAGTGACTGGTAAAAAGGACTTTTGCCTCAAGTTTGCATGCCTGTAACTCAAGAAGTATGAAAGATATCTTACTATCCTTTTAGATTCTGGTTCTTAACAAACTTACCTTTTGGTACCTTCATTTTAAAGGCCCTCAATGGTTCAATCCCAGACATATGGACATGTTAATGCGGCTCCATGAGCAAATGGGTAAATTGTACACATTTGCAGTGGTCAAAAACCAAATGTGGGTCACTTTGCATACAGCAACTGATAGTTTTTTTATTTTAAAGAGGAAAATCTAAAGAACAAATAATGTTAAAACTAGAAATGTATCTTTTATTAAATTTTTTCTATAAGCTCAATTACATAGAACATACCTGAGTGCCATAAATATTCTTTTTCCAAAGTTTGCATACATATAACTCTAAAAGTGTTCAAGATATCTTAACATCCTTCTAGATTCTCATTCTTAATAAACGTTTCTTTTGTAATCTTAATTTTAAAAGCCCTATATAGTTCAGTCCCATAGATATTGTGACTCCATGTCCAAATGTGTGTTGAATTTTACCCATTTTCAGTGGTCAAGAACCAAATGTAGGTAATTTTAAACAGCTGATAGTTATTGTGTTTTAAAGAAGAATGTCTGGAGAACAAATAACACTGAAATTAGAAATGTATCTTGTTTTCCTCAATCAAAACAACTGAATACAAAACACCAAAAACACATTTTTCTGTAGTTTACATGTCTTTAATTCAAGAAGTGTTAAATATATCTTAATGTCATTTTAGATTCTTGTTCTTTTGAAACTTTTGTTTTGGAATCTTCATTTTTAAGGCCCTATATGGTTCAATCTCATCGATATAGGGATGTCAATGCAGCAACATGTAGTTACGATACTGCATATTTGAACTCTCTTGGTATTTTTAGAAGCATTTCTTCCGAATATCACTAAAACTGATTCAAATATAGATTATTATAAATACACTTTTAAGAGCAAGTTACAACTTGCTCAAATGTACCTCAACCATTTTCAGTGGATTTTCGGTACTCAGAGAGTTGTGTTTTATGCAGTTCTTTTGATAGCGGGAAACAAGATACATTTCTAGTTTAAACATTATTTATTCTTCAGACATTCCTCTTTAAATGCAACAAGTAATCAGCTGTGTGCAAAGTGAACCACATTTGGTTTTCGATTATTGAAAATGGGTCAAATTCAACAATTTGAACACAGAGCTTCTTTGAGATCCCCATATCTATGGGACTGAACTATATAGGGCTTAGAAAATGAAGATTTCAAAAGGAAAGTATTTTACGAATGAGAATCTAGAAGGATATTAAAATATCTTGAATACTTTTAAAGTCACAGGCATGCAAACTTTGGAAAATTAATGTTTATGGCACTCAGACAGGTATGTTCTATGCAATTGAGAAAAACACGACATACATTTCTAGTTTTAACATTACTTTTTCTTCAGATATTTGTCTTTAAAAGAAAAAAGTATCTGCTGTATGCAAAGTGACCCACATTTGGTTTTTGACCACTGAAAATGTGTACAATTTACCAGTTTACTTCTGGAGCCACATTAAGATCACCATATCTCTGGGATTGAATCATCGAGAGCCTTTAAAATTAAGATACCAAAAGGAAAGTTTGTTAAGAACCAGAATGTAAACAGATATTAAGATATCTTTCATACTTCCTGAGTTACAGGCATGCAAACTTGAGGCAAAAAACACAAGAAGTGCTTTTTCCCATTTTTGAACAGTCACTGTTGGCATATAATGACACAAAGATTGTGAAAGTCAACAGATTTTACTAACAGACCTACCTATCTCTGTGCAAAAATTAAATAATGATTCAGCCATCTTTCTAAAGTCATTTTTACACCCCTCTAATTTGGCTCAGGTGAAAATTGTCATTTTGACCCCCTCTACAGAACAGCGGATTATTCAGTAAATATACATCTGTGACATTTAATATTTTGGCTTTCATCACTATTTATGTTTGTCTTTCTTTAGAAAAAATATTAACAAAATCAAAAATTTGAGCCGGGGAAGTTTCTGAAATTTGGTTGATTTGACATGGAATGACATGGTATTTGCAAAACTATGCTCATAATGTAGTGAAAAAAACCTTGCAATCATCTATTCATGCACAAAACATCACTAGTCTTATGAACAGATATAATTACTCAATTACAAATGTTTTTTTTCAGAGTAACATGTCAAGTTAACATACTGCGCTCACAAGCCGAATGCAACACGGCAGCACAACCAACTAAGCAACTAACAGACACCGTTTTGAACCTAATTGGTGGAGTTTTCCACTATTTTCTACAGCACAATTGTTGGTGTAAAAGCTTTTAAGAGTTAAAAAGATGTACTTACTTGGTGTGACAGTGAGGGTTATCGGCTTTCCGAATGTTAAAGTGTCAGTAGCTGAAAATGCACGGCTACCGTAGCCCTTACAAAAACGCTCCTGACCCTACATCTGCATTACGACTGACAAACTGACCTAACTGAGCCCTTTTAACTACAACCGACTAAGCAAAGGTCATGTTTTCACAAAACCAGGTGCATGGTTTGAAAAAATGCATTATAATAATATTGAAATTGGATTTACTTACTTGGTTCTACCGTGAGACGGATGGGATCTCCAAAGGTTAGAGGATCTGCACTTCATTCAGCCCTCTAACAATATCCTTTGGTAATGGAAAGTATCCTTACATCTTAAGAAATATACTATAGACTCATCTGGAATTTGATGTGATATAGCCTGTTGAAAAAATCCAGTTTGATTTTCTTTCAAAGACAATTCCATCTGCCAGTCCGTCCTCATGATAAACCAATGTCTGCTCCATTGAGATACAAACAGGTGACTGGAACAAAAGCCTTCAAAACAGAAACAACAAGATTGTGAGAATCAAACCTGTGATCGTTCAGTCTTTCAGTCAGATATTGGTTTAAATGTATAAATACAATTTATAAACAGATTTTCTTTCTAAACAGTGCTATGAGATCTTGTACAGTCCCTAACGAAGAATGCATCACTGTGGTACTCCAGTCACAATGAAAAACCTCAATACAAAAACCTGACGCAACTGTGCCCCATGTTGGGGGGTTGTGTTATACAGAAGAAAGATTGAAAGGCTCTCTTCTGAATAAACATATTTGACTAAAACTATATTAAAAATCCATAGCCATGAGATGAAACGCCAAGCTGCAGTGGAAATCTTCACGTCTCTAAGATGATAGAACAACCTCAGAAGAACCGTTCAGTGCAGTGGCAGCCATTTTAACTCTGTGAGGTTTTTGTATGAGACAAAGCAAGAAATAAATCACTGTGGTACCCCAGTCCACAATGACACAACTCGAAACAAAAACCAACAGTCTTCCTCTGTGTGAAAGAGCAAACCAATGACACATGAAACATAACTTTGCACAAAATATAGAGAAATTGGTGTCTAAAACACTCGATGAATATTTTTCAAAAACTCATTAGAGATTACATTAGAGATCTTGTGACAATAAGAAGAGTAAGTGAGGAATACTACAGATCTTATTTTACTTTGGAGCTAATAATGCATTAACATAATATTTGTATTATATAGGCATTACAAAGTGTTAGATTAATTTTAACTATAATTTCTTTTAAGTTTACAGATTTATATTAAAACTGCACATTTCAAGAATAATGAAGAAATTATGATTAGTAAATGCTTCCCTATATATATATATTATACAGTATCTCACAGAAGTACCCCCCTCACATTTTTGTAAATATTTTATTATATCTTTTCATGTGACAACATTGAAGAAATGACACTTTGCTACAATGTAAAGTAGTGAGTGTACAGCTTGTATAACAGTGTAAATTTGCTGTCCCCTCAAAATAACTCAACACACAGAATTAATGTCTAAACCGCTGGAAACAAAAGTGAGTACACCCCTAAGTGAAAATGTCCAAATTGGGCCCAATTAGCCATTTTCTCTCCCCGGTGTCATGTGACTTGTTGGTGTTACAAGGTCTCAGGTGTGAATGGGGAGCAGGTATGTTAAATTTGGTGTTATTGCTCTCACTCTCTCATACTAGTCAATGGAAGTTCAACATGGCACCTCATGGCAAAGAACTCTCTGAGGATCTGAAGAAAAGAATTGTTGCTCTACAAAAAGATGGTGTAGGCTATAAGAAGATTGCCAAGACCTTGAAACTGAGCTGCAGCACGGTGTCCAAGACCATACAGCGGTTTAACAGGACAGGTTCCACTCAGCCTCGCCATGGTCGACCAAAGAAGTTGAGTGCACATGCTCAGCGTCATATCCAGAGGTTGTGTTTGGGAAATAGACAAATGATTGATACCAGCATTGCTGCAGAGGTTGAAGGGGTGGGGGGTCAGCCTGTCAGTGCTCAGACCATACGCCACACACTGCATTAAATTGGTCTGCATGGCTGTCCTCCCAGAAGGAAGCCTCTTCTAAAGATGATGCACAAGAAAGCCCACAAACAGTTTGCTGAAGACAAGAAAACTAAGGAACCATGTCCTGTGGTCTGATGAGACCAAGATAAACTTATTTGGTTGAGATGGTGTCAAGCATGTGTGGCGGCAATCAGGTGAGGAGTACAAAGACAAGTGTGTCTTGCCTACAGTCAAGCAATGTGGAGGGAGTGTCATGATCTGGGGCTGCATGAGTGCTGCCGGCACTGGGGAGCTACAGTTCATTGAGGGAACCATGAATGAGCAGAGCATGATCCCCTCCTTTCGGAGACTGGGCCGCAGGGCAGTATTCCAACATGATAACGACCCCAAACACACCACCAAGACGACCACTACCTTGCTAAAGAAGCTGAGGGTAAAGGTGATGGACTGGCCAAGCATGTCTCCAGACTTAAACCCTATTGAGCATCTGTGGGGCATCCTCAAACGGAAGGTGGAGGTGCGGAAGGTCTCTAACATCCACCAGCTCCGTGATGTCGTCATGGGGGAGTGGAAGAGGACTCCAGTGGCAACCTGTGAAGCTCTGGTGAACTCCATGCCCAAGAGGGTTAAGGCAGTGCTGGAAAATAATGGTGGCCACACAAAATATTGACACTCTAGGCCCAATTTGGACAATTTCACTTAGGGGTGTACTCACTTATGTGGCCAGCGGTTTAGACATTAATGGCTGTGTGTTGAGTTATTTTGGGGGGGGACAGCAAATTTACACTGTTATACAAGCTGTACACTCACTACTTTACATTGTAGCAAAGTGGCATTTCTTCAGTGTTGTCACATGAAAAGATATAATAAAATATATATGAAGAGTTATATACAGGTCCTTCTCAAAAAATTAGCATATTGTGATAAAAGTTCATTATTTTCTATAATGTAATGATAAAAATTAAACTTTCATATATTTTAGATTCATTGCACACCAACTGAAATATTTCAGGTCTTTTATTGTTTTAATACTGATGATTTTGGCATACAGCTCATGAAAACCCAAAATTCCTATCTCAAAAAATTAGCATATTTCATCCGACCAATAAAAGAAAAGTGTTTTTAATACAAAAAAAGTCAACCTTCAAATAATTATGTTCAGTTATGCACTCAATACTTGGTCGGGAATCCTTTTGCAGAAATGACTGCTTCAATGCGGCGTGGCATGGAGGCAATCAGCCTGTGGCACTGCTGAGGTGTTATGGAGGCCCAGGATGCTTCGATAGCGGCCTTAAGCTCATCCAGAGTGTTGGGTCTTGCGTCTCTCAACTTTCTCTTCACAATATCCCACAGATTCTCTATGGGGTTCAGGTCAGGAGAGTTGGCAGGCCAATTGAGCACAGTAATACCATGGTCAGTAAACCATTTACCAGTGGTTTTGGCACTGTGAGCAGGTGCCAGGTCGTGCTGAAAAACGAAATCTTCATCTCCATAAAGCTTTTCAGCAGATGGAAGCATGAAGTGCTCCAAAATCTCCTGATAGCTAGCTGCATTGACCCTGCCCTTGATAAAACACAGTGGACCAACACCAGCAGCTGACATGGCACCCCAGACCATCACTGACTGTGGGAACTTGACACTGGACTTCAGGCATTTTGGCATTTCCTTCTCCCCAGTCTTCCTCCAGACTCTGGCACCTTGATTTCCGAATGACTTTGGACCACTGAGCAACAGTCCAGTGCTGCTTCTCTGGGGAATGCGGCACCTGTAGCCCATTTCCTGCACACGCCTGTGTACGGTGGCTCTGGATGTTTCTACTCCAGACTCAGTCCGCTGCTTCCGCAGGTCCCCCAAGGTCTGGAATCGGTCCTTCTCCACAATCTTCCTCTTCTCGTTGTGCAGCGTTTTTTGCCACACTTTTTCCTTCCCACAGACTTCCCACTGAGGTGCCTTGATACAGCACTCTGGGAACAGCCTATTCGTTCAGAAATGTGTCTTACCCTCTCGCTTGAGGGTGTCAATGATGGCCTTCTGGACAGCAGTCAGGTCGGCAGTCTTACCCATGATTGCGGTTTTGAGTAATGAACCAGGCTGGGAGTTTTTAAAAGCCTCAGGAATCTTTTGCAGGTGTTTAGAGTTAATTAGTTGATTCAGATGATTAGGTTAATAGCTCGTTTAGAGAACCTTTTATGATATGCTAATTTTTTGAGATAGGAATTTTGGGTTTTCATGAGCTGTATGCCAAAATCATCAGTATTAAAACAATAAAAGACCTGAAATATTTCAGTTGGTGTGCAATGAATCTAAAATATATGAAAGTTTAATTTTTATCATTACATTATGGAAAATAATGAACTTTATCACAATATGCTAATTTTTTGAGAAGGACCTGTATATATTATATATATATCCATATTTAACAAGTTATATATATATATTTTTTCTTACATAAACGCATCGCTTCACTTCAGAAGGCCTTTATTTAACCCCCGGAGCCGTGTGGAGTTTTGGTTTGGATGGATGCACTTTCTTCAGCTCATACTCGTTGGTCCCGTTCACTGCCATTATAAAACTCGGATGCATCAGGATATTTATTAACATAACTCCAATTGTGTTCATCTGAAAGAAGAAAGTCATATACACCTAGGATGGCTTGAGACTGAGTAAACCTTGGGCTAATTTTAATTTTAAAGTGAATAAATTATTTAAATTCAAAGACATTGATTCTGACTCTGACTTCAGTCTGCAGAACTAACAGTAAATAATATTACAATTTCATATTACGAATTGTGCAAATTGACAGTGTGTTGGTGAATTATGGTAATGTGTTAAGAGCTGTCAGACCATGACTGAGGGTCTGGTCAAACTGAAACTAACAGGGTAGGAAACACATTTGTTTTGAAATCAAATGACTGGAGAGTTTTTGTAGGGGCTCCTTGAAGATTGACTCAACGTGGCTCCCAAGTACACACTGAAATACTGCGTGGCAAAAACGGTTCAATAGAGTTTGCATTAAGGAGAGAGATGATAAGGCAGCTGGCGAATGTGGTAAGCTGATCTTCAACCACTCTGGTTTCCTGTCAGGAAGTGGGTGAGGAGCCGAGAGGTGTTCTAAGAAAAACCCGTCCCCTTACATTTCTAGACAGCATCAACTTCACAGCTCTTTCCTCTGTGATTTAAAGTAAACCCCATTTCCCTCTCCAAATTATAAAGTAAATTTTGCACCTACTCAGATTTATGATAAACTGGACATTGACAAAAATAAATGGTAACACAGTAGAGGTTCTTTAACTAAAGCATTAGTTATCAAAGAATATAAGACATTTTTTACAGTGTTTACTAATTTTAACTGATTTAAGTAAGCTGTAAATCAAAATTAATGTTCTATCAAACATAAAGAATATATTTATTAACTTTATTTATCTACTGAAAAAAAGTAGATGGACATTGTTAATTAATGAAATCTAATGCATTACCTACTATTGAAGCCTATAGCAATAGGTTACCAAATTATATCACATATCCATTTAACGTACCATTTCCCCCCTAAAACAATTTCCTCCCTTTCCTCTTTTTCATGATACAAATGTATCATATTTCTCCAATGAAGATGTATAGAATAGAAATTAAATATTCTGAACAGATACGATCATTAAGTCCCAATACACCATCTTGGCCCAAGTATGTGTACACTAGTATGTACACTAGAGCTGCATGAGATAATTGAGAATTACTATTTATTTATTTTTTTAATAATGATCACTATTCTCCCACAATTCTGAATAGACAACAAAATAACATGTAATTTACTAGTGGTTCTGACAAAACGTTAATTGCTGCAGCCTATTTAAAAATATTTAATTAATTTGAATTGAGCTGAGATGAATAAGCATGTCTCAACGAATCTCTTGAATGATTCAATGACAAATGCATTTTTAACAGTCACCTATCGCCACCTACTGGTGTAATGATGTAATTGCTACAATCTTGATTCGAAGCGTCAAAAGTTACTTTCCAAGGTAATTTACTCTATTTCGATCACTACATCCTTTAGGAATGAGATTGTGACGTTTTAACGATTAACGTGTACCTTCGCCGATTTTCAACCCACTTTGTAATGTTACAATATCGGTAGTAAATAAAAAATGGACAATGTTTACTCGCTGTCCATGCTACCTGGACCAGGAAATTCACATTTATTTGTCAGCAAGTCTTCGGACAGCTATAGCATAGGTACGTCTGTAATATGTTTACTAAAGATCTGGAAAACATCTGCTGTGTAAAAACACTGATAAATGTCTTAGAAAAAGCAGTTTTACATTTATTGTAAGTCATAAATATCTTAAAGACATCTTCTAAATGTTTATATGACGTCTGGCAGGAAACGTCTCAAGAGACGTATTGCAGATGAGCAAACAATCTAAAAAATACATCTTGAAGATGTAAATGCAAATGCTATCAGGGAGATTACACTTCCGCATTTTTGTATACCACAAACGGACAGTAGAAACGACAGTTATTGTAAAAGTAGGTTTTATAATAAAAAAATTATACCGCACTATGTCTACTAGCATTATGGTAAAAATGGAAGACTACGGCAACCATTTTATCCTGTATGCAATGTCCTTTTGCTTCAGGGGATTGGGTGGAACTGACAGAACGGCAGTTTTTCCTCTCCGTTTGGCTAAACACCGTGTTTGTGGTCATCCAGTTTGAAATGTTGACTACAAACTTTTTTAGCCTATTTATCAAATGTTTAATATGTATACATAGACGAATCATTGACATTTAGGAATGAGATCGCAATGTTTACAATTAAAGTGTAACTGCCTATTTTCAACACACTTTGTAATGTTACAATGTATATGTTAATGGACAATGTTTAGGCTACTCGCTTCCCCGGGCGCCGCAGCAATGGCTGCCCACTGCTCCGGGTGTTTGTTCACGGTGTGTGTGTTCACTGCTGTGTGTGTGCACTTGGATGGGTTAAATGCAGAGCACAAATTCCGAGTATGGGTCACCATACTTGGCCACATGTCACTTCACTCACTTTCACTTTCACTTTCTCCATGTTACCTGGGCTGAGAAATTCACGTTTATTTGTCAGCAAGTCTTCGGACAGCTATAGCACAGGTATGTCTGTAAGATGTCTGCTAAAGATCTGGAAAACATCTTGTGTAAAAACATCAGATAAACATCTTAGAAAAAGTAGTTTTAAATTTTTCAACGATTTCAAAACACTGCTTCATGAAGCTTCGAAGCTTTCCAAATCTTTTGTTTCAAATCAGTGGTTCAGAGCATGTATCAAACTGCCAAAGTCACATGATTTCAGTAAACGAGGCTTTGTTACGTCATAAGTGTTTCGAAACGTTTCAAAATTTCAATGGTTCATGTGACTTTTGCAGTTTGAGACCTGAACCACTGATTCGAAACAAAAGATTCGTAAAGCTTCAAAGCTTCATGAAGCAGTGTTTTGAATTCACCCATCACTAGGTATGGTTGAATAAAGTCGTTATTTTCTTTTTTGGCGCACAAAAAGTATTCTCGTCGCTTCATAACATTAAGGTTGAACCACTGTAGTCACATGAACTGTTTTAAATATGTCTTCTTTAGTAGCTTTCTGGGCATTTAAAACTGTTAATTCTCTTGCTGTCAATGGAGGCCTCACTGAGCCATCGGATTTTATCAAAAATATAATTTGTGTTCCGAAGATGAATGAAGGTCTTACAAGTGTGGAACGACATGAGTAATTAATGACAGAATTTTCATTTTTGGGTGAACAAACCCTTGATAGACATCGTCTAAATGTTTATATGATGTCTGACAGTTTGAAATGTTGACTACAATCTTTTTTCTGCCTTTCTACTGTATAGACAACCAACTTTTTTGAGATAGTCCTCATTGCAGAACAGGAGATCCAGGGGGCGAGGTTGGAAATTGTCCAATCATGCTAGTGAACTAAAAGTTTTGCTTTCCAGAAAATAAATGTATTTATATATACAGTAGGTACGGAAAGTATTCAGACCCCCTTAAATTTTTCACTCTTTGTTATATTGCAGACATTTGCTCAAATAATTTAAGTTCATTTTTTTTCCTCAATGTACACACAGCACCCCATATTGACAGAAAAACACTGAAAAACCGAAATATCACGTGGTCCTAAGTATTCAGACCCTTTGCTGTGACACTCATATATTTAACTCAGGTGCTGTCCATTTCTTCCGATCATCCTTGAGATGGTTCTACACCTTCATTTGAGTCCAGCTTTGTTTGATTATACTGATTGGACTTGATTAGGAAAGCCACACACCTGTCTATATAAGACCTTACAGCTCACAGTGCATGTCAGAGCAAATGAGAATCATGAGGTCAAAGGAACTGCCTGAAGAGCTCAGAGACAGAATTTTGGCAAGGCACAGATCTGGCCAAGGTTACAAAAAATTTCTTAAGATTCCTAAGAGCACAGTGGCCTCCGTAATCCTTAAATGGAAGACGTTTGGGACGACCAGAACCCTTCCTAGAGCTGGCCGTCTGGCCAAACTGAGCTATCGGGGGAGAAGAGCCTTGGTGAGAAAGGTAAAGAAGAACCCAAAGATCACTGTGGCTGAGCTCCAGAGATGCAGTCGGGAGATGGGAGAAAGTTGTAGAAAGTCAACCATCACTGCAGCCCTCCACCAGTCGGGGCTTTATGGCAGAGTGGCCCGACGGAAGCCTTTCCTCAGTGCAAGACACATGAAAAAACACCTGAAGGACTCCAAGTTGGTGAGAAATAAGATTCTCTGGTCTGATGAGACCAAGATAGAACTTTTTGGCCTTAATTCTAAGTGGTATGTGTGGAGAAAACCAGGCACTGCTCATCACCTGTCCAATACAGTCCCAACAGTGAAGCATGGTGGTGGCAGCATCATGCTGTGGGGGTGTTTTTCAGCTGCAGGGACAGGACGACTGGTTGCAATCGAGGGAAAGATGAATGCGGCCAAGTACAGGGATATCCTGGACGAAAACCTTCTCCAGACTGCTCAGGATCTCAGACTGGGCCGAAGGTTTACCTTCCAACAAGACAATAACCCTAAGCACACAGGTAAAATAACGAAGGAGTGGCTTCACAACAACTCCGTGACTGTTCTTGAATGGCCCAGCCAGAGCCCTGACTTAAACCCAATTGAGCATCTCTGGAGAGACCTAAAAATGGCTGTCCACCAACGTTTACCATCCAACCAGACAGAACTGGAGAGGATCTGCAAGGAGGAATGGCAGAGGATCCCCAAATCCAGGTGTGAAAAACGTTGCATCTTTCCCAAAAAGACTCATGGCTGTATTAGATCAAAAGGGTGCTTCTACTAAATACTGAGCAAAGGGTCTGAATACTTAGGACCATGTGATATTTCAGTTTTTCTTTTTTAATAAATCTGCAAAAATGTCAAAAATTCTGTGTTTTTCTGTCAATATGGGGTGCTGTGTGTACATTAATGAGGAAAAAAAATGAACTTAAATGATTTTAGCAAATGGCTGCAATATAACAAAGAGTGAAAAATGTAAGGGGGTCTGAATACTTTCCATACCCACTGTATATGTAAAAGTGTATTAACTAGAAATATACTTACAGCGGTGAGACATGAAGCAATAACTAAAGCATATTTCATACTGTTACTGAACATTTTTAACAGCTACAAAGGATATTGAGTCAAAGAATAAAACTGTTTAAATGTATGACCCTGTAATCATGTTGCATGTAAGAGTCGTCAGTGTCTTGATGGAATAAGACACAAACCCAAGTGTGAAGTACAGAAAAGACTCCAAAGTCTGCATATGAGGACATGGTTTATTTTATTAAAGGCATAGCTGATTCCAGCGTTTACAACTGTCCACAAAGAGACAAGAACACAATAAATCAAGCCCATTATAGAAGGAGATATCCTCAAACCCAACTATTCCCTGACAAAATCCTCTAAAAAAAACAAAAAATCTCAATTGGATATCTCCCTCATCCAAAATACAAGGCATTCTGAAAGATGGATTTCATGCAGAATTTCAAGAGAGGCAGACTCAATTTAGGGTTGGGACAAACCTTCATAGTGGTAAATTTAATGTAAAAAGCTGGCTGTTATTTTTTTTTTTTTTGTATTTTTAGCTTTAGTATTGGAATGTTATATTACGGCCCATAGGCGCAAGGCTGTTGTCCTGTGATCAGCATTGTAATGTACATCACTACAGAAGCCACAGTTAAAAGATGGATACTGGACAACAGGGAAAAAATCCACATTTACAATGCAGTGAGATACAGGGTATCAAAAAAAAAAAAAAAAAGCACATTCACACAAGACTGTGCACTACAAATCCATCCAAAATAAAAGAATGTTAGGCATCCACAGCAACCAATCAGCACAGGCTTCTGAAACTCCTTGCTGAACGATTCTAAAAGGAAAACAAAATGGGGCGCTCGGCTCCCGCTGAAAATTTGCTTTGCTTCTAGATTTTTTATTTTTTTTTTGCAAATTATACTTTGACCTAACTCAACTTTTAAGGTTCCATGTAATTATTTATTCCTCTTTTTTTTTTAAATACAATTTTAAATGCAACAAGAGAAGCACAATCACACAGCAAATAGACACATCATTTAAAGTTTGTCTTTAATAAAATGTTCTCTACTCAAAAATAAAAACACGCTTTATTCTCATCATACAAGAGTACGTCTTTCATATAACCTTCGCCGAACAAAAACGCATTGCTTATCTAGGAAGAAATAACCACCGTGAACGCATTATAGATATCTCAACACTAACCCCTGGCCCCAGAACATTTACCAAACAGTGGCACCCAAACAAGGTCTCGAAGGCCTACTCAGTGCTATATCCTCTACTGAAAAGAGAACCGTTCATTTTCAAAACAGTATTCGATTTTGACCTTGAGCGGGGAAAAAAAAAAAAAAAAACTGGCTACAAACAGGGCGTCTATGATGACGTGACCATTTTCTAGCGCACAATCGCATGAGAAACTAAGTCACGTGACGCTAACCTGAGGCAGCCGATGATATTCGTTACAAGATTTCAGAGTGAAGCAGTAATCGGGCTGACGCTCTTCCTCTTTTTTAGTGCCAAGCGTAACGGGAGAGCGGGAAAGCGTCCTTTCTGTGTACGTTCTGTGGCTTTTAAAGCGATCCGAGTACAGTTCCTGTGGAGATGGTACCTGAAAGGAGAACAATTCAGTGGCTGTGAGGTTGCTGTGGGAAAATGGGCTTCCCTGGCTCGCATCCCTTTCCGACAAGCTAACAGCGTCCCAGCTGGACCCGTTCGCCTAATTTCCCCAAATCTTCCCTACAGTGCCAACGTGATCGCGATGCTAACGTTTCCTTAAAACAAAAATAGAGAAAGAACAACAAAAGGAAGAGAGAAAACACAGACCAGGCACAAAGAGAGCTGATAAAACTATTAATAAAAAGGCAGAACATGAACAAAAGAAGCCATTATGCATGTAAGCTAGAGAATAAAGAAACGAGGAGAGGAGGGAGAAGGGGAGGCACACATTTATAGCGAATGAACTCCCCCGTTAGCAGTAAACTATTGAACATATTTACTGAATAATATTTCAGAGAGCTAAAACTGCTACAGAACAAGTCACAAAATACAGTATTGTTAATAATTGCAGTCTCTATTGCAGCTAATGATACTACATCCTACATCTATAATCTAACCCCCAACTCCGCTCGATACTGATTGAGCTATAATGTCGCTATGAGCTTTATAATGGTTCAAACTTTAGAGACGTTCCCGGTCCCGTTCACCAAACTCTTCTTACAAATCAGCAGACTGTACATGACAACACCATGATCCATGCCTGTGTCAATCTAAGTCCTAATATCCGAGCGCGTTCTCTAGAAGCGCACGTTCACGCCGATTGCATCATCCTTCATTCATTCCGTTTTTTTTTTTTATCCTGAACATAGCGACACGAATCCCTCTGAGAAAATGAATCCAGACTTGGAATAAAACACAAAACCACTCCTTTCTTTTTTGTCCTCCGTAAAACCACATCGGCCATCAATAAACGCCTACACCCAACTCCTCCACGTGCGGCGTGTCGGTCGCACAGAGCGATTTAAGCAGGTGGCATGAGGGTGTCTAGTCCAGAGTCTTAAGTCCAGATGAGACAGGAGAGTGACCTTTGACCCCCAGAGGAAGCAAGGTGGCAATCAGAGAGAGTTTTGTCCCCTCAGAGTCAGTGTTCTGCAGCGGCTACGTGCTGAGCAGCGTGACAGGTCAGGTGCTTGCACGCTCTCGATGCCATAGAGGCACAGGGAGAGAGACAGAGTGAGTGAGAGAGAGAGAGGAGAGGAGAGGGCTGCACGTCCCTCGTCGGTCAGGCGAGCGGTTCATTTTGAGCCTGTCGCTTCACATCGTTCGCCGTCTCCAGTCTCCGCGCGCAGATAATGCCGGAAATTTCCGATTGGAGCTTGTGGTGTTTCACCTCTTCTGTTGAATCATGTTTGACACAAGTGCGTCTTCCCGTGGGCTCTCAGTGTGGCGGGTTCATGTTGCCGTGGCCGCGCTGCTGCTTCTGTTTCTGCTGCATCAGGAGCTGCTCCAGCGCAGACGGACCGGGCTGCATCATAGAGCTCGACCAGATTGACTACAGGAAAAGGGGTTGAAGAAATGGAAATTTAAGACCAAAGAAAAAAAAACACTAAGCAACTGACAAAATATGTTGTGGCACATCTGTGGTTAGAACTCTGTGATTGTGTAGAAAATATAACAATTGCTACACATGACCATCTCGTGCTACCTTGAAACTGTCAAGGAGGACAGTAGAGGAGTCCTCCATTGGCATGTCCTGGGCTGCCCAGCTGCTGGTTGGCGCCCCCTGGTGCCAGCTGTTGTTCTCTGACACAGAGGAGGACGAGGCAGAAGGCAGGTAGTCCAACCCAAAGCCACTCACACCTGAAGATAGTCATTTACATACCAGTCATAAAATGTACATTATCAAATATTACAGTTTTTTACAATCACTTTGCTACTATTTTCAGAACCTTGATGTCATTTTTCACAACTCTAGACACAAAACTCACAACCAATGATCAAAATGCACATTTTTCAAAACTCTAACCCTTTTCTCAATTGCTTGGATACAATACACATAAAACTTAGATCATTTGTTCATTCAACAAAAATCACCTGTTCAATATGACACAACTTAACATCAAAGTACTACTATTTCAAAAGGCAATTCACACATTACATTTCAAATGAGTGTCTATTCATTTCCTTACAATGATCTAACTATCAATTGATACAACTGCTCAAAATGATAAGTAACTGTTGCATTACTCTTAATGCATATTTGTATGGAAACAGACAAACAATCTTCCATGTTTACTGTAAATCATGAAAGTTTCAAGATAACGAGATTCATTGTCACCAATTAGCGTGGAGCATGAACCAATTAGACTACAATATCCATGGATGACGCCTGCAATGACATCACAGCAGACCAGTGTCAGGCCAGGATTCGCCATGCCCGAAGGTTTTTTTCCAAGACGTTTGGCTAATGAAAACATCCATTGTGATGTAGATGAGAACCTGTGGCCAAATCCACAACACAGACATATCCGATGAGCGCGTCAACGCAATGGCCAATCAGAGGCGTTTACGAATCCGCTCAACAGCGCTCAAAGCATCAAATTTTTTAAATTTCAGTACCGATAGGTACCGAAGTCGGTACTTTTGACAACTCTACTGCTTTGGCAATATATAGGTCGACCACTAGATGAGATACATAGAACCAATAGAGTATGTTCTCGGCATAGGAATTACCAGTCTTATCGGCCTTCCAGCGGTCGTTTCCACGCCGGTCTCTGCTGTCAGGCGTCCCAATGGGGCCGAAGTTGGAGAAGGGCAGGGAGCCGTGGCTGTGGGTGGGTGGGGATGAAGGCAGGCTGCTTGGATTGGAAGAGTGAGGGGACTGACTGGCTGGTGTTGAGTGATCTATAACAAAAGATGGGAACAGATTATTCATAAACTGATGCTGCTAGTTCACATGTACAAATCTAAAATAGAGGCTATGAATGAAATGAATTCTCATTATATGATGTCCATCTAGTTAATGCTCACATTCTACAGTAAATCAAAATCACAATATGGTACCTGAGCTAGCAGGAAGGGAGGGGGACCATGGGGTTCCTTCAAATAGGGAGTAGAGTGAGGGCTCCTGGTGCATCATGGGTGCATCCGACTTAGACGCAGGGGCCATATTTTTACCATATGCCTCGCTAAAAATACTGTTGTTCTGGTAGGAGCTCTCCTGTGAAACAACAACAAAAAGATTATTTTGCACTCCTATATTCTATTGGCCTTTTTGCCACTTGTATTGATAAACAGCATAGAGTGGACAAAAAAAAAAAAAAGGAGAGAATAGCATCAGGAAATTTTATGTGCCGGATTTAAACTTGGTTATTGAACTTCTTAAAAAGATAACCAGTCAGAAAAAAACGTTTAATTACATTACCATCAAGTGCATGATTGGCAAGTAAGAATCAAGCAACATCCAGCACAGCAAATACAAAATTTGGAAATGTTTTGAAGGACAACATTGCCACCTGGTGACCTTTGATCCACAATGCAAAGGAGGATTAAAGTGTTTGTTTGGTAGAGAAAAAGCAAAGCAGCTTTACCTGAATGGAAAATCGGGGGAGAAGAGAGGACTGACCAATCACATCAGCTCCACTGTCTAGTCGCGATGGATTTGGCAACTACAGAAAGAGAGAAGCACACAAGGTGAGTACTCTGGAGAACATTCATTCCAACAGATAACAGATCATTTTAAGGCAAACCACAGTACTAGCAAAAACTATATTTCCAGATAGCCACACATTATAACAAATGAAAGATATAGTACATATAGCACACAACACATATGATACAAGTCCAACTTTTGGACACAGACTGAATTTGTTTTTCTTAAAACCTTTTTGAAATCTAAAAGGCTTATTAAATTTGTTTTTTAAATAGACAAATATAACTTTAACTAACATCCTCTTTCAAAACCTCTTACATGTATGCCATCTCTGTGTTATTTCCAAGTTACAATGACTTATTATAAGATCATTAATATATGGAAAAAATAGTTATGTCCAAACTTTCAAATTGCCATTTTAAACAGGGACCAGTTTGTTTTTATTTACAGAAGCTCATATGAAAACTCTCTATCCACTCCCGCCAGACGACATGATAGGAGGAGAGCTACATACAAACATGTTCCTTCCAGGAGCAGAATTAAGAGGGCCAGCCAAGGCCTGGTAGAAATCATGAGGTTTAGTAAAGAGCAGCTCCTCCTCTTCCTCAAAGTCCGCCAGAGTCTTTAACAGGTCTGGGGGCAGAAGAGGGGAGCTCTTGTTGTCCTAGTGAGAGACGAGGTACAAAGGGGAAGGAAGGAGAAAGAGAGAGGGAGGGAGGAAAAGGGATGAGAGAAACAGGATGTAAGAAAATAGGAAGCAGCCTGTCAGAGCTATCTGAGAGAAAAACAGCAGCCTGTGAAGATCAGCACCATTTCCAACCGGACTTTTTGCTCTTTAACTGATTCAAATGTAAAATGGTGTTTCAAACAACACACAAATGAATCATAAAATACTTCACAGCAGAGTTAAAGGTGGAAACGTGAAAGAAGAGATGAAAAATTAGAAAGCATGTGCTTCTCAACCGCTGAGATCAAGTTTCAATAAAAACCAATGTGGATGTAAATGATCTCCAGCTTATGCCGGAAAACCCATGACAGTCACAGAGTCATAACCGATATCTTTCAGAGGCTGAGCCTGTATAAACCAAAGGCAAGTGGAAGGAATTGACTGAGAATGATGAGGACTGAGGTCGTGTTCACAATAGAATACTTGCTAACTGCTTAGGGAACACTGCACCAAGCAGAATGCTATGAATAAATAATGTGAAACAGAACGCATTATGAAACAATAAATGTTAAAACATTAATGAACTACACTGCATGCTCAACCTCATGTTGCGCGTTTTAAATTAATGAGTGATGTCCAGTTATAAAAATGGAAATTAAAACATTTTAATCAAATTTAATTAAAATGTCTTAACTCTTGGCAGTCTGAAATAAATAAAAAAAAAATTTTTTTTTAAATACATTACCATTCAAAAGCATGCATTAAATCGATAAAAAGCAACTGTGACGACATTTATAATGTTACAAATGATTTATATGTCAAATAAATGGTGTTCTTCTGAAGTTTCTATTCAAAGAGTCCAGAAAACAAAATTCTGGATTTCCACAAAAATATTCAGCTCAATTGTTTTCAACGTTGATATTAGAATTTTAGAATATTGCAAATAGTTGCAAAACACTTATAAAAAAAAAGGTAATAAAATAGTTGTCAAAAAATAAAAATTTCACCCTATCTATTTTCTAAATGCAAGACATTGTAATGTTTAATTAATCAAAATGTCATAACTTGACCTGGTGAAAACAGTTCTCCAGGTTACTTATGCACTACGCAGGACTTCTCCAATTATTTACTCCATTTAAACCTCACCTCAGCAAGCTCCTGTACATTTTTCAAGTGCAACACCCACATCTCAAAGTCCAATCAACAACGGGTGCATAGAACCAAGTTCCGATAACACTTTGCTATACTTTACAATACAGAAGAACGTATTTGTTGCTTCTGCCTTTTCATTGTATCTTTAACTGTAATAATATTTTACAATATTACTGTTTATATATTTATTTATTTGAACAAAAATAGAATAAAGTATAATTAAATATGAATATATTTTTAAATTGAAATATTTATAAAAATATATATTCATTTATTGTTATTTTCTATACAAAGTATGCATACTACATACTAAATTCCAAGCCAAGTAATATGATAGTATGCTATTATCATATTATATTAAGCTTGACATTCATTTCTTGAACATACATTTGTAACATACAACAGCTGTATAAACAGAGAGAACAAAGAATGCTAACTTCATATGGAGGGCCTCTGGGCATGTTCTCCTGGTCGGGACAGAAAACTCCAGGCTGACGTTTGCCCATCCTGTCCCCCATTCCGCTCCTGCCCTCTCCAACCATATGGTAAGGTGGCTCCCAGTAGAAATCCTGCACTTTGACCTCTGGAAACTTCATCTTCTTGTCCATGCTAGGTTGAGGGGGCTGCATGCTCATTGGGTGTTCAAAGAGCTTCATTGGGTCCTGGGTGGGCATGAAGAAAGTCTGTTTGACTGGCATCTGCATGGGCATTTTCTGCATGGTGGGCTGTGTTTGGTGCTGACTCCACATTTGACCAGGCTGTTCAGGCACCTGCATGTATGACTGCAAGGACAAAATAAAATGGACAAAGTAGAGAAATTACCCAACAAGGTCAGCAACATCCATGTTTCTATGTAGTCTCCATGGTAATCGGACTTGTCAAGGAAACAGTAGAGCAGATATTGAACCTCAGCATCACAAGAGCAAATGAAATAGGCATTCATATAATACTAAATGCTTAAACTAAAGGCATCACATTACCTGCTGCATGCTGTGATGATGTGGCGGACTTTTGCCGAGCTGAGAACTCTGCTTGGTGGGCGACTGCTGCTGTTGTTGTTGCTGTACTTGGAGCTGCACAGATTGTTGCAAGGCTTGTTGGGATGGTTGTGGAGGGGGCGGCTGTGTCTGCTGAGGCTGGGGAGGGCCTTGGTTTAGAGCTCCAGGGCCCGAGGGCCTCTGCTGGCTGTAGGGAATGTGTGAGGGTTTCCCTGTCTGCACCGGATTGGCAGATTGAGGGTGGGAGGCAGTCTGGAGGAAGGGTGCAGGTACGGATACACCTGTGGGGAAGGTGAAGCCCGGGCTCATGGAGAATGCCACGGGAGGAGGGATCACATATGCTGGTGGAGGGAAGCCTGAAGGAGGAAAAACATGAGAAAATTAGCAATGACTTAATATAAGCAATGTGTAATAATGTTCAGGTGTGGCATGTATGAAAGTGTCTTAAGTGTACCTGGTCTGCTGGGCAATGGCGGGAAAGCTCCAGGGTGGTGGATGGGGATAAACTGTGAAGAGCATGTGGTTTGAGTCTGGGTGACTGGAGTCTTCCTCGCCTCAGACACTGGAGTCTTCCTCATCTCAGTCTGCGTCTTCACCTAG
>RJVU01044706.1:193226-240194 GCA_003731715.1 Anabarilius grahami
AAAAAAAAAAAAAAAAAAAAAAAAAACAGTTTGAGTGTGTACACATTTGAATAAGAATTACAGCAAAATGAGGCACAAATTCCTGTGTGATTTTCCCTTACCTGTTTCCCAGCATCCGTTGTTTTATCATGACTGTTTTTCTTCACCTCACTCTTTCTCTTGCCCTCTTTCTTCTGCTCAGTCTTCCCTTGTATTCCATTTCCTTTATTAAATGCAGCTCTGTCCTTCCCTGCATCCCTCTGGTGCTGGTTCCGGTTCTGGTTCTGTTCTCTACTCTGCTCTCGAGGTTTAATGTTCTCCTTGAAGGTGACCACAGGTCTCTCGCTGCCATCCAGCCCACTGTTCTGGTTCTTTCCGGCAGAGAGGACCGACTTCAGGCCCTGGGTGCTGTCATTGGGGGTCTGCTCACCATTAGAGGACTCCTGGAGGACAGGTGTGTCTTTTTCCTGTGGCTCTTCCACAACCATCTCAGGGATATCAGTGATGAAGAGCAGAAGGCCATCACTTATGCGACACTGGATCAACCTGTTGATACCAAAAGGAAAGATTACTTTTTTGCACATATGCCAGCAAAAAGCTGAGAAAAATATTCAAGGAGACCTATTATGCCCCTTTTTTTATAAGATGTAATATAATAAGTCTCTGGTGTCTCCAGAATGTGTCTGTGAAGTTTCAGCTCAAAATACCCCACAGATCATTTATTATAGCTTGTCAAATTTGCCCCTATTTGGGTGTGAGCAAAAACACAATTTTTGTGTGTGTCCCTTTAAATGCGAATGAGCTACTGCTCCCACCCGCTTTCCAGAAGAGGGCAGAGCTTCAACAACAACAAAACTGGAGAATCTCATGCAGCCAAAATGACGATTGTCAGTAGCCGTGTTCAGCCTGAATTCAACTCATCAACTAGCATGTACCATCACGTTAATCTTTTGTGCAAATTCAGTGTTGAACTGACCCTCGTTTGTGAAGCAGTCTGTCGTAAAATGATTTGCGCATATATATATAACACTACTGACTTTCTTCGGCACATTTCCTTCTAAATTTAAATTCAACCACGGTGTCCTCAGTGACTCAGATGCAGATGCTCTTATGTTCGTTGGTACATCTAATAACAGAACATTTATAATGTTTTCTTTTTGGCACACATTGTATATCTCCAACTGCTACAGCAAGTAAACAGAAATGGCAGACTGCTGCGGATCTCTCAGGGCGGGATCTATGCTAACAGGCAGATCGTCACCAGTCATGGGTGGGGCTTCTTACATAAGAGTAGGGGGAAAATCTGGAACCAGGCGTTTGGAGAGACTGTTTATGATTTATTGGGATTATAAAAAAAGGAGTGGGTGGATTTTTACGATTACAGGCTGGTTGTTTATACACACTATGGACACACATTGTGTGTAAAATACCTCATAAACACCTTATAAAAGTGAATTTTGCATAATAGGTACTCTTTAAAACATAGGTGACAAAGTTTTAAAAAAAATCTGAATTACACCAAGTTAAAGAAAATAAATTAAAGAAAATAGCAAACAAATTATAAAAAAGCAAAGGAATAAGAAAGAACAGAAGATAAGGTAACAAAAGAAAAAAATAAGAAAAAAATGATTTTAAATGACAAAGAACATCAATTTTTACATTTTAAAGCATATTTTACAGCTAGAAGCCTAAGACAGTTTTTAAAATGAATGTGCCAAACTTCAGGAAAGTCCAAAAAAGTTTGAAAAAGTCACGAGTAAGAAATGAATGAAAGTGAAACAACGGCTCACCGTGGTTGGTTGTCAGCCACCCACTTGCCCAGGCTGATGAGTCTCTGGTGTCGGGAATGAACTAACAGGCTCTCTTTGCCAACCACGACACTCTGATGCCCTTTAGAGAAGTCTAGCATCCTGGAATAATTCAATAAATTTAAGAGAACAAAATACAGCTAAAACAGTCATGTGTGTAAAATAAGTCAAAATTAGAACAGTAATCAATTTAGCATGAAAGTTTACCGCAAAGCAGGGCGAAGGGCCAGAAAGCCTTGCAGCTCAAACTCCTCAGGCAGTGGAATCACTGTGAAACAAACAATCATGGCCATTAACAAAAAGAACTGTTCGAAAGATATTTCATTAGCAAATATAAGTGTGTGATGCAGCACTCATACCTGACGCATGAGACACATCCTCCTCCTTAGGCTGAAAGCTGTTCAGAATGGACACCAGCCATGGCCAGATGCTGTGAGATGCCAAAGATGTGTCATTTTAACAGTATCCAATACATCAAAATCATGAAACAAAACAGACATGACGTGCAATGGTGGGTATTGTTGTTGGGATTATGCAGATTGTGGATTAAAGAGACCAAATACCTACCAAATACAAAGATTAAAATTCTAAATCTACTTAACTACTGAAAACAAGCTTTTGTTTTGAAACTGAAATTAAACCTACATCTTCAAATGTCATTCAGCCATATGGTGGAAGGAAAATAGGAAGCCTTTCTTACTACTGTCGCTTGTCCATGGCACTTTCATTAAACACACTGGGTCGAAGCCTCAGCCAGTCCAGAGACACTTTGATGGCAGGAAGAGGGCACTCCCCCATGATCTCCTCTCGGTTTTTATTGAGTAAAGCTCGGCTAAGCATCACACCCAGGAAAGACACTAGGGAAAGACAATTAAATTACAACACTGAAAAAAACTATTGCTTATGAGGCAGAGGCTACAGGTTTTATATGGACGATCAGTATTTTTTTTTTTAACACTTTAAAAAATGAGATTGTAATTTAGATTTCAACACTCTCAAGTCAGTTTTAAGTTCAACCTTTGGGGTCAGTAAGAATTTAACATTAAAATCATGGTTTCCACAAAAATATTAAGCAGCATAACTGTTTTCAACATTGATAATACCAAGAAATATTTCTTGAGAACCAAATCAACATCATAGAATGATTTCAAAAGAATAATTTGACACTGAAGACTGGAGTAGTGGCTTTGCCAAAATTCAGCTTTGTCACCACAGGAATAAATTACAAAATAAATATATTCAAATGGAAAATTGTTATTTTAAATTATAATAATATTTCACAATATTACTGTTTACACTGCATTTTTGATTAAATAAATGAAGCCTTGGGGAGAATAAGAGACTTCTTTCAAAAACGTAGAACCCGGAAGCGCTGCACTGTGTTTACTACGTCAACAGCATAGGAGACTGACAGGAAAGAAGAAATTCTTGAATAAAGTCAATATTTTTGTTTTGTTTTTGAGCACAAAAAGTATTCTCGTCACTTCATAAAATTAAGGTTGAATCACTGTAGTCACATGGACAATTTAACAATGTCTTTACTACCTTTCTAGGCCTTGAAATTGGTTATGACATTGCTGTATATAGGGAGGTCAGAAAACCTCGGATTTAATCAAAAATATCTTAATTTGTGTTCCGAAGATGAACGAAGGTCTTACGGGTGTGGAACGACGTGAGGGTGAGTAATTAATTCGGGTGAACTAACCCTTAAAAGACCATAAGACAGGGTTTGGGAGAAGTGAGATAAAGACATACTGAAGAGGCCAAGGAGTTGGATCCAGCTGATCTGCTCGTCCGAGCTGTAGCTCTGCTCATCCGCCTCATTGCTGAAGTCTCTGAGGTGGTGCAGTTCAAACAGGTTTATTACCGTGATGTGGACCAGCTGCTGGGAGCTGAAGGCTTTCTGAAGAATCAGCCTCTGTGGAGCGAATTAGTAAAGAGAATATGAGTACACAAATTCAGACTAAGAAAATTATATGAAGTGCTATAGTTGGTGGTTTTGACTGCACCTGGAACTGCTCCTCTAGTTTCTCTCTCAAGGTGTTCAGCTTATCTAGGCTTTTGCAGAGATAAACATGGCCGTGGAACTTGATAAAGGCCTTAATGAAATCAGACACGCTCCATTTCGTTTTGACCTCATCACGGCTGTGGGTTAAAGAGACGCAAGGGAATTAAGCACTAGTTTCATACGTGTATAGGATAATGTGAGCAAAATATTATGATCCTATAAATGTAAGACATTCTGACCTTTCAAGGGCCTTGGAAAGAGCTTTCTGTAGGTTGGTGGAGGCAGCAGGAAATGGGAATTTAACAGCAATGCTCCTGCAGTAGTAGAAGATTGTTGTAAGGTGGTCTCCTTTGGAGGAGGCCAATATGGCCAGCTGATTGTAAGGTTGACCTTAGAGGAGAAAAAATTCATTTTTAATTGATTCGTTTTTATTTTCAAATATCAGTGGTGTGCTTGAGCATGTAAAAACAAGTAGAAGCAGATACCAACCATTTGAGGGAACAAGTTGAGCTGCATGTCTGTAGTACGACTCAGCCTGGCTGGTTTGGTTCCGATAACGTGCTGTGGGTTGCGCAAAATAAACCACAACCAATGAAATCCTCCAGTAAATGACCTTCTTTTCCATTTCTAAGCTTCCAAATATTTCATATTTATAAAAGCAGAAGAGCAGGTTGCTAACGCTCTCCACAAACTAGCTACAAAAACGTCCTGAGGGACCTCACCAATATCTCCGAGATGGACGAGACAGTGTTGGCAGATGTAGGAACAGGAGCTGGGCTGGGGCTTCACAATAGCACTGGTGCTGCTCTGTTTATTGCTGATGATGCCAAGCTGAGATGATTTCACACGGCATGGCAAGTCCACATTAAACACCGTGCACAGCTCCTGCAACAACTGAGAATACAGAACGAGATTTTATTAAAGGTCACTACAGATCATGGGAAACACAGTCAATAAAGAATAACACACTGAAATAACAACTGGTCATGTGACAGAGACAAGCTTGTGGTTGTTTCAACCACAACCAGCTTCCTTATTTATTTATGATTTGATGCCGTATCAGCAGCTATGGCTATATCAGTGGTAAACTGTGATTACAGTATCATTTCAATTCTTTACTTACTTGTGTGTAGAATCCACTAGCTGCCTCCAGGAACAGGGAGAGATTGGCCTGTACTTCACTTCGATTGGGGTTGGCCCTGTTCTTAGCTTGACTCTGTAGTGTTGTTATTTGATTCTTGAAAGCATGATTCCAGCTAAAACAAAAGTATTTGAGGAACAAAATGATGGTCAAACAGATATTTTCAAAACTCAGACAAGGCATGATACATGTAAATTATGCAAATCATTATGCAATGTATTATCATTGGTATTCTTACAGATCTTGTTCCACTTTCTTGTCCAGGGCGTACTCCAGGTCCGTCACCAGCATTTTCTGGTACAAGTCCTGAAGAGCCTGCCGTGATGTCCAGACCTCCGCAGCACCAAGTTTAGAATCTGCATGACATGTGGAGTGGAACATGTTAAAAAGCTAATGCTGCAGCCGCACTGTAGAACGTGACTGACTGTGTCTAACAGCGCCTTTCAGTTCATTTGGAGAAAGATCTGCACGTCTTAGTAACCGCATCCAATGCCATGGTTACCAAAGTGACAGGGATAAGATGACAAATATGAGACAGCAATAGACTCCAAGAAAGCTTGATAAATCACATCAATAATTCTAATAATATGTGCAACTTATGACCATTGCTGTTGTGTTAATAATAATAATAATAATAATATATCAAAAGAGCATGCTAAGAAATAAAAAGAGATTGACAAATGTTTAAAGTTCTAACTAAATGGACTAAAGTAGAGATGGTAGCACATACCTGTCATGTCAGCCTTCAGGGCCTCTGCCTGCCTGCTCAAAGCAAGAGATGAATATGTTAATGAGAAGATGATTTAAGACAGAATCATTGGACAAGGTCTGGTGAACACATCTCTATAACGAGCACAACAGCATTGCAGTTCAGAGGCTTCAATGTTATGCATTCACAAACTCAAGGCCATTTTGCACAATTTTTATTTGTCTTAATGGACCAATAAGCACATTGTTCAAGTGATGATACACAGCAACATTAAGGCAATGCCACTGGTCTAATTGACATAGAAATATATGCATAAAAAAGCCTTTGGCAAAGTCATTGGCAATAATAAAAACTTCTTGTTTGATATTTTTGTAGCTGATCCTTTTTTTTTTTTTTTTTCTAGCCCAGTCAAGTCATCAGTAGTACAGATATTTACTTGCCGTGACAATTTTTTAAAACAAATTAACAAAAAAATGATAAAGAACCAGGTTTGTCAGCGCTTTTCCACCATCGCGCCGAATGGTTCTCATTGCGTAACCATTCCACTCCGTGCCAATCCAGGCTAGCTGGTACGGTTACGGTTTTATTTTCCAGATATTTCTTATTTCAGTTTCATGATCAGATATTTCTTTTAATTTTATTATTAATTTGTGGTTACGTTGCTCAAGTAGAGTGCTTAGCCAGCTACAGAGAAACAAGAGAAACCAGGCAACAGACAAGTGACCGATCCTGAGTGGCGACATCACTTCACGGATTCTACCATCATGATTCAGCAGGGTTAGACAACCTTGCCGAGAACAGTTTGTAATCGTGCTGTGCTGAACCAGGCTCAAGTGGAAACACAACAGGAACCGTTCCTTACTATTCTAAGAACCAATCGGCCCGACGGTGGAAAAGCGGCTATTGATTGCTAAAGTAAACAGATTTAGTTAATAGACCTACCAATCTCTGTGTAAAAATTAATGCTGCCATCTTTCTAAAGTCATTTTTACCCCCTGTAATTTGGCTTCTAATCTCAGGTGAAAATGGTCATTTTGACCACCCCCCCTCCCCCTACAAAATGGCAGATTACCCAGTAAATTTACCTCTGTGACACTTAATATTTTGGATTTCATCACTATTTATGTTTGTCATTCTTTAGAATTTTTTTTTTTTAATTTAAGCTGGGAAGTTTCCGAAATTTGTTTGATTTGACACGGAATGACCCAGGTGCTTAAATTAGTCAGAATCCACTCGCCACTCAAAACGCCAGAGTTTTTGTTCAGTGCCGAGTTATGCAAGCTCGCAAATCCTTTCATTTTAACAAACAGTGTAAACACGATGTAAAGTGACTTATTGTGCAGTGTAGACACTAGACAGCTTAACTGATTAATAGCCATGTACAAGCTGCAAATGCGCAATTCACTCTCGTAATTGCAATGATTGTCATAATGACCAAAGTGGACGGGACAAAAGTCTGATGTGTGCATTAAGGGCAGAGCACCTGATTTTATTCTGGAACCGGGCCTGGGCTCTGTAACCCATTATATGCATTTTCTGTTCATTGGCAGTTTATTCAATAAGGACTGTTAACAGTCTCCGTTTCGAAGTCCTCATTAACCCACGTGACATAAAAAGTTCCGTTCATTTTTACAGTGTGCTGCGGAAACTTACATGTTTGATTGTGTTGGCCGCGAGTTGGAAAAAGTTGGGAAATACTGTACTAGAGGTTGACAAAATTAAGTTAATTAAGTTAAGTTAATTGCAGTCAAAAACATTAAATTAATTTGAATGAATTATTTTTTTTAAAAACTGTTGAATGAATGACTTAACTCACTCAAATGCTTCGCTTGTTTTATTAATAGATGAGTCAGCATTTTTGAACGAATCACTTGAATGAATGATTCAATGACACATATTTAAATCATTTGTCACCACCTAGTGATGTAATGATGTAAAACGATACAATCGTTACTTGATGTGCCAAATTACTTTCAAAAGGTGATTTGCTATATTTTGATTGCTCCCGTAGACATCAGTGTTTATATCTGAACTATAAACTTTTATCCCAGTACATCTGTGATAAGATGAATATTTGTAACAGAAATAACGAATCTGTGTGGTTGAAAGAATGTTTGTGAAGCTGTTTAAACCAATACATGACAACTGCTTTCTCTGGGTCAGTGGCAACGCCAACATAGATCTGAATGTTCCGCTATGATTTTGTCAAGGATTAATACACAGGACAATTATTGTCGTTTAGAAATATTATTTATATTCAAATCTCATTTTATTTATTTGTGAATATAATGCATTTTTTGTGAAAATACTAACATATATTTGTCGAACTCATTTTATTTATTTGTGAATGTGTTTAAAGGGTTAGTTCACCCAAAAATAAAATTTCTGTCATTAATTATTTACCCTCATGTCGTTCCACACTCCTAAGACCTTCGTTCATCTTCGGAACACAAATTAAGATATTTTTGATGAAATCCGAGGGTATCAGATCTACACATAGGCAGCAACATCATTGCACCTTTTGACGTCCAGAAAGGTAGTTAAAAACATGATTAAAATAGTCAACGTGACTACAGTGTTTCAACCTGAATGTTATAAAGCGACGAGAACACTTTTTGTGTGCAAAAAACAAAACAAATATAACGACTTTATTTAACAATTTGAACCGTTGTCAAACGTAGTGAACTTCCTTGTTTACGTCCGAATGCACCTCATTATTGGCCGGATCCTGTATCAGCATCACATGCGTCGTGCTGCTCACGTTCAGCTTCGGCCAATACCGAGTTGGCGTTCAGACATAAACAAGGAAGCCTGCACTGAGTTCAATACATATGACAACGGTTCAAAATGTTGAATAAAGTTGTTATTTTTGTTTTGTTTTTGCGCACAAAAAGTATTTCTCGTCGCTTCATAACATTAAGGTTGAACCACTGTAGTCACATGACTGTTTTAACCATGTTTTCAACTACCTTTCTGGATATCAAAAGGTGCAATGACGTTGCTGCCAATGTGTGGATCAGATACCCGCGGATTTCATCAAAAATATCTTAATTTGTCTTCTGAAGACGAACGAAGGTCTTACGGGTGTGGAACGACATGACAGAAATTTCATTTTTGGGTTAACTAACCCTTTTCATTTTTTGTGAATTTCTTTACTTTCATTTTCATATTGATTAATTTTGAATAAGGGAACAATTCTAACCCCATCATTTCTGCGCAACTTCAAAGATTAGAAAAAAGTACCTGCCTAATGTTGTCAAAAGCCCCTTCCAAACATGTGAGATTGCATACAAATAAATGAACTTCACGTTAAAACAGGCAGAACGAAACCACACATCTGGATCAGGTTAAATGTTGTTATGCAAAACCTAGATGACATTAAAGCATAACAACAAAGCTTTTCTGCTGTCTCTTTTCCTCATGTCAACATGTCCAAAAACCAGATTACTGAAGTTATCTACTCTCCTCAGTCACTTTAGAGCTGAATTGTGCATCAGACGGTCATCAAATCACCATCATTCCTTTCCAAAACTCCTCAACAACAAACACATCTACTCAGTAAACACAGCTTACAACCTTTCACGATCAAATAGCCTGGATTAGTCATTATCAGCCGCCAAATTTATTTACATACTCCCTCGGTCGATTCATGTCACACTGTTTTGAACCAACTCAAGGTTACTGAAGCACGTCAAATACTAAAAAAACAAAACTCTGCCTTGCAAACCAGACATTCACACAGATAAGACGCCTCTAAAGAAATACGTTGATTTTGATCTGAATGTCTATTATCTGTCCAAATCGATCCGCGCTAAAGGTAAAACTATCGAGTGACACGAATAAAACAAAGCCAAAACACACTTGTCATCCACATAACTAACATAAAACAACATTGCAGCTTTATAGAAGTGTAATAATTATGAGTTCACTGTCACCAGAGGCTCATCACTGTAATTCAACCTGAAATGAAAGGAAAATGGAAACCTATGTACAGCAGATACGCACCATAGGAAACCTTGTTTTGTTTTTGTTTTTTTCAAGCTTTTCAAAAAAAGAACTATTCACCCTAAGCCTAATGTGACTAATGTAGCGAGCATGTGTAACCGGATTGTTTTCTGACTTCATCCAGTGGTATGTTTGTAGCTAACGCGCGCTAACATAGCACAGCATCTAGCATGCCCTCCTTCAACAGTTGCTATGTACACACGAACTCTCGTTAGATCAAGTGAATGTCGCGATTCGCCTAACCACCCATCTATCAATGTTTTTTGGTAATAGTTAGGGCAATACGTCACCCACTTCTGTTTGTATTCAGTTTCGTGTCTCGTTTACAGACTAGCATGCTAACTAGCCTAGCGTCTAGCACTGACAGCCAATGATAGCTGAACAACATTCCGATAAACCACATTGGGCCTAGATGATAGAAACACGGACTCGGTGGCCAGTTCGAGTCTGAGAATGTCCGGATTTACTCACCGTAAGTATTGGGCGCAGAGGTTCATCCTGTCGGATCGCCAGTCTTTTAGACAACGACAGGTTCACAAGCTAAGTCTACTCCCGGCGCCATATTGTCCATCACATCGTCATTGGTAGAAAACGGTCCAGACGTACACAGAAGAGCGCGCTGAACCACGTCACAGGCCCCCGCCCCCTTGCTCACTTACAGTAATTACTGTTCATAAATATATTTTGTCCAGATTTTTTTTAATGCTAAATTTTGAACAGTGAACATATAAATAAAAGGTAACCATGAAAACATCAATCATAGCAAATCAAATACTTAGATAAACGTGAAAATATTAGCTAATAGAAGAGAACAACACGAAAAATGTATAGTTTGTCCAGATAACAGACCAAATAGTTCTCTCTCAAGGGTTCACATACAATTTGACTTCACAAATTTGTGCAGACATATCAAAGGATATTCTGTGCTACACTGAAATCAATACATCTAATTCCTGCTGAGTTTAAACCAACATCCAATAAAATCCAAGGTGCTTTGTACTGTTTTTAATTTACTTAAATATTAATTAGTTTATGTTGATTTATTTATTTGTGGATTTTTATTTACTTTACTAGTAGGCTATCATTATTGTCTGGAAATTCCTTTGCTCTCCACTATAACAGTGCTTGTTTTGTACGATTCCTCTTAAGACGACTGTAACTTTTTTATGTTGTTCTATAATAAAAAAGAAAACATCCAATTAAGGATGCACCGATACGAAAATTTTGGCAGACACCGATAATTCTTTATATTTGAAAGCAGATAACCGATATATTGGCCGATAAATCTAAATCCAAATTTTATATCATTTTTGAGAGCCTGATTCCAAAAACAGAAGTATCACCATTAAAATCCATGTCCCAAGCACACAATTATAATGATGTTATATTATATAATTATAATTTTATGTAGCCTATGTGACAGATTTGCGCTGCACATGTTGCACTTAACTGTATTTCCCGTTTTGAAGTGACTCCAATCATATTTCAAGCAATTCAAAAGCATCATGGCAAACAGTGTGCATCTGAAGTGTCTCAGCTGAAGGAAATAATCCATTATTAATCGACTTTGATATATCGGCCACATTTTTTTATTGGACCGATAACGATAACATTAAAAATGAACATATATCGGCTGATACCGATATGGTGGCCGATATATTGTGCATCCCTACATCCAATATATGTTTTAAGGAGTTATCACTATAAAAAAGAAACATGTTCAAAGACATGCTATCTCTGAAAATTAAGGTTCACATGCCATTCAAATTGCTTTTAGGCAAATTCAACACATTTGACAAGGTCGCTTATCAAAATGCTGAAACTGCCCATCCCTCCTTGTGTCAAATTAATCTTCACAAACCTTGAAAAAAATAAAAAATAAATTATATATATATACTATATTGTCAAAAGTTTTGGGACGCCTGCCTTTACGTGCACATGAACTTTAATGACATCCCATTCTTAATCCGTTTTATATTGTTGGCCCACCCTTTGCAGCAATAACAGCTTCAACTCTTCTGGGAAGGCTTTCCACAAGGTTTTAGGAGTGTGTTTATGGGAATTTTTGACCATTCTTCTAGAAGCGCATTTGTGAGGTCAGGCAGTGATGTTTTGTGAGAAGGCCTGGCTCGCAGTCTCCGCTCTAATTCATCCCAAAGGTGTTCTATCGGGTTGAGGTCAGGACTCTGTGCAGGTCAGTCAAGTTCCTCCACACCAAACTCGCTCATCCATGTCTTTATGGACCTTGCTTTGTGCACTGGTGTGCAGTCATGTTCCCACAAAGTTTTAAGAGTTCCTTTCACTGGAACTAAGGGGCCCAGCCCAACCCCTGAAAAACAACCCCACACCATAATCCCCCTTCCACCAAACTTTACACTTGGCACAATGCAGTCAGACAAGTACCGTTCTCCTGGCAACCGCCAAACCCAGACTCGTCCATCGGATTGCCTGACAGAGAAGCGTGATTTGTCACTCCAGAGAACACGTCTCCACTGCTCTAGAGTGGCGGTGTGCTTTACACCACTGCATCCGACGCTTTGCATTGCACTTGGTGATGTAAGGCTTGGATGCAGCTGCTCGGCCATGGAAACCCATTCCATGAAGCTCTCTATGCACTGTTCTTGAGCTAATCTGAAGGCCACACGAAGTTTGGAGGTCTGTAGCTATTGACTCAGCAGAAAGTTGGCGACTTCTGCGCACTGTGCGCCTCAGCATGCGCTGACCCCGCTCTGATTTTACGTGGCCTACCACTTGGTGGCTGAGTTGCTGTTGTTCCTAATTGCTTCCACTTTGTTATGATACCACTAACAGTTGACCGTGGAATATTTAGTAGTGAGGAAATTTCACGAATGGACTTATTGCACAGGTGGCAACCTATCACGGTACAACGCTTGAATTCACTTTTAACAAATGTTTGTAGAAGCAGTCTGCATGCCTAAGTGCTTGATTTTATACACCTGTGGCCATGGAAGTGATTGAAACACCTGAATTCAATGATTTGGAGGGATGTCCCAATACTTTTGGCAATATANTATATATATATATATATATATATATAAAATCAGTGTTTCTCCAATCCTGGGGACCCACCAATGTTTTAGATGTCTCACTAACTGAAACACCTGATTCAACTCATCAGCTTCTTAGTGTGTTGAATAGATAGATAAACATCCTACGAGGTGGGTTGAGAAACACTTTTTTTTTCGACATGAAACGAAAGTTGCAATAGTCTTTTCTTCTCTATTGTGATGTATATATTCGAGTGAAACAGCTTCTCAAACAAGAAAAAATGTAGGGTGGGACTTGATTTTGTCCATCGAGAATTGACTGGATCGGTGGTTCGTTGTGGTTTGCTATTATTACAATCTCATGTGAGTATTTTAGGAGGTTTATGAGGGCACATGAATTTAAAAAATATAATGATGTGCACAGATAAATCATTTATGATAAACATTGCAATATTCCATTAAAAAAAATGTGTCGATCAGTTTTGATTTCATGGTGACTTTAATAATTCTGAGGGTTTTGTGTAAGGAAGGACTCCCGCATGGTTATATTTCCTTTATGTGGTGGGAAACAAACAAAAATCCTTTAGAAGTTCTCAAATATAATGATTTGCTAAACTGAGCTGTTTTCACCATTTGAAACATGTTTGAGAGCTTGTGCTCTTGATGAGTCACGCTGTGACTGTAGTGCTTTGAATTCAAACGCCTGTCAAGGACGTGTTCCTTGTGGTTGTGCTGATAAACACATCACTGATGCAATGCTAAATATGTGAGGAAAATATTGAATCTATTCCTTTATAAAACACCAAATGAAATACATCTAATGCTGAACTAAGAACAGTGGCTTTGATTCAATGCTGTGCAGGTGTAAGTTTCTATAGGCTGCAAGCAATCAATAGGGTCCATTACAGTTGTTCATTAAATGCAGCAGACGCTATTATCCAAAGAAAATTACAGATGAGAATAATACAAGCAGAAGCTAATAATCCGAGAGCAGAAGCGATTAATCCAAGCAGCTTGGTTCAGTAACTGGACTTTTAATTATTCTGGAGTTTCAAATATTTGCTGATGACTATGACTGGTATGAAAATAGAGCAAGATAAGTCCAGAGGGGGACTTACACCTTACAGCCGTAGGAGTTTTGTCTGAGACAGAGGCGAACAGTGTTAATGAGGGCCACTGGTTTGCCTCTCCTGATGCTTGTCTACACATGTGTTTCGAATGTATTTTTAGTGTTGGGGTGCAAATGAATTTTACCAACAGGGGATACGAATCTGCTCTACTGTTTCTACAATAATAAATTATCATTATTGTTATTATTATTTAGGAGGGATCATAGACTATTATAAAAGGAAAGCTCTGAGGCTTTTCAGAAACACCCATTTGTGTCCATTTCTGGCATACAGGCCTGAGTCTGACACAATTGCCTCAGCTAATATTTCAAAAGCTTTATTTTATAAGTCTTTGAGTCTACAGTACTACTTTGATTTTGTGACACTTTTCATAGTTAATATGAAAGTATATTCAAACAGCTACATTTTATTTGGTCTTACTTCATAGAGCCACCTTTTGCTTTAATTACAGCCATTAATCTTTTTGGATATGTTTGTACTATCTTTGCACACCTAGATTGGGGAATATTTGCAAATTTTTCCTTGCAGAATTGCTCAAGCTCAGTCTAATTCTGTGGTGAGTAGCAATGGACTGCTCTCTTCAAGTCCATCTACAGATTTTCTGTTTTTTGCCAAACATAGTACTTGGATTTAAGTCCAAAAAGGTCCATTTTGGTCTCATCAGACCATTGTACCTTGCAGGTGGCATCAGGGTCTTGCAGGTGTGTTTTTGCATAGCGCAAACGAGACTGAGTGTGGCACTTTTTCAGGAAAGGCTTCTTTCTTTCAGTGCTACAGTGGGTACGGAAAGTGTTCAGACCCCCTTAAATTTTTCACTCTTTGTTATATTGCAGCCATTTGCTAAAATCATTTAAGTTCATTTTTTTTCCTCATTAATGTACACACAGCACCCCATATTGACAGAAAAACACAGAATTGTTGACATTTTTGCAGATTTATTAAAAAAGAAAAACTGAAATATCACGTGGTCCTAAGTATTCAGACCCTTTGCTGTGACACTCATATATTTAACTCAGGTGCTGTCCATTTCTTCTGATCATCCTTGAGATGGTTCTACACCTTCATTTGAGTCCAGCTGTGTTTGATTATACTGATTGGACTTGATTAGGAAAGCCACACACCTGTCTATATAAGACCTTACAGCTCACAGTGCATGTCAGAGCAAATGAGAATCATGAGGTCAAAGGAACTGCCTGAAGAGATTAGAGACAGAATTGTGGCAAGGCACAGATCTGGCCAACGTTACAAAAAACTTTCTGCTGCACTTAAGGTTCCTAAGAGCATAGTGGCCTCCATAATCCTTAAATGGAAGACGTTTGGGGTGACCAGAACCCTTTCTAGAGCTGGCCGTCCGGCCAAACTGAGCTATCGGGGGAGAAGAGCCTTGGTGAGAGAGGTAAAGAAGAACCCAAAGATCACTGTGGCTGAGCTCCAGAGATGCAGTCGGGAGATGGGAGAAAGTTGTAGAAAGTCAACCATCACTGCAGCCCTCCACCAGTCGGGGCTTTATGGCAGAGTGGCCCGACGGAAGCCTCTCCTCAGTGCAAGACACATGAAAGCCCGCATGGAGTTTGCTAAGATGGTGAGAAATAAGATTCTCTGGTCTGATGAGACCAAGATAGAACTTTTTGGCCTTAATTCTAAGCGGTATGTGTGGAGAAAACCAGGCACTGCTCATCACCTGTCCAATACAGTCCCAACAGTGAAGCATGGTGGTGGCAGCATCATGCTGTGGGGGTGTTTTTCAGCTGCAGGGACAGGATGACTGGTTGCAATCGAGGGAAAGATGAATGCGGCCAAGTACAGGGATATCCTGGGCGATAACCTTCTCCAGAGTGCTCAGGATCAGAGACTGGGCCGAAGGTTTACCTTCCAACAAGACAATGACCCCAAGCACACAGGTAAAATAACGAAGGAGTGGCTTCACAACAACTCCGTGACTGTTCTTGAATGGCCTAGCCAGAGCCCTGACTTAAACCCAATTGAGCATCTCTGGAGAGACCTAAAAATGGCTGTCCACCAACGTTTACCATCCAACCTGACAGAACTGGAGAGGATCTGCAAGGAGGAGTGGCAGAAGATCCCCAAATCCAGGTGTGAAAAACTTGTTGCATCTTTCCCAAAAAGACTCATGGCTGTATTAGATCAAAAGGGTGCTTCTACTAAATACTGAGCAAAGGGTCTGAATACTTAGGATCATGTGATATTTCGGTTGAACTTTTTTAATAAATCTGCAAAAATGTCAACAATTCTGTGTTTTTCTGTCAATATGGGGTGCTGTGTGTACATTAATGAGGAAAAAAATGAACAAATGATTTTAGCAAATGGCTGCAATATAACAAAGAGTGAAAAATTTAAGGGGGTCTGAATACTTTCCATACCCACTGTATGTTTGGCGGTGGGGGGTGTTTCTCTTCAGCGGGGACTGGGCGATTGGTAAGGATTGAAGGGAAAATGAATGCTGCCAAGTATATCCAAATTCTCGAGGAAAACCTGCGTCCCTCTGCTAGACAGCTGAAGATGGGCTGGTCATTTACGTTCCAACACGACAATGATCCTAAACATACCGCCAAAAGAACAACGCAATGTCTTAAGGATAGGAAGGTGAATGTTCTTGAGTGGCCAAGTCAGAGCCCTGACTGAAATCCCATAGAAAATCTGTGGATGGACTTGAAGAGAGCAGTCCATTGTCGCTCACAACGAAATTTGACTGAACTTGAGCAATTCTGCTAGAAAGAATGGGCAAATATTCCCCAATTTAGATGTGCAAAGCTAGTACAAACATATCCACAAAGATTGATGGCTGTAATTAAAGCAAAAGGCGGCTCTATGAAGAATTAAATCAGGGGACTGATGACTTTTCCATCTCTGTTATTCTACACTCTAAAGCTGGGGTCTCCAAACCTGGGGGCGCTCCAGGACCGAGTTTGGAGACCCCTACTCTAAAAAATGCTGGGTTAAAAACAAGCCAATTTGGGTTGAAAATGGACGAACACAGCAATTGAGTTGTTTTAACCCATGCAGTGAATAGGTTAAATGTTTGCCCAACATGCTGGGTAGTTTTATTTAACTCAACTATTGTTTAAAAATGACTGTATTGCTTGCTTAAAATGAACCCAAAGTATGTTGGAAATGAACATTTATTAATAAGTTTAATGAATAATAATTAAACAATAAACATTTATTAAATTGCTTATAAATAAATGTTCACCTTTTGATTATTATTGTTGCCTCTAGCAATTATGCATCTTATTTTTAATTTCCAACCTATTTTGGGTTCATTTTAAGCCAGCCATACAGTAATTTTTAAACAATAGTTGGGTTAAATAAAACTGCCCAAGCATGTTGGGCAAAAATTCAACCCAACTGCTGGGTTTGTCCATTTTCAACCCAACTCAGGTAGTATTTGGACCAGCATTTTTTATAGTGTAGTTTTTCATTTTTTAATTAATTTTCAGAATATCTTACATTATTTTGATGTTGTAATGCAAAATTTGTAAATAAAACTGGAAAAAAAAAATTATTATTATTTTTTTTTTTTTGGAAAGGGTTTTGATTTCAGGCTTTATGACAAATAAAGTAACTATTTCAAAGGGGTATGATGACTTTCTATAATCACTGTATACACTCACAGAATCTGTTTGTTGTACTGCAATAACAAAACCCTGATTTGTGTAATTTTTGTAATAAACAATACTAGAAACACAACGTAACACAACTGCAAACGGCTCTAATCGTCTGTGAAAAAATAATAAAAAATAATAATATTAATTTATTTTCTGTTCTGTTTGTTTGACTGCAATACGAAGTGCACGCAATAATATCTGATAACCTTTATTTTTTTTGCAAAAACTTTTTTTTCAACCGCGTAATAAAGGAGCGGAACCGTTAAGGAAACCCAAGCGTTTTAAAGATGACTCGGAACCGAGACCCCTTGATTCGGATCCCTACGCGCATGTTCCTTTAAGTGCGCAGGAACAGATCACAGTGACGCTCTGCTTCTCGCGCCTGCCGCAGCCTAATGAACCTCGCCTCTTGCTGCGGTCTTACAACAAAACAAAAGGCCTTAAAATCCGCGACATATGTTCAAAACCGATAGATAAACTCACTCAAAATGACGGAGACCTCTAAAACGCATGTCATTTTGCTGTCATGTGGAAGTTTCAACCCCATCACGAAGGGACACATTCATATGTTCGGTAAGTATTTCGCCTATTCTAGAGGGAGTGGATGCGCGAGCTGATTTTCAATTCAGCCGTTTGTTGTATGAGTATGTAAAGGGGTTTATGGTGACCGTGATGATTTCAGACATTGTGATGTCACGTTTGGTGATCAATTATGTTCCTGTAATGAATTCTTATTGTCTATCGCTGTCCAAAGCGAAGGTGCTGAAATGGGCGACGGCCTCAGAACCCAGAATGATCAAATCATCCCTCAGTTCAGATGATGGTGCTGCGCAGCCGCGGGTTTAGCCAACAAATCTCTACATTAATCCACAGTTTTGTGGACGCAAGCAATATAGATCTGTGATTTATGACATTTCAACAAGTGTAATTAATCGTTACTTCTGGGAAGGATACTTGGCATGCTAGAGCGTCTATAGAGAAAGACAAATAACAATCTACTGTACATTTTTAACATCATGTGATATGCTACATTAAAACTCGCATGTTGTCCTGCTAGGAGACTTTATAGACCGACCTTCATGAGTCATATAGATCATTGAGGAATGAGATTTTATTATACATTTAGGCATATGGCAAATGAAACAAATGATGGGCTTGGTTTAAGACTATTTGGATTTTAATTTATGTATTTATATGTTTATTTTTTGTTAGCATCCATTTAACTTTCACAATTTTAGTCATGTCTTGATTTTATTGAAATTCAGTGGTTGAAAGTGTAATGAATTTATCACTGCAGTTTGTCAATACATTTTAAAGAAGACAAAAAGTTGAACAGATAATGCGTCACAGCATGAAAACCTACCAGTACAGTTATCATCGTAACTAAAAATAGAGAGGTGAGCTGAGGACAGAAGGTCTATAAACGTTCATATCCAAAACCAAATAAAAGCAAAAGTGTTTCAATGAGCCTGCATAGTTAAAGGAAAAAACGACCATGTACATGAACAATCAAGTTAATTAACCCTCTTATGTTACGTTTGGGGGGACCCTGTGGGCTTAAAGGGATAGTTCACCCAAAAATGAACAATTTGGCATCATTTACTCACCCTCATGTTGTTCCAAACCTGTATGAGTTTCTTTCTTCTGCTGATCACAAAAGAAGATATTTTGAAGAATGTTAGTAACTAGACAGTTGACAGTAGCCATTGACTTCCATAGTATTTTTTTCCTACTATGAAAGTCAATGGGTGCCATCATCTAACTTCAAAATATCTTCTTTTGTGTTCAGCTGAAGAAAGAAACTCTTGAAACAACTTGAGGGTGAGTAAGTGATGACAGAATTTTCATTTTTGGGTGAACTATCCCTTTAAGAGCTCAGAAAGCATTGGTTTTATACTTCATGACTTCAAAATTTATAAACAGAATTTCAGCTTGACTTAGATATCCTCCATAAAATATTAAACATGACCAATGTTTTGGGACCCCAGGTGTATGACATGAATAAATGCAATGAATTTTCACATGTTAAGACTTTCTGTGTTCTCACTCCTGACAGTTGTTTATTTTGATTTGTTGTGTCGTATTATCTAATGACAGAATAGTAAGAATTTGTCTGAAATACAGACGCAAATTTCATAATAAAACATAATATTTGCCTGCAGGTTTGATTATGTACATCTTAAACAAATTTGCATTTGTATTTTTAAAAGAAAGTTTCATCAATCTCAAAAGAGCATGAGGGTTAAAGGGTTAGTTCACCCAAAAGAAGCACATTAAAGGTGCGATATGTAAGAATTTTGCAGTAAAATATTCAAAAACCACTAGGCCAGTGTTATATATTTTGTTCATTTGAGTACTTACAATATCCCAAATGTTTCCAACTATTTGTAAATCTTGAGAAAATTACAATTTTAACCATGGGACGTGTGAGGAGTCGCCCGTCAATGCGTCATACCCGCGTCACCCTCGGTTTCCGGTTTTATTTTGTAGAAACCATGGAAACACCAAAGACGCTTTAATATATTGCATGTTTTAATAGGCAAGGGAACAACTGTTTTGATATATTTATAGACAAAAAACTATTTATTGTTATATAGCTCAACACGTTTAGTTTTATTGTTTAAATCTGATTTTCTTGATTTTTTTGCGAGTACCATGCTTTACCACGCCTCAGAGAAAAACACTATTGTGTGAAGTAGCTAACATAGCATAATCAGATGCAGCTTTATTTTTAGTAACAGTAATACAGCATTTTCTCCATCATACAATACGTTTTAAAATTAATTGCATGCCATTTATCAACACAAGCCATCCAGCATTTAATATGATATTCTGAAATCGATCTATCTTACAGCAGTGTGCAACAAGTGTCTCACAGCAGCCGCCGAGCGAACGCTCAGAGTAACGTTATAACATCATTTTCAACACTCTCAAATGTCTCTAATATGATAAACAGAGCTGCGTTACCTCATACTTATGACCGGAAAAGCGGAAGCGGCGCCGACGACTGTGTCATAATAAAAGTTCAGTTGCTCGTGAGGCGTGTGTTGCGCAATCGCTCCAGCGGACTCGTTCAGCTCCCACAACTCTCGCTCCTGCTCTGCTTCATACTACAGTAACGTTAATAATCGCATCCATGAACATGATTTCTTCCCGAGTCCTATCCCGATTCTTTTCCACCGACCGTTGATTACTCACCCTCATGTCGTTCCACACCCGTAAGACTTTCGTTCAGCTTCAGAACACAAATGAAGATATTTTTGGTGAAATCCGATGGCTCAATGAGGCCTCTATTGCCAGCAATGTCACTGAACCTCCCAAGATACAGAAAGGTACTAAAGACATATTTAAAACAGTTCATGTGACTACAGTGGTTATACCTTAAGATTATAAAGCAATGAGAATACTTTATGTGCGCCAAAAAAACTAAATAACGACTTCTCAGCAATATCTAGTGATGGATGATTTCAAAACACTGCTTCGAAGATTTACGAATCTTTTGTTTTAAATCAGTGGTTCGGAGTGCCAAAGTCACATGATTTCAGTAGATATTGTTGAAAAGTCGTTATTTAGTTTTTTTGGTGCACAAAAAGTATTCTCAATGCTTTATAATATTAAGGTTGAACCACTGTAGTCACATGAACTGTTTTAAATATTTCTTTAGTAACTTTCTGGATCTTGGGAGGTTCAGTGACATTGCTGGCAATGGAGGCCTCACTAAGCCATCGGATTTCATCAAAAATATCTTAATTTGTGTTCTGAAGATGAACGAAGGTCTTACGGGTGTGGAACGACATGAGGGTGAGTAATTAATGACAGAATTTTTAAGTGAACAAACCCTTTAAAGCTTGGCTGCGTTTGCTCTGAAATGCAATTATACCATCATACATGTATGTGATAGGACCTTGACTGAGAGTGCAAGTAGGAAAGGAAGAGACACTCAGAGAGCGAGAGAGAGATTTCTTCCATTGGCTTGTCCATCTCCACATTTCAGTGAGCCATTAAACATACCATTAAAAAAACCCTTCCTTAATTCATTTACTGCAGCTGTGTTTCTCAGTACCAGCACCACCAGCACAGTTTGATCAATACAGTTCTGCTGTTTTCCCCTGAAGCCAAAAGCATCTGTGCGTCCGTGACCTAATTTTGAAGCCTTCTTCTCCTACTGCATGCCTTTGCATATATTGAGGCACAAAAATAAGAATGAGTTTATGGCTCATTCTGAGCAGTGCTTCTGACCGAGATCAGTGGTTTCGTGCAGGCTATCTGAAACCAATAAAAATCCTTAACTTTAAATCAAATACATTTTAATCCTAGCATTTCATTTAAGTATTGAATATGTTGGTTTTCGCTTTGCTTTTCACTCTGGCCTCATTTCTCCTTTCTTTGTAGTTTCTTTTGCACACTAGAGATATTTGCTTAGGACGTTTGTTCAGATTATTTCATCTGTATACATGTCTGCCTCATATTCCCCAGCAGGAGATCTTGTTTCTGATGCTCACTTTTGTCAATATTTTGATGGGGCTGGGAGTGTGAGGTTATATTAGACAGATGAAGCACTGTGCTTACATCGTGAGAGAAATCACATATCAGTCATCAGAGTTAAAACGGAGGTGCTGTCCTCACATAAAAAACCTTGTTTCATTTTCTTATGTTTCTAAGAGAATTCCTTTCATCCAAGTTACACTCTTGAAAATAAAGGTTCCAAAAAGGGTTTTTTTTAACCTTCAGTGAACAGTTCTTAAAAGAACCATTTTCCTATTAGTGTGAAGAACATTTTAATAATCTAAAGGAACTTTTTCCATTGTAAAGACCCTTTTGTGCAATGGAAAGTTTTCATGAATGTTAAAGGTTTTTTATGGAACTTTCAAGAACCTTTATTTTTAAGAGTGTACCTTTATAACAGGGCATTGTGTGTTACAGAAGGCAAATGATGACCATGAGATAATAAAGTAACTCTGTTTGGTTTGCAGAAAAAGCCAGAGAGTACCTACACAAGACTGGACGATTCATTGTGATCGGGGGTATCATCTCACCTGTACACGATTCCTATGGCAAACCGGTAAGAGAATCTGTTCATTTGAAAGTCTAAAGTCATTTTAGTATTGTATATTTACTAGGGGTTGCACCGACTAATCAACTCATAGCCTCAAGGTCATAGCCTATAGAGGGCGCAGCAGGATAAGAAATCCGTAAAGTCCATCTTTACGGTAGTAGATTTTGAGTAACTTGTATTTTTAGATACACATTGCCCGTTCCTTTGTCAATTTTCGCTTTGTTCGCCACTCCAAACAAACCTTTGTTTGGTTTTGAGAAACACATGTAATGGTGTTCCTGAATGAATCAGTGTTTTGAACAAATCGTTTAGGAGAATGATTCAGTGACTCCCTCATAAAGACAGCCACTTGTTTCATTCCTGAATGAATCAATGTTTTTGAACAAATTGGTTTAGTACTCGAGTTCATGACTCAATCATCACTTATAAGTCAAATCTAATTTTCTAAAAATCCCACATAAACAGTGAAAACTCCCACTGTTTTTGCACTGTTATATTAATTATAGTCCATTAAAGTGTGGTCACATTAATGAAATTTCGAGAAATTTCACAGGGAAAAAAAGTCCTTTGTCTAGCATTGCTTACATATAAGTCACTTTCAAATTAAGCAGGTTTCTTTTGGTAAAAATTGGCAAATTTGCATGTCAAATTCAAACTTGTGGGGGAATCTTTCGCAAAATTGAGTAGATTCATATTGAATTGCATTTTGCCTGTGAAAATGGTAAATGTGACTACACCTTAAGGCTACATCAAATTGTATGTTCATAAATGAGAACAAACTACATGTCTCTACTAGTTATTTAAGTAGATTCCTGTATATTGTTGTGCATATAAGGTTTTAATCTGAATCATGCAAATCAGCAGAACTCTGTAACCAAAACTGGAATTAAAAAGAACTTTGGCCTAGTTTTCTTCTCTCTTAGCATCAAAATATGAATAATAAATGCTTTAGAAAGCAGGATTCAGTCATTCCAACTTAAATCCGTTGTCGGCAAAGGCATAACGTGTGAAAGAAACAGTTTTAGGAATCATTGTGTTTTGAACCCTGATCTAAAAAAAGGCAAATGTTTGAATAATGGCTTTTATTTTGATCAAACAGGGTTCCCTTCTTTACTCTTTACAAGTTCAGATATTCTCTTTATTGGTAGGTGGATGCTAAAGCACTCACTTTTCCTTGTTTTGGTTTCTAATCTGCTTTTCTAGGGCCTTGTCTCAAGCAGACATCGTCTCACCATGTGTCAGTTGGCAGTTCAGTTGTCTGATTGGATCAGGTAACTGTCAATCAGCCAAAATGAAGCTCGGCAACACCCTCATAAAAATGCTATGCAGCACTTACATATACTTCAGCATCCTTGAGCTATATTGATGATGGATAGCTTATATATTTCAGAATGGACATAAAATGTCTGATGGATTAATGTTTTTTTTGCAGAGTGGATCCTTGGGAGAGCTACCAGGACACTTGGCAGACCACCTGCAGTGTTTTGGAGCATCACCGAGATCTAATGAAAGTTAGTCCCAATTTCGGTTTGAATGCTGAATGCTGTATTTCGGTCTGAATGCTGTAAGATTTTTACTTGTACTCCATCTTTAAGTGATAAACTGAGCTATTCCTCTGCAGAGAGTCACAGGATGCATTCTGTCCAACGTGAACACACCCTCCACAACCCCTGTCATTGGCCAGCCCCAAAATGGGACGTCTCCTATTTACCAAAACACAGCTAACAAGTCTGTGGCGAGTAAGTGACCCTTGTTTGTTATGTTTGGTGTTCTGGAGAACAGGTCTTTCATGACTGACTGATGTCTCTTTTTCTCCAGTTAAGCTTTGGGGAAAGATGAGCGAAAGCCTGGGAAAAATTTGTTGTGTTCGCCCACACATGGATCGTTTTACCTTTGTTGGTAAGTTGATATATTCATGTACAGAATTTAATACATAACACATATACAAAATATAAATGATATATAATACAAATATAAATATGATAGATGCATTAAATGTAGGCCTACCTGTACCTGTCACCGACTACACCGCGTTCCAAATTATTTATGAAAGTGACATATCAGTAAGATTTCAGTACAATAAACATTCAGATTTTTTGTTTTTCTAAAATGTTTGTTTGTTTATTTATCTATGTCTTTTTAGATAACTGGTATCAATCTCAGACAAAATAATTTGCCAGATCTATGGAAACCCTACTTAGAGGTTGTTCCACATTATTAAGCAAGTCACAGTTCTCATGCAATATGGGGAGGAAGAAAGATCTTTCTGAAGATGAAAAGCATGAAATGGTGCAATGTTGTGCAAAAGGCATGAAAACAACTGATATTGTGTGAAAACTGAATGGAGATTATCGAATTATCATAAGATTTGTGAGTGATTTAGAGCACAGCAGAACTCGGTCAGATAAAGGCTTATTAATGAAAGTTCCTGTCAAAAAAATTTATTGTATTAAAAGGGCAGCTATAAAAAAAAAAAGCCAGTGTTGAGCAGCAAACAGGTATTTGAAGCTGCTGGTGTCTCTGGAGTCTTGAGAACCTCTCCATGCAGGCTGGCAGTTGTGTGTAAAGATGCATTTTAGCCACTCCAAACCAAAGCTCACAAAGAGAAACATTTACTGTGGTAAGTAGTAGGGTTTCCATAGACCTGGCAAATTATTTTGTCTGAGATTGATACCAGTAATCTAAAAAGACATGGATAAATAAACAAAAAAACATTTTCTTAGAAAAACTAAAATCTGAATGTTTATTGTACTAAAATCTTACTGATATGTCACTTGCATAATAATTTGGAACGCGGTGTAGTTGAATATTTATTTGAACTGAATTTATTACATGACATGCAGATTAATATTTATATACGAATATATGCCAAAAATATGAAAATGATTTAAGACATTACATTATTTATGACAGACAAAAGCACTGAATAGATTTTACAAAAAGTCACTTTATTTATCATTTTTATATTCATTTTGTTATTGCTTTATTAATAATTAATCACACCAAATTTAATGCATTAAATTATCTGTCCCGAACTACTTATTTAAGTTTAATGCCACCATTTCAACCCCTTCTAATTTGTGTAAATATACAACTGTGGAGAAAAGAGGTCTATAACACAGCGATATCCCACTGCTTTGTGGTTGGGTTCATGCAGAAATCACATAATTCCGTTAATAATTATTTTAAATTATTCATACACCTCATACAGGGTGTGTATCAATTTTACATGACTGTGGTGACTTACTATGAATCAATCATCCCCGTGACCTCTCAAGCCTTTCTGTTTTTCTCTGAACAGATGAAAATGCCAACCTTGGTACAGCAATGCGCTACGAGGAAATTGGTGAGACAATGTGATTTTCCTTGCCTTGGTTTTGGTTTTCAAATCAGTTCTTGCTTGTCACTTTGAGTCATCGTCAGAAAATACTGAGTTTGCCCAGGGAGAAGAAAAAAAAATCACTGGGTATTTCTCCTCAGGAAAATATAAATAACATCAAATAAGACAAACACAGACAAACAGTTGTCAGAGAAATAGTCAAAACAGTAGAAATCTTTCTATAATATAAGTCATTAAATGTGATGGTGTTTGTTTATATACTGTGGTGAAGAAGGCATCTGTGTGCTGTGTAGTGCCTCATTCTTCCTCCTCCTGGGGAAAATGTGTCTTGTTTCTTTTTCATCTTATCAAAGTTGTTGTGTTTACCCCCAAAGCGAAGGAAAAACATCTCATTACTGTGTCTTGAGATTTTTATGATGTGATGTGTAACTGTGATTGTGGTTTGTTCAGAGTTGCGTATCCTGCTCCTTTGTGGCAGCGATCTTCTGGAATCTTTCTGTATCCCTGGCTTGTGGAACGAAAGTGATGTAAGATATGATTCTTTCTTCCTTCCTTTCTTTCTTTCTTTCTTAAACACAAACATGTATATATAAAAATATGTATTATTCTTACACATATTTGTTTGTTCACCTAAAATTAAGCAATATCAGTGAGCGCCGTCTCAAGTAGTCACAGTTTTGTTTATATTCAGACCAATCAATGGCGTGGTTGCGATGGCGATAAAGCTTTTATTTAACAGTTTAATAAGCAAGAAGATAAGACTGAGTACTTACATTGTAGACACAGTGTTGCCGGTTATTTAATTTGCTCCGCCACTAAAATAGTTCCAAATGAAGCGAAAGCAGAATCGAGTGTTGCTCATTTTAGATGCATAAGTGTTGTTTCATTCTTTAAGTAATCAGAGTTTTTGAACGAATCTTTTAAGATTCATTAGCTGTGTCCAAATTCAGAGGCTGCGTTCGAATCGTAAGAGAATCACTTGTTCCATTCCTGAGTGAATCAGTGTTTTTGAATAAATCAATTGAGCCAATTATCCAAATTACTCACTCATAAAGATACTTGTCGCCACCTACTGGCATAACGATGGCCCTTTCCCAAATGGCACACTAAAATGAAAAAAGGATCACCCTATTTTTGTACGTACATTTTTATCACAGAGTTTTTCTTTGTTATACAAAGATGTTTTATTTGGTCATCACAACTTTTTTTTAAAAAGGTTTTTTGATAAACATTTATTTTTCTTGCAAGTTTTTACACAAATGTAAATTTCAGGGTGCTAAGTCCTGCTTTTTCATTTTTGGTAAGGAACTTAAATCCTACCTGGACACTCTCCTTACATCCAACAACTCTAAAGTCCTCAAAAATGTCTCACTGTGTCTTTTTTATGATATATTCCTGATTTTGTAACTTGTAATTGAATTCTTTTACCCCTGGCATTGGTTATATATGTTCTTAGCACAGGGCCAACGTAATTTACAGAAAGAATCGCTGAAAAATTCCCCTCAACGAATTATATGAATGTACTAATATTTGTATAATAGTAATAAATATAACATGATAAACATTAAATGTTGATGCGGGTTATGGATTAAAGAATTTTAAATCAACATAAAACATTACTTGTATTAGAATAACATGCATTGATGAATTTTACACAATAAGACCTGGAACATGTATAAAGAAAGTGAACTAAATATATAATATTCTTGTAGATGGAAGTGATTGTTGGAGATTTTGGGATAGTGGTGGTTCCTCGGGATGGGGTCGACACAGAAAGGATAATGAACCATTCATCTGTTCTCCGAAAGCATAAGGTATAGTATTAGCAGCAAGCTATTTGCTTTCCTTTGGTATTTATCATTATTGACTAGTGAAAACATTTTTACATCTAGTATCTGTTTTATTACGCAGTCAATGCAGGGGGTTTAGAGCATATTTGCTGTTTTGTGATGTTTAAACGTCTTTGGTTTTCCTCTCACAGGACAATATAATCGTGGTAAAGGATGAGATCGACCACCCGATGTCAGTCGTCAGTTCCACCAAGAGCAGGTGTGTGCTCTTGCTGTCTCCGCGTCATTCATCTGTTCCTTCTGTACCGTAAAGACCCGTTCACACCAAGGACGATAACTATAATGATTAAGATAGAGTTCTTAAAATAATTATAAATATAAAACAGCAGAGTCCACATCGCAACGATAACGGCACAGAGAAACAATATCGTTGAATCACTTTCAGAACAACTTTTTCCAGCTAATGAATGATAAAAACAGTGACAACCAATCAGAATCCGTCCTGCTTTAAAGAGCTCAAGCATTTAAAGCGGCAGACAAAAAACTGCTGTGCATTCTTAAAGGGGACCTTTAAGTGCCCCTTTTAAATGCCCCTTTTACAAGATGTAATATAAGTCTCTGGTGTCTCCAGAATGTGTCTGTGAAGTTTCAGCTCAAAATACCCCACAGATCATTTATTATAGCTTGTCAAATTTGCCCCTATTTGGGTGCGAACAAAAACACACTGTTTTTGTCTGTGTCCCTTTAAATGCAAATGAGCTGCTGCTCCCAGCCCCCTTTCCAGAAGAGGGCGGAGCTTTAACAGCTCACGCTTTGGTTGCTCAACAACAACAAAACTGGAGAATCTCACGCAGACAAAATGAGGATTGTCAGTAGCGGTGTTCAGCCTTACATTGTTCAAACCGGAGTCGACACTGATGGAGAGACTCAGGAAGAAGTTACATTATATATTATATTTCTGAACAGTTAGTGGATAAATTTATGTAGTTGCTGTGGAGTTGATTCAACTCATCGACTAGCATGTGCTGTCATGTTAATCTTTTGTGCAAATCCACCGTTGAATTGACCCTCGTTTGTGAAGCAGTCCGGCGTAAAATGACAGCATGGCAATAACACTATACTACAACAACTCTTCGTCTTCTCTAAAGCAGCCCAACATGGCCTCACCCCCTTTGTTGTGTGTTCCCAGGGGCGGGGTTTATGTAAATGTTAGGGTTAGTGATATCACCAATCCGGGAAGAAGCTCATTGTAGTCCCTACCAGCCTTTTGTTGTAGTCCTTAAACAGAATTCTTTAAAAGAAAATATCTCCCTTTGCATTGAACTTTGAGCGCCATAACATTGCAGATGTTGTTTATGCTCAAACAGCAACATTACACACTAACTAAAGTTAAAAAAGTGAAATCATAATCAACAACCCCTTTAAAGGGTTAATTTACACAAAAATGAAATTTCTATCATTAATTAACCACCCTCATGTCGCTCCAAACAGTAAACCTTCATTCATCATCGGAACACAAATCTTTTTAATGAAATCCAAGAGCTTTCTGTCCCTCCATTGACAGCTACTCAACAACGTCTGCTCTCGTGAACTTGTTGGAGGTTATTATTTTGTAAATAAAGTGGTAAATTATGTTTTTTACTCAAACAAAGTACTTGTCGCTTTATAAAATTAAGGTTAAATCACTTGCGTCACATGGATTACTTTTGTGATGTCTTTACTACCTTTCTGGGGCTTGAAAGTGTCAGTGGTGGGACAGAAATCTCTCCGATTTCATTAAAAATATCTTTATTTGATGAATGAAGGTCTTACGGTGAGTAAGAGGGGGAGTAATTAATAACAGAATTTGCATTTTTGGGTGAACAAACCCTTTAACAAACAGAATGATATCATCCGCTGGGTTGGATTGTAATATAGTTATCAATATAGTTATAATTTTTGGTGTTACCGGGCCTTTACCCTCTGCCTTTCTCCTTACCAGACTGGCTCTTCAGCACGGTGACGGTCATGTGGTGGATTACCTGAGCCAGCCCGTCATTGACTACATCCTGCAGAGTCAGCTCTACATCAATGCTTCTGGATAGGGTGCGGAAGTCCACTTCCGACCCGTCAGTCGTCCCTGTCTGTCTCTCTGTGTGTAATCTAGAGTATAATCCTCCTGTGCTACCACTGCTTTTCCATGTAGAGGAGCATTAATCTGTCCTCCCCTCTTACTCGTGTCTCATTGGGATGTACAGCACTGTGCCTGAGGGATCTGCTCCACCAATCAGCTTTAAGGGACTGGGTGGGCTTAGGTGCCCAATAGGAGGAAGAGGAGTGAGCCTCGCCACCAACATGTCAGAAAAAGAGAGTTTGATTGAATTAAACCATTGCCTGCTATAATGTCGGCCTTTGCTGTTGATTTGATGCTCTCTGTTCTTATAGTTGCATGCCTAAGGGTTTTCTTTCAGCGCATGAGTGTTTAAATTACCACATAGACCGTAGTCTGTGGTTACAGTGTTTGCAAAAAAACTGTGCTTAGACTCATCTCATCTCTAAATACATTTTCTACTCATCAATCAACTGTATGTACAGAAAACGTTCGTTTGCAGTCTCATATACTGTATTATGCCTGAATGTTTTGTCTTCAATGTGCATTCATGTATACGTGGAGTATTTGGTTGCACATTAAAGAATGCAATTTCATTTACTTTGCTTTTGTGCACATTTACTTCTCACACAGCTCCAGTTGCTTCACATTTACATACTAACATGCCACAGATGTGATTTTTTTGTAAAGCCAGTCACTGCCTCTGCATCAAACCATTCGTTTCAGCCAAGATTCCTTTCACGTTGTGCTTGTTTTGTGAAGAGACCACACTGACACCATTCGAGAGCTGTTTGTTCACGTTAGAGTAACTCTTTTTAAAGCTATTTGATTGTTGGAACATCTTTTAAAATGATTTGAGCTGACATAAAACGATCTATCACCTTTATAAATGAATCAAAGTGTATTTGATGAGAAGAATAACAGATTCAGTGAATTATGTGTATATTGCATAATTCATTTTAAACGGCTTTGCAAGTTTACAAAAGGCTCTGGCTTTATGATAAGAAGACTTGGATATATTACTGTGATTATTGTTTTTCATATGATATATGAATTCAGCACGAACAAATAGGTGAAATACGATGTTTAATTTTGATCACTTTAAAAGGTTAGTTCACTGAAAAATGAAAATTATGTCATTTATTAATCACCCTCACATCGTTCCACACCTTCGTTCATCTTCGGAACACAAATTAAGATATTTTTGATAAAATCCGATGGCTCAGTGAGGCAAGATCATTTACTTTTTCAATGCCCAGAAAGTTACTAAAGACATATTTAAAACAGTTCATGTGACTGCAATGGTTTGAAATGTTGAATTTCAAAATTTTTTTAGTTGAAATGTCGATTCACGGTCCCTAAGGGGTGCCATAAACGTTCGAAGGGGGCGGAGCCACTTTTACTAAAATGGCTATAACTCGTGAACGGAATGAGATATTTTCACCAAATTTGGCACACCTATGTAAGAGCTCATTCTGTGATCGAGTGAAAAAGGACATGGCGACTGGCCACTTGGTGGCGCTATAACAGGATATAATTTTATAACGTTATAACGCTATAACTTTAATATTATAAAGTGACGAAAATACTTTTTGTGCACCAAAAAAAAAAACGAATTTATTCAACAATATCTAGCGATAGCCGATTTCAAAACACTGCTTCATGAAGCTGCAAAGCTTTATGAATTTTTTGTTTCGAATCAGTGGTTCAGAGCGCTTATCAAACTGCCAAAGTCACGTGAACTGTTGAAATTTCGAAACACATGATGTAACAAAGCCTTGTTTACTGAAATCAAGTGATTTGGGCGCTCCGAACCACTGAGCCATTGGATTTTATCAAAAATATCTTAATTTGTGTTCCGAAGATGAACAAAGGTCTTACGGGTGTGGAACGACATGAGGGTGAGTAATTAATGACTGAATTTTCATTTTTGGGTGAACTAACCCTTTAACCAGAGACTTTTATCAATGAAACTTGAAGCCAGAATGTTAATCTTCAGAAATATAAAACGTAAAACAGTACTGAGATTGTAACATTATAAAATATTCCTGGTGTAACCAACTCATACATTACTAGGTTTACTGTACCTCATGTGCTGTTGGTTATGTACACTATCACAGACATTAAAGAAGTAAATAAAACACACCCATTTATTTTTTTGGAATGGATTAAGCTTCTCTAATATACAAAAAACTATTCTTAAACACACATTGATACCTCACTGTTTGTATCAGTATAATTTCATGATTTTATTTCCATTTTTGCTGAGCAGCCACCACATCAACTGGTGTATCAGGAATCACTAGAAGACTTAAAAACAATCTATTCTCAATGTAAAATTTAATAAGAAAAATATTGTGGGAAATACCCCACAAATAATATATTTTTTCATGATATCGGCATGCTGCATTCTTCTGTACCTCTACAATCCTCACTGCTTCCTTGCATTCATCATGCCTTCATTCAAACTCACGAGCAACAAGAATAGATATTGTTGATGATATTGTTTCTTCTTGTATTTTCATTGAGATTCAGACTATTAAAACCTCCTTGCAAGATTATAGGGTTCTGTTTTTAAGATGCTAAAACTGCAGATCTTAATTTTAGATCGTCAATATTATTCATTTTGTAAATTAGTCGTCTGTGGTTAAAAGCATGTATAAGTGTGTCTGCGTAATGTCATATATGAATATATTTCTACTTTATAGTGGCTACTCGATAAGCATTCAAACACTGAAAAAGTATGCTGCCATGACAATAACTCGTGTCCTTGATGACAATACTGAATTTAATAAAACAAAACAGAAATCAAAACAATGAAAATTGTTATTTTGTGCATTTCTTTCATGTTTTTTACTAGATGCTGAAACAGATGGAGAAGCAACTGGATGTTACTTCCTCTCAAGAACAATTAGTTTCAGATAAGGTATATATTTATCTATTAATTACCCAAATGGAAATCTCTTTGGCAATCATGCAAAACAGAAATATCATTTACCTCATTTCAAACTTCACAGTAAGAATTTTCAAAATTAAAATATATATAGTAAACAAAAAATAAATACTAAAAACAAAATCTCTCATACAGTACAAAATCATGAAATGACAATAAACACTCTTTAGTTGAAAAGTAGCCTCAGTATGTTCATAGATTAACCCTTGTGCATCCTTATGGACATTTAAAAAAAAATTCTAGATGGTGACATTTTCTCAGGTTTGGCCTATAAAGCAAATACTCGCTTTTTTCCTATTTTCTGCTAATGCATATTATAGAGGCAACTGGATAAATTATGCAGCTATAATTGTGTGGGTGTTGGTATGGCTGTCAGAGTGTGGTTTGCATGTGTATAATAAAAAATGTATATGTAATATTTGAAAGAGAAAAACTCTACTCTACTGCAAATCACAAATCCAACCACTGTGTGTACCAATGGAGTTTTGCTGGCATCTAATGGGGAAAATGTGGTACTGTGCCCAAACAAAATCTTACTGAAAGCTCATTTTTTGAGATATCAAGCTCAAATTTGGAACACAACTTCTTTAGATTTATGGCTTGGATCTTCTAGCAGTTCAACATGTTTCATAAAATATATGTTTTATATAAAATAATATACGTAAATCACTTTCAAAAACTTAAACCTGTCTTTTTCATTTACTTCAACAACAATCTGCCAAGGGTCTTCTTTAAAATGAGACCAAACTTAAGTCTGTGCTGCCAAGCTTCAAATTTGACATGGACATTTTTGTCCCCTAAGGATCTCGGAGTAACTTTTTTAAACTGACGCACAAGGGTTAAACTATGTAACATTGTGATTTGGCCCTGCAGTAACCCAAAGCCTTTACGGCCTTTCAATAGGTGGTATGTTGTAACAGCCATTAGGAATGTTTTTACGGATATCCTCTAAGTTGGCAATGTCAGCCAGGATGGTGTCAATGTCATTGATCATGCCTGCAATGGTGGCTCTCTGCTGGGTTTCCTTCTCCTCCAGCTCCCTGAGTCTGGGCCTCAGCTCCTTCTCCACGCGACTGCGGCTTTTAGCGATGGCGTTCTCCAGGTCGGCCGCTCGTTTGTCGTCGACTGTCCCAGGAGTTCCTGGAAAGCAACAGTATAGTCATAGTGAATCCCTGCTCATCGCTGGAGTTTGAAATTAAGATCTGGATATGAAAACATATTTAGCACAAAAAAAAAAAACAATTTCTGATAATTATCTTTATAATTATATAAAAGAATAATTATAGAAAAGTCTAAGATTCTCTGTCAAAGCTTGTAGCACTTGACCAGTGTTTTTATTGTTTACTAAAACTATCCAAAATTATTGGTTAATTAAAATAAAGCAAAAATAAAATATTAATATTATATGAAAAACTTAAATGTAAAAATGTTTTTTTTTTTAAAAACTAAAATTAAACATACTGTCTTGCCAACTAAACTGAAATAAAATAAGTTGAAGTGCTAAAATTACTAAAACTGAAATAAATGAATTGAAGCTAAATAGAAATATTTTTAAAAATGACAAAAGCTCATAATAAAATTACTAAAACTTAAAAATATTAATTCAAAATATTAATAAATAGTAAAAATAACACTAAAATAACACTGTTTCCCATTGCACTTGACTGCATATTTTGCATGTAGTGAATTATAACTCACCCAGTGAGCTCATAATATCAGTGATCGTCTTTAAAGTATCACTAACAGCATCCCTGGCATTCTTTGCATTTTCAAGCGCCCCATTGGACTCTATGACAGCCTGATTTGACAAAGGAGGAAAGAAAATTTAGCATGTATCTCCAAAGTATACAAGATTTCAAATAGCCTTATGTAAGCAGACATTCTTACATCCTTCGCTTCAGTTATCTGTGCTTTCGCCTTGTTTTTCTCTTCATTCAGTCTGTCCCTAGTTACAGATGCTTCTATATTCAGTCCATCCACGTCCTTTTTCAGTTTAGTGGCAGCTTCCAAAATATCAGAAGAAGGCGGAAGAGAATCGGATATTCCCTGTGGAGACACATACAAGAACCCTGTGAGCACATTCAAAACTTTCTGTATACAATTCAAATTGGCCCACTCAACTCGGGTCATTTAGCAAACTTCTGACAGACATTGTGAGAAACTGAACTGGTCTCTCTGTGAAATCTATGTAATAATGGCATTGACACAAATATAGTTTTTAAAAATGAAATAGGTTAACACTCAAGGTAACAGGTCACCATACCTCCAGATTGGTTGCAGTGTTTGTGAGAGTGTCAATAGTGTCCTGAGCATCTCTGTAAGGCACAGACACTGCATCCAAAATGTCCTGAGTCTTAGTGTTGTCAGCTATGGCCTTCTGGATGGTGGCATTGATAGCAGGCAGTTTTGCAATGGCAGCGTCGGCAAGATCCTTATTAGCACCAATCTGGTCATCAAACCCTGAGGAAAGACAAAAGAGACATTTAAGGTTAATTGTGCTGGATAGTTTAAATGATGACAGAACATTATCTGGAGATGTATACTGCTCATTCATATTAGAATGATTTCTGAAGGATCATGTGACATGATGCTGAAAATTCAGCTTTAACATCACAGGAATTAATAATTTAATGGAGAGGGAGCTATGTAGTGCAACCTTTTCACAAAAGTGGGGGGTTAGTTTTACCTACAGTCACCAAACTTGGTACATATATTGTTCTCATCGAGCTGGACAACTTTCTTATTTACAGTCATTAGCTCCGACCAACAGGATGACAGATATTTAGGTTTGAATGTGATTTTTTTTAATAATCAGGCTCTTAATTTTTTAACTCCTCCTCCTACGGGATTCATACGATTCACACGAACTTTCTGAACACGGTGGCAAGACATCGAAGATGTTAAATTGTGAACGGATATTGGATATCTCAAACAGTGCTGCCACGGCGAGTGATTAAAGTAAAGGTAAAAAGGGAAACGGGAAGAGTCTCAAATCTTGACATAATTCTTTTACATTCACCCAGTTTAAATGCATATTGCCCGTCGTGCACAGTTGCCCTGAAGCCACCGGGGCTCAGGCCCGTCATCGCTGCTGATAATAGTTATTTTAAATTGTAATAATATTTCACAATATTCCTGTTTTTGCTGTATTTTAAAACAAATAAATGCAGCCTTGGTGAGCAGAAAAGACTCCTTTCAAAAACAAAAAATCTTTCCAACCCCAAACTCCTGAACAGTAATGTGTATATGATATTTAATAGCTTAAAAGTCCAGTGTTCATCCACACCTTTGAGCGTCTCTAGTGTCTTATCCAGACTATCTTTGTTGTTGGCAAAGATTTCCAGAGATGTATTTTTGATTGCTTCAGCTGCGTTTGCCCTGGCAAGAAGATTGTCTTGAACCTTAAATCAAATAAAAACAAGAGTTAAGTTTCCTGTTGTCCCAGGAAATGCACTGAAGGTTGATGTTTGCACCAAGATATACAAGTAAATCTTGTTGCAAATTCTTGGTTGAATATCATCAACATAAAATCAAGCTCATTTCCAGTCATCACATCTTTTACATATTTTTCTCTGTAATTAATAGTTTCTGAGCATCTAGATTATCAGGAATCTTGTTTACCTGTTGGAAAGCCTTGGCCTTTTTTAACAGATCATCTGTCTCTTTCTGCTCATTGAGCATATACTGTTGAAAGTCCTGGTAGTGTGATAAATTCCCCTCCACCATACCCTTCAGACTGTCAAACATGGAAACCACACCAGCAATGTCCTTCTGCAGAAACACAAAGATTTAGACTAACAACTTCCAGAAACGCAATAGAGTCTAACACAAGAACACACACACACACATACATTTTAAGAGGAACCTAAAATTACTTACTCTGTAATAATTTAGAGGAATATATATAATTTTTTTTTACTGTTGTAGTAGTTCATTCGGTTTTTATGAATATTTTTTTTTATGTTGAATGCAAGGTAAGTGAAATGTTGTATTTGATGCTTTCATTGTAATACCTTTATTTTTAATTGTGTTATAAAACACATTGTTCATTTTATATAGTGTATATATTTTTAGACTCCAGCTAAAAAATGCATATGTCTTCTGGAAGATAATTGGGTTCTGAGCAAAGAATCGAGGCTCCTATGTTCCCCTATTTTTACTTCTACATCCATACATATTTAATCCATATTCACTACCGTCAGAGGCTTTGGAAGTGTCTTCTCCAGGTCAGATAACTGTTTCAGAGTGTTCTGAGCTACTCCGCTCTCCTCTCTAGCTGCATCAGTTAGTTGAATGGCCTTCCTGTCCATGTCAAGCACTTTAGTTACATCTGCTTCATACCTGAGAACAACATCATTACAAAGTGAGGTCTTTACCTCTGCACAATGATGATAGAACAGTTCTGTACTATCTTGATGATCTGGTTTAACAGTGCTTCTCAAACAAAATTTCAGATATAAGCAACTTACTGTCTTTTGAGGTCCTTGACCTTGTCTTTGACCGTATTTTCTCGGTTGATGACGCCACGGATGAGCTCTAGGGCTTTCTCAGACTCTGCTAGAGAATTGGCTGCAATGCTCTCCACCGTCACTGCCTCACCTTGATGCCTGGCAAGAAAAAAACAGTCAGTTTTACAAATATTTTTGCAATGCATAACATATGTACTGTTGATAAAAGTTGAGGTCTATTCAATGGTTAAATGCATTTTAATGGTTCTTAACTATCTTACCAAGGACAGCAGGTGAAAAAACAACACTAAATGCAAATAATGCAACAAGTGTAATGCAAGTAATGCAACTAAATAAATCATGCATAGTGGTGATAGCAAAATAAACAGGCTTATCAGCTTTTAATCTTTTGCTGCTGATGCGCTTATGCAGAAGGTCCAATCAAACTCTGGATTTTGATACATTTCAGTGTTAGATTTATGATTTTTTTAGTTTTGTACAATAATAATGTTTTCACTTGATGTTCCATGTAAAGTCCTGGAGCTAAAACAGTTCAGAACCACATTTTAATGTGTAACTGTTGGAAAACTATTAAAGCCTCTTATTAGTGCACATGCAGTTATGGTTAACAACATGTTGTGTTGTTCCACTGTTTGCGGCATTTGAGAAAAACACATGACATACTGCTCAGCAAGATCAGCAGCTCTCAGAACCAAATCAGACAAGGTGTCAGCACCTGGCACCGCATCACCTGAGGGAAACTCCTGAAATAGACATATGAGGGAAACACTGAGAATTTTCACAACAACAATGATTATACTTTTATTAACCCTCTACGGCTATGCGATAGTTGGGCTATAGATCACATTTCAACACCTGGCTGAAAACCTAATACTAAAGAAAAATGCTCATTCCAGTGCTATTAAACCATTCAAGCATGATAAGACGCAAAAATTAGAACTTAAATCTGTACTGGCATGCTGTCTGTGTGACAGACACACACAACTCGTGCACACAGAAAGCCGCTTCAGACAGCGCGCCGGTGCTACCAATACTATATTTGCAATGCATTAAGGGTAGAGGTTGGTATGGATATTAATAAAGCCTCAAACCACATGAATATGATGCTGGTAGCACAATCTGATAGGTAGCATTTTTCGCTGTCTAATTGTGCTACCTACTGTTTTAATAGGAGGTAGTAAAATCTGAACGGGTAGCACAAATTGTCATTTGTCCTTTTTTGTGATGGACAAAAACACAAAATGATGCCAAAATGCCCATTTAGTTGAGTATCCTCGTAAACACACTCTTATATTTGTTAAATAAAGTCTTAAATGAACATAAAGAGTTGTGAGAAAATAGGATGTCAGATCTTAAAGTGACAGCAGCCTAATAAACCTGCTACAGCCTGTCATTAATGTTAATCAAAGAACAAAAGAAAAAGAACATCACTCACTGCTCTTAATTGAATAAAATGTATAGCTTTAATAAAAATGAATCTATATTTTATTCTAAATTATGCAGTGAAGTCTTTGACAACTGCTTTGATTCTGCATATTTCCTACCTGTTAGATCAAATATTGTCAAATATGTTGTTTCTACATTAATTTGAAGATTTAATGTGAAATTATTACAATATAAAAATGTATTAAAAACTTGAACGTTACGTGCGATTGATCGCGATTAATTGCAGAAATCTTTGCGATTAATTAGTTAACTTATTTAATCGATTGACAGCACTAATATTAATAAAATAACACCCATAAAAATATAGTAATGAAATACTTACAGCCTGTTGGATGTCCCGTTTAGCCTGTTGTAGCTTTAACCTAATGTCACTGATGAGTTTACGGATTTCTGAAACTTCCGTTCTGTACTGCTGATCCTTGTTTCTGATCCCATCTACTGTTGTCAACAAAGCCTCCATGTTTCTGTCCTCTCTCAACTGGGATCGGCTGATGCTCACCAGTTTATCCTGAAGCTGTCTCTCTGTACCTATGTGATATAAAAATAAGTGTTAAAATAGAAAATAAACTAACTAGAAAAATTAAGTAAACAAAACAAAAGTTTTTCGCACTTGTGAGTTCATTTGCTCTGGTTTTCAGGGTTTGCACCATGACTTCTGCGGCCCTGATAGCCCGTTCCGTCTGAGCATCGTTGATTGGAGCATCATCACCTCCAATTCCTTTAAATAAATCCTCCATTTCCTCCAGCTGTCGTGCATAAACCTCAATCTGATATAAAACACAAAGATCAACATTTATCTACCATAAATGGTCAACATTTTCCATATACCTCTACTTTAGCAGCTGTGCAGGGACTGGATCCAATGCTAAATGTCATCATTTAATGTTTTCAATCATTTTTAACCTTGAGTGAACAGGCTTTTTTCCTCTTGTTATATAGGTTTGGTAAATGCACTACAGTTAACAGCAGTGTATGAGATCAGTCCTGACTGTGTGTGCTGCTGGTCCCTGGGCAAACAGCACATTTAATTCCACCCACACAGTCAGTGTTCAAGATCCAAAGCAACATACCGTTATATCACTCTCCAGATAATAAACAATCATCAAACCCAGCAGGATTCGCTCATCTTTTCTTTCACACAGCGTAGAGTGTAAAGTGCTTATTTTGACATGATAGCACAAATTAAATGATCATTATTTTCTTATGGTTAAATCACACACCCAAACACACACACACACTTTGGGTTTTCATGTCTTATGGAGATATTTCGTAGACATAATGATTTTTATACTGTACAAACTGTAAATTATATCCCCTAACCCTAACCCTACCCATCACAGAAAAAATTCTGCATTTTAACATTTTCAAAAAACATAATTTTGCATGATTTATAAGCTGTTTTCCTCACGGGGACCAAACAAAATGTCCCCACAAGGTAAAAAATTACTGGTATTACTATCTTTGTGTGGACATTTGGTCCCAGTAACATAGGGAATACCTGAACCACACACACACACACACACATACATATACACAAATAACATGATGTAAAAACACACACATACACATATATATATATATTTATATATTTAAATTATTATGTAAAAATCATAACAAGGACACATTAAATTGATTGAAAGTGACAGCAAAGACATTTATAATATCACAAAAGATTTCTATATCAAATCAATACTGTTCTTTTGAACTTTCTATTCTCAAAAAATAAAAAAATAAAAAATCCTGAAAAAATATCATGGTTTCCCCAAAAATATTAAAAAAATATAAGTTTCTTGAGCAGCAAATCAGCATGATTTCTGAAGGATCATGTGACACTGAAGACTGGAGTAATGATGCTGAAAATTCAGCTTTGCCATCAAAGAAATAAATTACATTTTAAATATATATTCACACTTATTTTAAATTCTAATAATATTTCACAATATTCCAGTTTTTAGTGTATTTTTGATCAAATAATTGAAAATGTAGCATTTCTTTATTTGTTTTGAGTTCTGCAGTGTCTTACCTTGCTCTTGACTGGGTTAAAGCAGGATGGACATGTTGATTTCTCACACTTGAGTCCATCGTAACCTTCCTTACACTTGCACTGGCCTTTATCACTGCATGAATTTGACACAGAGCCCAGACGATTGCAGTTACAGGCTACAGTGAGAAAAGAAAGCAAAAACTGAGATGGCTTTCACTTTTATGGATTTTGTACTGCCTGCAACACTATATATAGGCTTGTGAGAGTCACAGTATTTTTCTGTACCCTGACAGGGGTCTGTGGGGTAAATGTGGTGGTATCCATCTTCACAGTTCTCACACTGGGGGCCGGTGCTGTGATTCAGGCACTTCCGACACTCCCCAGTTTGGCGGTCACAATTGCCGACAGCGTTCTGGTCCACGTGACCGTAACACTGGCAGGGCTGGCACTGTTTGGGAGGGCCGTACTCTCCCAGGGGGTCTCCATAGAAACCGTCATCACATATTTCACAACGAGAGCCTTTAAAAATGTGATATTAGTAAACATGGGGAATAGCTTAATAATGATTAACAGTATAATAATGTAGTATACAATCATACCGAATTCAAAATGTAAATTTCATTTAAAGTTCCTCACTAAATTTAGTACCTGACTTCAGAAGACTTGCAATATAGTGCATGAGTCATATGGATTATTTTTATACTACTTTTATAGAGCTAATTACTTTCATTATATTGAAAAGAGAAGGCAGAAGAGAAAAAATAGCTTTCATTTTTGGGCGTGCAATCCCTTTAAGAACCATTCATGTGATGTTTTCCCTGTTCTATTGCTCCGTGTTCCTCACCTGTAGTCCCGCGGGGACAGCGGGCACACATCACATCCTGGGTTCCTGGAATAACATAGCAAGCCTCACCCTCGGGACAAGGACACTTCTGGCAGGAGTTGGGCTGTTTGCGGTTTATATAATAACCTTTAGGACACATCTGCAGATTTGGTATCTCATCAGCCGAGTAACAGCCTCCTGTAAACATAACAAATCCACCTTTCTCAGCTCGGGATTCTTCTTCATAACTGAAACACAAATACGCACTAAACGCTTAAATAACAAACCTGTTTCTGGATCACATGTTCCACCCTGACAGGAGCAGGGATCACAGGGGCTTCGGGGGCCTTGACCAGGGAAACGCCTCCTGTATCCAGTGGCACAGCGCTCACAAAACTGTCCATCATAACCAGTAGGGCATCTGCACTTTTCTACCCAGACTGCAGGGGTGCCGGGACCCGGTTTAGCTGACACCAGAGAGACGTCATCCAGATAACCACGTCCTGTTGTGAAACCAGACATTATGTTCTGTGTGCACATGTTTAAAACAGTACATGCAGCTCAGTGGAGTGAAGGGATTAAAAACTCACCATTTTCACCAAATGTTCCTCTGATTTTAATGGCTGTAAGATTGCTTAGAAGTGTTTGAAATTCCGTGGATGAGAGCTGCGGTTTCCATTTGCTGCCAGGCTGTTCGTCCAGTCTGTGAAGTATGGTAATAATTTTTATCAGCCAAAAGCCCAAAGCAGACTTCACTTTTACATACGCGAGGATCAGCGTACAGTGCACGTAACATGAATTTTGTCGTCAGAAGAGTAAACGCGTACTGTACGCGCACCGCTGGATTTTTGTAAGTGTGCATACTTGTACGCACAGATTGCACTTGCAATTTTTTTGCAGTAATTAGTTTATCCACAAGGTGGCAGCCATGCCCTGGGGGCGTCCATTCACAAGGTAGTGAAAGAAAAACTGCATAAACAGAACAGACCGGAACGCATGCAAGCTACAGCGACGATGGAGGCCTACATAGACGAGAGATTGTGTGAAGAGGTTAGAAAGTACCCTCATTTGTACAACTCTAGCACTAAAAAAAATGTTTATGGGTTGTAACTCGTGGCGAGAGATTGCTCAAAACTGCGCATGCGCCAGACGCCTGTGTACACGTATGAGTCAAATGAAGTATACTTTGTAAGGCTGTGTAATCGACGGTATGCATACCCACGAAGCATACCCAGGGCTTAAACCATATACCTTTAAAAATTTGTATCAGTTTGTACCAATTCTAGCCGATAATGATAATAGTAATTTTCATAACGATAATAATTTTCATGTTATGGCTGCTAACTAATAAATTACAGATATTAAAATTATATACTTTTTTGTCAAATAAAGACGTTACAAAAAAATCCCATTTTAAACGTTACATGTGAATTTAGGCATTACAACATTACAATGTACAGTATGAAAAAATGGAAATTAATTTTGAGATTTGCTAAATATTACATTTAAGTGTTATTAAATGTATTACTGTTTTTAATGATTAACGTGAGAGTTACATGACTACTAAGATAATCAATATAAAAACAAGGGAAATGAGCATGCACAGTTAAACTGATTACTACTCATCATAGAATCATTAAAAAAATTTATCACAGTCTCCAGGTATTAAGCAGCACAAATGTTTCAATTGATAATAATCAGAAATGTTTCTTGAGCACCAATTCAGCATATTAGAATGATTTCTGAAGGATCATGTGACACTGAAGACTAGCATTTAAAATGTTTTAAAATAGAAAACAGTTATTTTGAATTGTAATAATCTTTCACAATATTACTGTTTTTACTGTATTTTTGATCACATAAACACAGCCTTGGTGAGCATTAGAGACATCTTTCAAAATAACGGTAGTGTATATACAAAGCTGAACAAAACAAAACAATCAAAACATTTCTAAAATTGCTCAATAACTGATATGGAACCCATATATAACGCATCTCTAAAAAAATCAAAGTCTTAATAAGATGCAGGGACCAGGGCAGGGTAAAAACCTCTCAACTTTCTTTTAGAAATCATAAAGATCTAGTATAATGTTACTCACTTGAATGTGTAGGGGATTTTCTTGCCACAGGGCACCACGGTTCTCAAGTCCCCTAGTGAAGCAGACACTTTAAGACCTGCTCCTTCCAGCAGGACATCAGAGATGGAAGGACGACGGACACCTCTGTCCAGACGCAGAGAGAAGGTGAGCGTCTGACCGTAGCTCAAAGCCTGATTCCCCAGGTAAGATGCTATATTAAACACAGAAGCACAAGAGTTAAAGAAAATGGCAATGCATAAGTGATGATTACTGATATTACCAATAATTAATAATCATTTAAAAAAAAAAAGGTAATCATCATACCGGGAGCAAACAGATAAACAGGAAGGATCTCCTTAGAGATAACCTCAAGGTCTTTGTGAGAGGGAGACCACCTGAATTGCACTTGTGAGGGGCTCACACCTTGAGCAGTGGCAGCCCGCCAGCCCTCAGGTCCTGTGAGACGAGACGAATGAAATGAACAAACACAACTAAAACCAAATTTGATTGACTTAAATCAGAGATTACACATCAAGCTCACCATTGTCAAAAGTTGAAGTGATGTTGTGAATGGAATATCCCTCAGCTGAGGAGCACACACTTGAATGGCCATTGCAAAAGCAGGGCAGACACTCCTCTGTATTATATGTCAGACGGCCATTTTTACGTGACCGACAGCTTAGCCTGCATGAGAAGAGCATTAATTGAACCAAACAAACTTGCATATTAATAGTCAGATAACAGTCAGGCTCATTATTCTCACCTCAAACTTTCACATCCATTGGGAGTCACTTGAGAGCCATCTTGACAGCGGTCACACTTGTCTCCATGAATTCCCTGTTTACAAATACACCGTCCCTCATTGTTGCAGACTGGTCCTTGAGAGCCTGAACAGAACAAAGCATACATGCATATATTAGGTGGGCTTAACTACCATGTACTTACATCAAAAAAATAAGTACAATGTACTTCTTGTGCTCATATGGTATTGCAAAACACTTATGCTGCTATTGAGGGTCAGGTTTGGTGGTATGGGTAGGTTTAAGGGTGGGTCGACAGTGTAATTATAAATGTAACTGCAGAAATTAATTACAGATGTGTATTTTTTAAAATATAAGTACAATGTAAAAGCATGTATGTACACAATAAGTGCATTGATTATTTTTTTTATTAATTCATTTAAATATAAGTATATAGTAGTTAAGGCCACCTAATATAAAGACCATTTAACTAACAATTTATGCCAATATACAGTGGCCCCAAAGAAATTTGGACTCTTAAACCACAATTAAAATGTATAACTAACTATATTTGAATTATAGCCCATAACCAAATATCACCTTGGGACCAGCAGGTTAAAAATAATTGACAAAGTGGTTTAGAAAAGTGAAGTCAATTCTGAGAAAAGCTTCAGGATCATTTGTTTGCAGATGCCACTTGGTTTGATTTTTTTCCCAGACATTTCTAAGTGTGGTTTACGTGTCCAAATACTATTTTGGGCAGATTTTGAAACATAAGCAAAATAGTCAGAGGTCACTCTTCTGCCGGAACTCGACTTGCATACGTCCGTTGCCAGAAGCCAATGATTATAGTTAATAAATTTTTAAATATGGATATTTTTCTTACAAAAACCCATTGCTTCACTTCAGAGGGCGTTTATTAACCCCCTGAAGCCGTATGGATTGCTTTTATGATGGATGGATGCACTTTTTTGGGCTTCAAAATCTCGGCCACCATTCACTCCCATTATAAAGCTTGGATATTTTTTAATATGACTCTGATTGTGTTTGACTGAAAGAAGAAAGTCATATACACCTAGGATGGCTTGAGGGTGAGTAGATTATGGGATAATTTTCGTTTTTGGGTGAACTGTCCCTTTAAGCTTTGTCTGTGAAACCAGGGGTAAAAGATAGTCCATCCCAAAAAAAGAAAAATTCTTTCCTGTATGACTTGGAACACAACAGGAGAGTAAATAAATGTTTATTTTTGGAAATAAAAAATGACACTTCATCTTAAAGCAGCAGCTCACCTGCAGTGTTGCAGTTGCAAGGCACACAGTTGTCTCCTGCCCTCTGGTGGTAGAATCCTTCCTTGCATTTTTCACAGTGCCGCCCTTCGGTGTTTCCCTGGCAGTTTATACAGTACAGTCCTAGACGATCTGCTCTGCAGGACCGTGCTTTACCATGACACGAACAAGCACCGGAGGCTGCAAGACAACGTGCCAAGATGGGTTAATTTATGTCAATAACTTTTCCCTGTTCAAAGAGCACCCTCTATAAAGATGTTCTGTGGTTAAGGAATCTGCTGAATAAGTAGATATTTTACAGTCTTTGTAAAACAAGTATCGGATTGTTAAAGTAAACTGGCGCCAGTTTAGTTTTTAGTGGTATTGCTGTGAGCATGGGAAAGAAAGAAAAAACATCTAAAGACCGTCTTAAACCTATAAAAACAAACAATTGCCACCAATGCAGTAAATAACACCCCACCCTAAGGTATATTCACTCACTCTTTAGGACACAATTACTCAAACCCACAAACCATAAGCTACCAGAGCATATAATGACAAAACCACAAATGTCTGAGGATCAACAAGCATCTGAAAGACACACCGGACATCCAGGGTGGGCAACTTTTTGAAAGGGAAAGAGAAATGCCCTCAGCTGAGTAAGCACATTAGATCATGTAGGATTACCTGCAATAAAACAACCTAGTCTATGTTCAGCCAGGCCTACAGTATGCTGAACACACAGATGATAACAGAGGTTAGATAATAGGGTAGGACAAGCTCACTCTTGTACAGGTAATTTATCGCAACGGTATATTGCGGTAATATCAAGTCAGCATGAACCAAACCTCATCCACTCAGAACAGACATTCCATTCCTTCTAATGTGGTAACATCAGGGTCCCTCACAGGTGAGCAACACAGGCAGGCAGCAACACCAGCCTCAATGCCAGACAAAAAGTGTCATCCTTACAGGACGTTTGTTTGGAATTTGTTGTCAAAATTAAACACACAGTGGACCCTATACAGACTGATGTTGCATTTCCAGTTTCAAGTTTGATATATTTTCATTTTTTTAATAAATGTAGGTTACATTTATAACACTATTCTTTGTGTTGTATAACACTGGCATTAAATTAACGTTAAATATTTAGCACTGCTCATGCTAGGGCTAAGGGATGTTCTTTCTTTTGACTGCCATAATTAACCTCTCTATATTTTTTCCTCTTTTGGAAAGTCGTGGAAATCATATTTGCTGTAGTCTCTTGAATTTACCCAAACAGGACAAGTTCGGTTCTAATCTGAGAACCCTGGAAATGGGGAAAAGATCCATAACAAAATGTGAGATGTTGACATTTAAAAGGAACATTCTCGCGGAAAAAGGAGAAAAGCAGGGCGCATGCGCGAGACGCTGAGAGCAGCGGGTCGCGGCGCAACTGTATCGAAACGCGTTCTCTATGAACATGGACATTTTTGTTCAAAAATTTAATGGCCTTTTTTTTTTTTTTTTTTTTAATTTATG
>RJVU01044706.1:244785-257380 GCA_003731715.1 Anabarilius grahami
ATATTAAAATAAAATTAAATATGTATTTGTTTATATTTATTTTATATATTTAGAAAAATACAAGCACACTTTCCAAACAAAATATTTCACAAATTATTTTTTAAATGATTAAAAAAAACAAAAAAGTCGGCACACCAAGGCTCCAAAAACTGAATAATGGACTCTCACACAGGTGATGTTTCGAGCACACATGCTCTTCATCAGACAATTAAAAATTTGAACCAACAAGCTTTTATACTGACAGATGATTAATCAAGGATCACATGACCTATTAAGAGAAGAAAAAAATCATAAAGCCATGGAACAAAAAGCAAAAAGAAAAATACTAAATACTAAATGTGAAAGTGTAAAGTCTAATTCTAAACATACAAGATTAATGATAATAATAATAATACCTGCATGAAAAAAAAAACTTAAAGAAACAGATGAATGTCAAANGTTCAAACTTTGACCTGTGGAGGGCAGTAATACACTTAGTGTCTACACTGCTGGAATTCTAATAAAGAAGAGGAAGAGAGCTAGTTCAAGATGAGCATTTAAGGTTAAAACTTATATAATTTTCTATCTTTTTCAAAAAATGAGCACTGGTTTCACTAGATAAGACCCTTATTTCTCGTCTGGGATCGTGTTGAACAATTTGAAGCTGCAGTGAAACTAATTTTGACCTTCAACTGTTTGGTGCCCATTGAAGTCCACTATATGGAGAAAAATCCTGGAATGTTTTCATCAAAAACTTTAATTTCTTTTCGACCGAAGAAAGAAAGACATGAATATCTTGGATGACATGGGGGTGAGTGAATTATCAGGAAAAGTTTATTTAAAAGTGAACTAATCCTTTAAATATGCTATCTGTTTAAAATAATGAATAAAATAAAATAATAAAATAAAATAAAAAATAAATTAAAATTAAATATATTAAAATAAAATGAAAAATGAAATAAAATAAAATAGGTATTTTTTTTTTATGTATTAAGAAAAANTAATAAAATAATAAAATTAAATAATAAATAAAATATATTAAAATAAAATTAAATATGTATTTGTTTATATTTATTTTATATATTTAGAAAAATACAAGCACACTTTCCAAACAAAATATTTCACAAATTCTTTTTTAAATGATTAAAAAAAACAAAAAAGTCGGCACACCAAGGCTCCAAAAACTGAATAATGGACTCTCACACAGGTGATGTTTCGAGCACACATGCTCTTCATCAGACAATTAAAAATTTGAACCAACAAGCTTTTATACTGACAGATGATTAATCAAGGATCACATGACCTATTAAGAGAAGAAAAAAATCATAAAGCCATGGAACAAAAGGCAAAAAGAAAAATACTAAATATTAAATGTGAAAGTCTAAAGTCTAATTCTAAACATACAAGATTAATAATAATAATAATAATACCTGCATGAAAAAAAAAACTTAAAGAAAAAGATGAATGTCAAAATCGTGATTTAATCCCTTAGGTGCTACAGTCTCTAAAATTTAAATCTAAATGGTTTCACGTTTCAAAAGTAAAATTATTAATGTCACCTCCACGCCGTGGACATTTTGACTAATTCTATTCCTACTTATTGTAAAGTGGAAACCAAATGTCTTAAAGTAGCAAAATGACAAGTGGCAAGTTTTAAATGATAAAACAGATATAATATTCAAAATGAAGAACACATTGATTAAAAGCCATTGCAAAACAATTTGTTTTGATATTTTGTCATCTATTGAGAAAAATTAATATGACTCTTAAAAATGAAGGTTCCAAAAAAGTGTTTTCTCAGCGATGCCAATGAACCATTTTTGGTTCCCCAAAGAACCTTTTAGTGAACAATTCTTTTAAGAGTGTGAAGAACATTTAAAAAATCTACAAAAACTTTTTCCACTATAAAGAAGCTTTTGTGTAATTGAAAGTTTCCATGGATGTTGAAGTTTCTTCATCAATGCCAATAAAGCCGTTCAATACTTTTTGAGGCTATTGTTTGCTATTGCAACAAGTAATTTGTGTTAACAGAAACTTAACTTCAGCCAAACAACCATAATATCACGAACTCGTGTGATTGGACTGATTCAAGGATTTCACTCTGCAGATGATAGTTCTTTTCAATCTAGTCATCAGTGTGGTGGATTTTGAGGAAAAACCCTCTTTATTTCTTTTTTTAGAGTAATGAATGCCAGCATATTAAAAGAGAGGCTCTTATGTCAAAGATGTAAATGACTTTTGGAAATACTAAGTTGCTTACAGGCCAAAACTGGCACAATGCTTTTCATTATGTGTCTAGGTCACATTTTGTACTTTCAGGCTTGTGGAAGAAAGAGAGAAACACATTTAATCGAGTTAACTGGGTATGATGTGCAACCGCATACGATGATGACCGCTGAGTCATGGCGAAGTCTTACTAAATGTAGTTAAGAAACGAAATTGCTAATAGTGCTGATTTTGTGTCTCATGAATCTGTCTGTAATACTGACCAACAAGATTTGGTAATGACTCTGTGTCATTTCCTGTACAGCAATAAGGAAATAAATACTGCACTGCTATTATGATATGAATATGGTTTATATTTAAGGTTTAATTAATGAATTGTAAAGAATCCATCTTTAAAAGCTTTAGAAAACTTTAGAAACCCACAGAAGGACACAAGAGGGTGCTATAGGGGGGCCATGGACAATTTGAGAAAAAAATGATTTTACAAAATGGATTTCTGAGGGTTATAAAAGTCAGCATTCTTATGGAATATACACTATCATTCAAAAGTTTGGGGTTGGTAAGATTTTTTAATAGAAGTATATCTCATGTTTACCAAGGATGATTTTTTTTTTTATCAAAAATATAGTAAAACAGTAATAATGTGAAATATTATTAAATTTAAATATACATTTTCTTTAAATTTTATTAACGGGATGGCAAAGTTGAATTTTCAGTAGCCCATTACTCGAGTCTTCAGTGTCACATGACCCTTCAGAAATCATTCTAATATGCTGATTTGCTGCTTAAAGGGGTGGTTGATTTCACTTTTTAACTTTAGTTAGTGTGTAATGTTGCTGTTTGGGCATAAACAACATCTGAAAAGTTATGATGCTCAAAGTTCAAAGCAAAGGGAGATATTTTCTTTTAAAGAAATTGCTTTTTAAGGACTACAACAAATGGCTGGTAGGGACTACAACGAGCTTCTTCCTGGCTTAGTGACATCACAAACCCTAAAATTTACATAAACCCTGCCCCCGAGAACACACAACAAAGGGGGTGAGGAAGCAAGATGACAACAAAGGTTATAACCATAATTAAACCAAACTATACCAGTTCTATCTTCATGCAGAATATATTCTCTGGCTCTGTAGGCACTTTAAGATAGTTAACTCCACATCAGCAACTTAAATTAATCAACTAACCTTTCAGAAATGTCCTGTTGCATTCTACATGTTGTCACTTCTTCTTGAGTCTCTCCATCATTGTCCGACTCCGGTTTGAACATAAAATGCTGAACAGTTTCATTTTCAGTGAGTCTGAGGGGAGCTGCTAACAGGAGCTCTTGAAACTCCGCCCTCTTCTTGGGAGCAGCAGCTCATTTGCATTTAAAGGGACACACACAAAAACAAGTGTTTTTGCTCACCCTCAAAAAGTCACAAATTTAACATGCAATAAAAATGATCCGAGGGGTATTTTGAGCTAAAACTTCACATACATTCTCTGGGGACATCAGACTTCTTTTACATCTTGTAAAAGTGGCATTATATGACCCCTTTAAAAAATCTTTCTTATTTTTATTAATGTTGAGTATAGTTGTGCAGCTTAATATTTTTGTGGAAACCGTAATACATCTTGAATGTTATTCAACTGACAATAAGTAATAAAAATCTGCATATTTGATCATGTCATGTCGACTTTAAATGTTTCTATATTCAAGAAAAAAATCTCACAATATTCTTGTCCTCAAATGTTTGAAAACCACCGACTTTTTATAGAAATTATGATTTTTATACTGTACAAACAGTATATTCTGTCCCCTAACCCTAAACACTGAAAACTTTCTGCATTCGCACATTTCAAAAAACATAATTTAGTATGATTTATAAGCTGCTTGTCCCATGGGTATCAAAAAATGTCCCCAAAAGGTCAAATATTCCTGATATTACTATCCTTAAGCCCAAAGTATAGTACTTCGGCCGTCCGCATGATGAAATCTTCGTCATCAGGAGGGTCCGCAGACGTCCGCACACCCCACGGGAAAGATACATTTCTATATTTTTCTGGTAGTGACCATGCTGTCGATCTTGTCATTTTTTTTGTGTTGCATTGTACTTTTTTTTTCTTCTTCACAAAAACTAATTTCTCAAGATTTTGCCAAGATTTGATGTCTTTCCTGCTGAGATTTAGCTTGTTGTTAAATCTCTTAAACTCATTGATAATAATAAGAATAACAAGTTTGTTAAAACTGTGATGATATTTTTCATTCTGATTCAGGTGTTGTTTTTTTCTTTTTCCATTTGTTATTTGTATTTCAATGTAGTGCGGTTTGATTAATTTTCTTCTGCAATAAAATAAAAAAAAACACTTTGAAAAAAACGAACAACAGCGCACGTGCGAGTGACGAGCACTTGAAAACAAAATCCACTAGATAGTGTGCACGCGCCGAACGTGTCCTTCCGCGCTCACGGTCAAAGCAGTATACTTTGAAATGCTAAACTTTATATCTATCTGTTGAAAATGTAAAAAATAAGACATTTTGATAACTGCAAATGAAAAAAAAAAAAATGAAAAAAAGTATACTTTGAGGCTTTGAGACGGAGAGGAACACGGAAAATGAAGCACCCGGGCCTTTATGGGGACATTTTGACCCCACAACGTAGAAAATACCCGAACCGCACACACGTCAATCAAACAATAAAAATGAAGCAGAATCACACATTTTCGAGTCCTGTAATAACCACTGTTTATTATTCAAATGTTACGATTGATTTTACAGGCAAATGGGGAACAAGCAGAGGTGTGTCAGGTCCTGTGAGTGTGTTTGTTAACGCCTTGATTAAAACAGAAGGAAGGGAGTCTTTAAAAACCATTACACTCTCTAAAACCAAAGGATCACAAAGACTGTGCAGCAAACACATACTCTTAACTGTAGAACAACAGATCACAAATACTTGATACATTATAAATTAAAAATACTGTTTTATACATAAACGTGTACGTGTTGCACTTATGTCCACAGTGGTAGAGAGGGGAGGTCTATAATATGTCATGTTTTATAGTGGCACTTTCCATAGTTGAATCTCTCGATGTGACATTGTCAGCTGAGGAACTGCTAAATTCAGCAAACCTGTCCGAGTAAGACTGTAACTGAAGGAACTACTGATACGGTAACAGTAAGAAACAAACAGTGAAATGTACTAAACCATCGTTTGGACTTCAAAGACCTCTTTAACTTAAGAGGCAACATCCACATTTAGAGGATTACGTCCAAAAGTTTAGGCACTAAAAAAGATGGTTAACTATCAACACCTGATTAAGCTTCCCATCTCAAGTAAAGCAAATCATTCCGATAAATATGAAATGTTAGAGGCATGTGGATGTTCACACATGTTTAGGGGTGTGCAAGTTAAAGGGTCAAGACATTACGCATCACCATCCGCTGAAAATGAACCACAAATAAAATAAATGATAGAGCTATGATGCAACACTGAGCCATGTATACAGGCAAGCGCATTATACCACAGAACATATTTTATATATATATATATAATTATATATTTATTATGCAGAAGTTTTGGCTGATTTTTTTTTTTTTTTCATGAATGAACCGATGAGGTGGCTGGTTAGATCTTGGGTTTAAAAATCAGCCGTTCCTGAATCATTTAAGCATATTTACACAAATAACAGTTCCTCAACTCTATATTATAATAATAAAAAAAGAAGAAAAAAAAAAAACATTCACACAAAAATATAACATTTGAAATAATTATTAGCACCAGTGTATCAGATAAAAGTCTTGCTACGCCAATGTACAAAGTTGCATAGTGTTGAGTTTTGCTCATGTTAATGTGATTTGCAGGACACCTGTAATAAGCAGCAGCGTCTGAAAAAATAAAAACAAACACCGAACACAAAACTGAAATGTCTCGCAACCATAAAATGTAGGAAATCATCTGAGCCGTGCAGGGACTTCTAGCACTGAACAATTTATATACACATGAGCTGAAATACTGTATTTACGTGTTCGACTCACTTTTTTAGTATCAAATCTAGCACGAGGGGCGAAAGTAGACGAACGTGAGCAAATTAAGATTCCTTCACTGTTAGCTTTAAGCGAAAAAGCATTACCGATGATGATGATATACACTAGCTTAAGTAGCAAACTTCCCCAAACCAATGCCTTGGCTTCTGATTACGTCAAATAATTCTGGATCTGTTGTAAATATCAGAGAGGTTTGAGAGGAAGAGCTGGAGGTGGTGCAGTCATGTGGGTTCTCTAACAGCTGGCTGTAGCGCACGCACGCACACAGATACAAATACGCACAAACACACACACACACACACACACACAGCTGGTGAGCGCCATTGCTTGGAGTTCTCTTCACGTAGCATTTCTGCATATCAAAAAAATTAAAAGCTGCTTTTGTCTTCCGTTTGTAAAACATGATTTCGAAGAAACGTGTAGAAGTACAAACAAACAATAACCTAATAAAAGGAAATAAAATGCAAGTAAAAGAATTTGAAAGGAAACAAAGCCTGTTTTGGTTGAGGGTGGTGTGGGACGAGGTTGAAGGACACAGGGAGTGTAAGGCAGACGTAGCGTGTGGCGTGGAGGTTAAGGCCGCTCTAGAGATGGGGTGTTGAAGCAGCCTTCTGGCAGAGTGTTCTTGATGTCGTTGAGGTTAGCGATGTCCGAGCGAATCTCTCGGATCTGGCGGTCGTAGTCGCTGATCATGTCCTCCTGGCTCTTGGCGACGTCATTCAGCTCCTTCAGCTTCCTGTCCAGCTCACTTCCTGCCATCTTCTCCTTGGCTTCTTTTAGAGCGTTATCGATCTGATTCAGTTTGCTAAGATCCACCTTATCGATGTTGCCTGGAAGAGGAGAAGGTGATGTTATGATTATGTGTGTGTTAAAACGTCACTATAATATATACACAGAACTATAATATATAATATACAATATAATGGGGAAATTACATTTATTATAAATACCAAGTGGAATTATTAAAGGATTAGTTCACTTTTAAATAAACTTTTCCTGATAATTCACTCACCCCCATGTCATCCAAGATGTCCATGTCTTTCTTTCTTCAGTCGAAAAGAAATTAAAGTTTTTGATGAAAACATTCCAGGATTTTTCTCCATATAGTAGACTTCAATGGGCACCAAACAGTTGAAGGTCATAATTAGTTTCACTGCAGCTTCAAATTGTTCTACACGATCNTATATATATATACACACACAGTATATATATATTTTACACACACACACACACAAATATACTCACACACACATTTTCATTTAAGTCTGTTTTTCATCTAATGTTTATATATCACTTTATTTCAGATTTTTTCCATTACAAAGAAAATTTTTGAAGTTTTAGTTAAAAATAACACTGGCGATAACTGGAAAAGCTCTTGATTAGCTAGAACAAAATATTATGATAACGAATGTCATCTTTGATCAGGCATTGAGGAAGAGGAATGGGATCTTGCATGACACAGGAAATACACACAGTTAGGACTACTTCAAGCTTAAACCGCAGAAAGGAAAATTATTGATTATTGTATCTGTCACAAAAATGTGGATTATTGATGAACAACTAGATAGTCTTACCGAGCTGGCTTAATAATTCATTGATTGTGTTCAGCACTGTCCTGACAGCATTTTTGGCTTTTCTGGCATTGCCCTCAGCTTCTTTAGCATTATCAGATGCCTGTGAAGAACAGCAAAGTCAATAAAAATACAAAGTCTGCAATGAGGTATCAAAACAAGTTGTACACAAACAATCCATAACCCACCATGGACGCCATCATCATGTCAGCATCCGCCTCTGCTTTCTTCTTCTCTAGCTCTTTCTCAGCAGCTGTGAGTTGGTCCATCATACCGTTCACCTCTCCATCCAGTTTCATGGTGTCCTCAAAAGCTTTTTCTGCGTCTGCCTTAGTCTTCGCCGAACCCTGATTAAGAAAATGCAAATCAAAGTAAGTCCACAGTTTAGTTTACGTTTTATGAAAAAGAGCTACATGGCTCAAAACATCACATTTGGTGAGAATATGCAATAAATAAGTTATCTATTTGGAGCTGTGATGTGACTGTTTGATAAAAATACAGACATCCCAGGACTTCATGCTTGTGATGTTCTTCATCTGAAACTCAACATGTACCTTCTGTACGTCATTAGCGATTTTCTCAGCTTCCTCTGCCTTTGCCTTAGCTTCTTTAGCATCTCCAGCTGCGTTGCCTAAAGCCGCCTCTGCTCGTCGGGTCTTCTCATTGGCTTCATTGATTGTCGCATTGATTTCTGGGATTCGCCTCATGGCATCCTCAGCAGCAGTTTTGTTGTCATTCACTCTCATGTCAAAGTCTAAAAGTGAGACACAAATGTTAATAAAGATCTATATACATATATTAATATATATATATATAAAATATATATATATATATATATATATATATATATATATATATATATTATATATACACACACACACACTGCTCAGCGTAAATGAGTACACCACCTTTGAAAAGTAAAATTTTAAACAATATCTCAATGAACACAAAAACAACTTCCAAAACGTTGACAAGACTAAGTTTAATATAACATTTGTTTAACTTATAACATGAAAGTAAGGTTAATAATATAACTTAGATTACATATTTTTCAGTTTTACTCAAAAATGAGTACACCCCACAACAAAAACTACTACATCTAGTACTTTGTATGACCTCCATGATTTTTAATGACAGCACCAAGTCTTCTAGGCAACAAGTTGGTGACATTTTGCAACATCTATCTTTTTCCATTCTTCGAGACTGGATGCTGGATGGAGAGTGACGCTCAACATGTCTCTTCAGAATTCCCCATAGGTGTTCGATTGGGTTCAGATCAGGAGACATACGTGGCCACTGAATCACTTTCACCCTGTTCTTCTTCAGAAATGTGTTTAGGATCATTGTCATGTTGGAAAAGTGCACGATGACCAAGGGCACGGAGTGATGGCAGCATCTTCTCTTTCAGTATAGAGCAGTACATCTGTGAATTCATGATGCCATCAATGAAATGCAGCTCCCCGACACCAGCAGCACTCATGCAGCCCCACATAAGGACACTGCCACCACCATGTTTCACTGTAGGCACCATGCATTTTTCTTTGTATTCCTCACCTTTGCGACGGCATACAGTTTTGAAGCCATCGGTTCCAAAAACATTTATCTTGGTCTCATCACTCCAGAGTATAGAGTCCCAGTAGTCTTCATCTTTGTCAGCATGGGCCCTGGCAAACTCTAGGTGGGCTTTTTTGTGCCTGGGCTTTAGGAGAGGCTTCTTTCGTGGACGGCACCCATGCATGCCATTCCTCTGCAGTGTACGCAGTATTGTGTCACGGGAAATAGTCACCCCAGTTTGGCTTTCTACTTCTTTAGACAACTGCAGTGAACGTCAATGCCGATTTTCTTCAACTCTTCTCATCAGAAGACGTTCCTGTCGATGTGTTAACTTCTGTGGACGACCTGGATGTCTCTGAGAGATGGTTGCAGTTTTTCTTTTTTAAATTTTTGTACCACTTTTGCTACAGTATTCTGACTGATAAGTAAAGCTTTGCTGATCTTCTTGTAGCCTTCATCTTTCTGGTGTAAAGAAATTAATTTTTTTCTCAGGTCTTGTGACATTTCTCTTCCATGTGGTGCCATTGCTGACAGCATGAAATGGGAAGGGGTTTTAACACCCTTTTATAGTCAACTGTCTGCTGGACACCTGTGTAATGAATAATTAGACTCACCTGTGGTTGAATTCTTGTTAAATTAGACATTTGTAGTCTAAAATTTAGCTTTGCTCCAGAGGCTTTCAGTGGGGTGTACTCATTTTTGCATCACCCTAATTTGAGTAAAACTGACAATTTTGTTCTCCAAGTTATATTAATAACCTTACTTTCATGTTATAAGTTAAACTGATGCTATATAAAACTTAGTCTTGTCAACATTTTGGACATTTTTGTGTTCATTGAGATATTGTTTAAAATGTTACTTTTCAAAGGGGGTGTACATTTTCACACTCAGCACTGTATATATATATACACACACACACACACACATATATATATATATATTAGTGCTGTCAAAATTAATGCATCATTGCATGTAACTAATTTTTTCAGTTTAACATCATCCTATAGCTAGCATTACGTTATATGATCATGCTCTTATTCATGCAAATGTTTGTAAACCATTCAAGCACAAGACACAAAAGAGAACGCAGTGCGGTACTGGCGTGCTGTCTGTGAATCTCCTGTCTGTGTGACACATACGACTTGTGCGCACAGAAAGTCGCTTTAGACAGCACGCTTTCACCCATGAACGGACAAAAACACAAAATTATGCCAAAATGCCTGTTTTGTCAAGTATCCTAATAAGCACAGTCTTAAATGAGTTAAATAAATCCTTAAATGAACACAAAGAGGTGTAAGAAAATAGGATGCAGATCTGAGGCAGGTCTTAAAGTGACAGCAGCCTAATAAACCTGCTACAGTCTGCCATTAATGTTAATCAAAGAATCATGTTAATCACTCACTGCTCTTAATTGAATAACTTTTGTAGCTTTAATACATATTCATCTATATTTTAATCTAAATTATGCAGTGAAGACTGTGAAGTGTTTGATAACTGCTCTGATTCTGGATATTTCCTACCTGTTAGATCAAATATTTAATATATACTGTCTTCATGTTGTTTTTACAATAATTTGGAGATTAAATGTGAAATTATTTCAATAAAAAAAATAGGTAACACTTTATTTTACAGTGCCATAGTTACACGTTACTACATGTACTTACTATAGTAATAACAGTAAATTATGCATAATTACAAGCAACTAACCCTAAACCAAACCCTAACCGTAATTCTATAGTAAGTATGTAGTTAATTAATAGTACTCAGTACTTATTTGAGTAATTACAATGTAACTACGACACTGTAAAATAAAGTGTAACCTAAAAAATATATTAAAAACTTTAATGTTAGGTGCGATTAATTACAGAAAAATGTGTGATTAATTAGTTGTTGTTTTTTTAATCAATTGACAGCTCTTATATATATTATTTAAATATTTATTTAGATCTTTAATTTTTTGGATATCATTATTATATATAATAAAATGTTTTTTAATTTATTTTCTTTTTTATTATTATTATTGTAGAAAAAGATACATATAAAAGGCACCATGACCCCTCACCTCTGAGGTTGTTCAATATGTCTTGGGCCTCTTGGAAGGTAGATTTGCCTTTTTTTGCTGCCTCCTCAGCCAAAGCTTTCGCTGCGTCTGCACGTGCCAACAACTGATCAGCCGTCTGAAGAAGACAGGGGCAGAAAGAGAGTGTGAACATGTTGGGTTTTTGCACTGCGAGACATTTACTGTGGTTATCATGAACATATTTGAGAATGACAGGCAATACTGTGGGTGAACAAATATGCAATATTGTTAACATCCCCTAGTCTTAAAGTAATCATGAAAATGCTATTTATAAAATGGCAAACTTTATCAAACATCTCAAAAAGTAACTTATACTCTGAGCAGGTTTCATGAGTTTATGGTTCAGCTCCTCTTTCATTAAGAACATGACATTTAACTCAATCAGATTAGGATGAGACTATGGACTATGACCAGTGGTATCACTCGTCTCTCATCAGTATCATTTATCTGGCTCCTGGGCCTCATGGCATGTGCTGCACTCTTACATATTAACCATGTGAAACAGCAGCTGAACTAAAAAGCAACTAAATATTCTCATTTTTTCTTATTTTAGACCACCATGACTACATTTTGAAAACTAATTTCATAGAGCAGAGACAAAACAAGTACATAAAAGTCAAATCTCATGTACCTGTTGCTCGGTCTTTCCTTTCTCCAGTAGTTTGCGGACCTCTGTCTCTTTGCCCCTCAGGTCCTCTCTCAGGTCGTTGTACTCCTTCTCGGTCTTGTCTATCAGTTTGTCCAGGTCTGATGCCTCCTTCTTAATCTTATTGGCATCATCCTGAGAGAAATTCAAGAGAATTTGATTATAGATGCATCCAAGCTGATTGTGTAAATTCAACAAGAATTAGAAAAAGTTCTAAAATCAGCACCTCTAAAGCTTTGGTGTCGACTGGAGGTAAGCTGGTCAGGTTAGCATAGATCTTCAGAGCTTTGTTTCCTGCCTCTTCTGCTTCAGCGTGTACTTTAGCAGCTTGTTTCTCCAAGTTCTTGGCCAGATCTTTTGCTTCAATATATCTGAGCACATAAGAACAGCATAAAAACAGTTGTTAAGCATGACTATCTGCATATAAAAATAACTTAAAATCAGCTTAAAATCTGAATATATAATAATTTATAATATAATATTTAAAAAAAAAAGTCAATTAAAAAAGATGGAGA
>RJVU01044706.1:272699-292919 GCA_003731715.1 Anabarilius grahami
AAAATAAAATAAAAAAATAATAAAATAAAATAAAATAAAATAAATAAAATAAAATAAAATAAAATAAAATATAAAATATGGCTTTTTATGCATCTTCCACCTTGGTCCTGCAGTATGGCTGTTACGCACCAACAGGGTTGCAGCTGCAGGAAAGACAGCGCTGGCCGGAAGGATCTCTGTAGTAGTTGTCCAAGCATCGCTCACAGTTCGGCCCATCTGTATTGTCGGCACAGTTGCGACAGTGACCTCCGTGTCCAGTGGCACGATACAGCTCGGGGTCAAAGTAACATTCCGCACTCTTTCCGTTACAGTTACATGCTGAAACAGAGACACAACCTGAAGTCAGAACTTCAATGTAAAAACTCCCAGGGCTGAGATTAATGTGTCTATTACACAGACAATCACATTTGCACGCAAGATAAATGCTTGAAAAAATCTGGGGAGGAACTAGGCTGAATTACGCAGATGTGGTTTGGCAATCATCAGGGTTTCGAGTAGGACTTCTGCCTGAGTACTTAGTGGATACAAAACACACTTAGTGGAAATAAGATGATGGAGGAGCAGAAGCTGTGTGGGCGTGAGAACATTGGGTCTCAGGCTGCTGTACATCAGATGTCCACATTAGTCATGCATTTCCAGGAAGTGCCTGGATGCATGTGTCCAGATGAGGGGAGGGAGGACACCTGAAACCCCTTCATTCACAATATGACTCCAGTTTAAAGAAAACAAAAATGACTCAGTATGGAGGAGGTTAGTCTGTGGGGAAAGACTGTAGTTCTACATGTACTCATGACAGAGGAAATCAAACAGGTGGGATTTTGCATCTTCCTACGTATTACACAATAGGAGACAGAAAAGGAAATTATCTTATTTCTGAGGTTATGTTTTTCATACATGGAAAGAAGATTTATTTTACATGGAAAGATTATTTATACTGCTAGCTTCCAAAAGGTAAAAAAAAACAAAACAACAACATTAAAATATCTTAAAAGTGTTCCATATGACTTGTGCGCTATTTTTCAAGTCTTCTGATGGAACAAAATCTCAGTTGTGCTCATTTATTTGTGTTTTTCAAATTTGACAAATCAGTCACATGACTAGCAAGGACTAATTCTGTGTTAATGACGTCAATGCTGGTGCAAAACGTCTAAATAAATGCATTTTTAATCTCTGGTATCAGTGAATTAGCAGTTAGTATTGAATAACATTTTAACAAATACTATTAATTATTATTATTAAAAAAAAAAAGCATAATAAAATATATCTGTTTATACACTGCTGTTTTAAAGAAGTCTCGCCAAGGCTTATTTGATTTATTTGATAAAAAAATACACTAAAAACTATAATTAACGATTTAAAATAACTTCTATATGAAAATAAAATGCAATTTATTCCCAATTTATTTTTGTGATTCAAAACAACAGCATTTACGAATTTAATGCATCCTTGCTGAATAAAAATATTAATTCCTTTTAAAAAAAAAAAAATCTTTCTCACCCCAAACTTTTGAATGGTAGTGTACACAACTGACGTATATGGATCATTGACGAATAAGATTTTTAAAAGTGTAAAAAAACAATGGAGATATAATTAATTTTGAAGTTTTATTAAGTGTTAACAATGAGATTATGTGGTTTTTATAATTAATTAACACTGCTTTTGTCATTTTTTACAAGATGGACAAAATTTGTCACCAAAAAAAATCATTCAGTTTAATCAAAATTTCAGTTTTACCGAATGACACTTTTGGTTATACCGAATGACGATATTTTCAAACAATGCTAACAGGCTGATATCTAGCTAGCTAAAAAAAGGACACTCAAACATTTTATATTTAGTACAAGTTTTTAAAATATTACAGCATTTTCCATGTTTTATAGCGGTTGTACTGAATGACCTGATGTTTTGGGACATGCGTATGAGGAAATTAAAGCATGAATTTTTCAAATAGTTAAGAGAGAGTTAGTTACTTTGCTTCATGATCGTGTGGTCCTTTGCAGGTGTCTGAATGTTGTCACATCCCGTCACATGATAATGACCTCATGACTTGATCCCTTTATATTGGTTACTCCGAATGACATCAATGAAATTCATTTTTCCGGACATTCTTTCTCATAACAAAGCAATGACTTCTACACATAATTTTAATACCATTTTGCACTATGTTGATATATGATGTTATAAAATCATGCCAGAATAAAAAAATATATACATTTATTACATTTTAAGAAATTTTAATCACAAATGAAATGACTGTATTGGCCTTTGGACGGTTAATCTGAATGATCTTTTGACATTCAAAATCTTTAAAATACATTTATATGTAGCAAAATATAATTAAAACCTTTTGGATTCAATAAAAGTGATCTAGTTGTACTACCTTATATACTTTGGATGTCATATCTTTGTTTTTTATTATTATTAAGGCCTTTGGACAAAAATAAATAAATAAATAAAATCACCCGTCACTTCATTGACCCATATACAAACATATACTTTGAATATAGTGCACAAGTCTGTTTCGACAAAAGGTTATGATATTCTTAAATGTGTATTAAAGTTTGGCAGTATAAAAGGACGTTTTTATTTATGCAGGTTTGGAATGATATGATGGTTAGTAAATTATCACATTTTAATTTTTAAATGAACTATTCCTTTATATGAGGAAAAACGATTGGAAGATAAATTACTCTTTTTTTTTTTTAGGAAAAGTCGACAAAACACGGAAGACTTACGCAGACACTCGTTGGGGTTTTCAGCGGTGGCTCTTCTCCAGGGGCGGTCATTGTAGAAGGGCTTGCACCTATTGCAGTCTGCTCCCTCTGTGTTGTGTTTGCAGTTACAAACCAGCTTGCTGCGCTCGTCCTTCACGCACTCGCTGGCATGGCCATTACACTTGCACCTGGGTGGGGAGGGGAGAAGGTAACAGACCGGTCAGGTGCAAAGGCCCACCGCACAATGATAGGGCACACTGTACTGTATGTGTACACATCCTGCTGCTGATGTGCGAAACAAGAGACCAAGCAGGCACAAACGTGCCGCAAAGCTGTTCAAACACAGAGCTCTGACGATGTTTGTTGAGCCTATCACTGAAACGTCACTGCACCTTTGTTGTCAGATTGAGTGGTTGATGTCTGTGTTTTTATCCTGCCTGTCCTTTGATACAGCGGGCAAGAGTATGTAGTACAGTACAGTACAGTACTACTACGGTATGCAGTGCTTTTGTTTTTCATCCCCAAGTATTTTAACCAGCAGTAAATATTGCATAATAAAGCATATCAAGCTGGAAATGCATTTCATTTGTATTTTCATATGCAATGCCAAAACAGAAGGAATGAAAGCATCTTAAAGGATTAGTTCACTTTCAAATGAAAATTAGCCCAAGCTTTACTCACCCTCAAGCCATCCTACTGTAGGTGAGTATGACTTTCTTCTTTCTGATGAACATAATTGGAGATATATTACTAAATATCCTGACGCATTCAAGCTTTATAAATGGCAGTGAGAGATGCCAACGAGTATGAGCTGAAGTGTCTCCATCCATGTCAGTTAAGCTTTTTCCGTAAGTTGAATAGAGAAGGCATAGGACATAGCATAAGCTTATTGAACTGCGAGAGTTTTACATTTTCTTTGTAAGTTGAATACGGAAGCGGTTTGGCGGAAGCTAGATATTTTACTTCACATTGTTAAATATTCAGAAGGCCTTTATTAACCACCTGGAGCCGTGTGGAGTATGTTTATGATGGATGGATGTGGATGGAAGCACTTTCTTCAGCTCATACTCGTTGATCCTGCTCACTGCCATTATAAAAGCTTGGATGCATCAGGATATTTATTAATATATCTCCGATTGTGTTCATCAGAAAGAAGAGAGTCATATACACCTAGGATGGCTTGAGGGTGAGTAAAGCTTGGGCTAATTTTCATTTGAAAGTGAACTAATCCTTTAAATGTAGTCCATATGACTATATTTCTAGTCTACTGAAGTCATACGATAGTTTTGTGTGAGGAACAGACTGAAATTTAAATTCTTTATTGACAATTTTTAACAGAGCATAGGGGCTAATTTTTTGTCCATATAAAAAATCTCAGTTTTGCAGCTTGACAGTTCCATTCCAGTATTTTTATGCAAATTTAGGGACACAATTAAACGGTATACATTTTAAGTAAATATTCTAATAAATTTTATATATTTCCAAAATGCACAAATACAGAAGACCGTATTTTATTTTTATCCATTAAGACAAACTACAATGGAAACATATTTACAACATAAATTACAATATGTGGATCAAAAAAAGTCATGTGATTGAATAATTTTCTCCAATGTTTGGCTACTATTACTTCTTTGAAACGTCTATTCTCTCCCAAGTGTCAGTGGCTTCATCTTTAATTTCTGTTTTTCACCTTTTTTTTTCTCCACTTTAACACACTGGACAGAAACATTGCTTTTATTTGCATGATATTCCAATTTGTTTGCATTAAATTTTCAATATTGCAATAAATTATTACATTTTCAACTTGGACAGAAAGCAACACAAAGTAGATATATGAGGGGAAAAAATTGTTTTAAAAATTTTTTAAAGCTCCTTTGCAACTTTGCCAGATTCAAAAAAATCAATTGAACATCCATTCAGGGCCACAGTTTGGGCACATAAGGGGACTTTTTTGTCTTTTACTTTGTCATGAACATGCAGCAGTGAGCATATTCCCCTCCAGAGACACTTTGACAGAGGCCTCAGAACAAGAGAGGGCTTGTGCAGCTGAAGCCACCTCGCACACATTGTTTCAGGTGTTCTTTGGCAAAGCCTTATGGAAAAAGTGACGTGAGGAATAATAACTTGGTGGAGGATATCCACTCATCGGACATGCTTTCTTTCCCTAACATACACTTATCAGGGATGCATTAAAACTCCCAAGATTCTACGTTTCTGGTTATCAGATCACATGAGGAACATCCGGCTGCCATTCAGCGCTGATTTGTCTGCTGGACAGGAGCACTGAGGCCGTGAGGCAGCAGGTGTAAATTATTCCCTTCAGCCTCGGCCTTGTTCCCTTTCCAGACTCTCTGCCCGCCCCATTCCAGTTCCTCTGTGCTCTGTAATCCAGCACTCCCAGGCAGGAATGTAGGGAATGTGGGCTGTGTAATGGAAATCTGCTCCACATTTCAAACAGATTAAGGTAAAAAGACATGCAATGGAGCACCAGGAGATGTTTCACACTGGCTCGACAGTGCTCTGATCCCGTATAAGGGCTTCTTCAGCATGTCCTTCATCTTAAAAGCTTATTGTCATAGTTAACAGATTCCACAGACAGGAAATAAAGAGGTATTTCTTTCACTGTTGTATCTAGAGTTAAGATAACTGCACAGGAATTCTTTTTGGTCCATATATATATATATATATATACACACACATTACATACACAAAACGGTTCAAAACAAGACATTTTGTGCTATTTCTGATCTGTGTGAGTTAAGAAAAGTCTTGTTCCCACAGAGAGTGAATACTACATCCCAATCAACCCATTTCTCTCAAAATGCGAGAACTCACACTGCAGCGATCTAATCTTTCATAGCGTTGGTTCATCTCTTTTGTTTGCACACTGAAAAAAAACTCATATCATCTTTCAGGTCACATGTCCAGCATTCCAGATGGAGCTGTTGATATCCTTGGTTTGAGTACAAGGCAGATATGTGAATGGAGAGTGAGGAAACACAAAGAACCACATCCAGAACAGCTGGAGATGCTGCTTTAATCTTACGTTCAGAGAGCAGATGTTAAAACTGAAAACGTACCTTCCTCCCACAGCAAAGTCTGAGATGGCGTAGTAGTAGGATTTGAGAACTTTGGGATCATTGAAAACTTCATCTCCGAAAGTGTTTAATCTGTTCAGGGTCACTCTGATGTCTGTGGCAGTCACCCAATCCTGATAGCGAGAAAACAGTGGTGTTACAAATTAGGCATTAAAAAAAACAAAAAAACAATAACAACATGGAGGAAAAAAGAATGTAGATAGAGAAAGGTCAGTCATAGATGAGCATGTAAAGATTTTTTTTTTTTTTTTTTTGGAATAATTATTGGAGGCTTTTGCAGGGAAGGATTCTTCCCATCTGTTCTGTGTGCAGATGTTTAAAGAAAATAAATCTTCAGGTCTCTAATCTAAACCAAACCACTGTAATGTCTGCAGAAAGGTTTCATGGGAAGAGAAAAACACCAGTGTGGTGTTTAGCATGTAATCATTTAGAATGATGTTGCACATTACTTGCAGTTGAACTTTGCCTGCTTTGGCCACATGTTGGGAGTGCCAATGGAAACAATCTCAGAAACCAAAGAAAACATGACTCAGACCAAGACATTAGTCCTTTTCTAAAAACTTTTCCTACAGCTTTGCTATAAACTGTGTGTGTTGTTATTTTACAAGTGGACTGACAGAATAGCACAGGAGTTTAATGTGGAGCCAGGCAACCCTGTAACAACGGTGAACATTTTCAGTCCACTAAATCCCTGCTAGAACTGAGGAGGAAACTTCCTTAAGTCATTCTGACACCTTATCCAGATATATGTATCAAATCTGAAGCAAGGCGCAACCCAAAGCAATGCGCTATGCAGACAATTTGTAATAAAAATCATAAACTCAAAAAATCAGTTGTGGTAAACAGAAGCTCAAGCATGTTTGCATGTGAGAAGGTTCATTCTCGTGTGTTACGCAGCCCGTTTGAGAGGTTTACTCTCGTGCGTCAATCAGTTTCGTTTGAGCTTATGTTCGATGATCAATGATTATGTGTGAATAAAATCCTAAATTCAATCTGTTCATCATATACTCATTGATTCTCTTCAGAAAATTTGGACTAAACCGCTCGATTCACATGGATTAGTTTTACGATTTCTTTATGAACTTTTTGAAGAGTCGAAGTGCCAGTTGCGTAGCTGTCAATAGAGGGACAGAAATCTCTCAGATTTCATCAAAAAGATCTTCATTTTTGTTTCGAAGATGAACAGAAGTCTTACGGGTTTGGAACGACATGAGTAAATAATGACAGAATTTTCATTTTTAGGTGAACTAACCCTTTAAGGATGGGCAGTACCATCAATTATTTCAAGGTGTGGATTTTATATATCATTAGTATTGTCAAAAGTACCTACCGCGATACCAAGTCAGTACTGAAATTTTTAAAATATGATGCTTTGAGTGCTGTTGAGTGGATTCCTAAACACCTCTGATTGGCCTTTGTGTTCACATGCTCATCAGATATGTCTGTGATTGGTTACAATGATCAACGCACGATTTGAAAGCACATAAAAGTGTTTGAATTTGAAAGTGTTTTGGAAGTGGAAGCGTATGAAAGCAGGCATCTATCAAGCCTGCTTTCAAACGCTCCCTTGTGTATCTGTGTAAGCGCTCAGTGAAGAGCGTCATATGTGTCTATTTACAACATGTTTTCGAAGTGTTGATCATTGTAGCCAATCACAGACATATCTGATGAGCGAGTGAACACAATGGCCAATCAGAGGTGTTTACGAATCCGCTCAACAGCGCTCAAAGAGCTCAAGATTTTTAAAATTTCAGGACTGACTTGGTATCGCGTTCGGTACTTTTGACAATAAATATCATTGCGTGATTTTATATATCACAGTTACTGTATATCACTGACTGTATATCACAATATATAGCAACATAATGATAACTAGATTTTGACTTGAGGGCACTTTCACTTTAACTCTTTCCAGTCACCAAGAAATGCAATACGACAATATCTTACCATCAGCACTGCTTGGAAACATAAAACAAAAAAAGTAATAGCTAATTATCAGCTAATGATGACAGAGTGAAGCAACTTGTGGATCATTTCCAAAAGTCCACAAACAAACCTTGTCATCTTTACTCATCACATGCTTCTATATTGGAGCAGGCATGACAGCCACCTAAACCCATAGAAACAGATCCATTCCTATAAAAAGAGTTTGGGGCTTTGATATTAATAGTTTTACGCCACATGAGATGTCTGATATGGAAGCATCTGACGACAGTCCTAAAATTGTACATTTGGTAAAGGTAACATTACATTACACATGACCACGTGAAGCACTTATTTGGTGATACATAACTATATTTTGACAACTGTTCAGGTGAAATGTGAATACTAATCAAGTGACCAATGGTGCAGTCTCATTACACTGAAGAAGAGCTCCCAAAATAACTGAAAAAAGGCATCATAACTAGAAATATTCAGACCTCAGGCGTCGTCCTACAAGAATATAGACCTCTATCTATTTCAGATTGTCTTTTGTAAAGTAGAAACTACGCAGACTGACTTGGATGTTCAACATGTGAAGGTACATGGTGAAATGAAACTGATAAAAATGATTCAAAAAGACACAAATCAACCCAAATCAGATCCCAATGTTCCAGCTCTTGCATGTACACACTGCACATCATCCATGCACACGCACTCTTTTCCAGCTGTGTCTGTGCGCTGCCAAGCACAATCAGGACGGGGTGGGAAATCAGGGGGTGTCACCTAGTAACATGTTGCAACTGCTGGCTGTGCTGAGCAAACGGGAGGCAACGTACCACCTGGACATCACACCACGGGTTTCACGAACACACAACCACCAACCAGCCTGCTTCCATACATGAATTCAGCCATACATTATCTGCTGTCCACCCACTCCTGCTCATATCTCACACACTTAACCTTTTCTCACCTCCCCGTAACCAGGGCAGCATCTTGTTTTGGCTTGGCGTGCAGGCCATTTTCCCTGCCTGACAACAAATTCCATAGTCAGCATGCGGAAGGACTGACTCAGCTCAGTTTGGGCTGAGCGTCTGTCTCTTATTCAGCTAATTAGTCTGAAAAATGTTTTTTTGTGTGGTTGTGGTCTCTGGAAGTATATCAAGTTCTGGTTAACTGAAATAATGTAACAGTAGTATTTCTGTGGCATGTAACGGGCTGAAACGTGTTGAAACGTGCTGAAAAAACGTGCTGAAACCTATTTGTGAGAATTAAAATTGATGCTTTAATGAAGCAACAAAATAATGGTGCAGGCTACTCAGCCACTGAGTATAAAATAAAACAAATCAAAAAATATCAAATAAAATAATTTATTCAGCAAGGATGCTTTAAATTGATCAAAAAAGATTTTTACAGAAAGTAAAACAAATCAAAAAATATAAAATAAAACTGAAATAAAACAAAATAGGTAAAAGTATACTATCATTATAAAGTTTGAGGTCATTCAGTTTTTTTAATTTTTTTTTTATTTCAATGCAAGGATGCATTGAATTGATCAAAAAAGACAGATTTTTACATAAAGTAAAACAAAACATAAACTAAAAAATAATTGAAATAAAAAAAATAATAAAATAAAAATAAAATAAAAATAGTTAAAAGTGTACTACCATTATAAAGTTTGGGGTCATTAAGATTTTTTTTATTTTATTTATTCAGCAAGGATGCATTGAATTGATCAAAAAAGACAGATTTTTACATAAAGTAAAACAAAACATAAACTAAAAAATAATTGAAATAAAAAAAATAATAAAATAAAAATAAAATAAAAATAGTTAAAAGTGTACTACCATTATAAAGTTTGGGGTCATTAAGATTTTTTTTATTTTATTTATTCAGCAAGGATGCATTGAATTGATCAAAAAAGACAGATTTTTACATAAAGTAAAAAAAAAATATATATATATATAAACTAAAATAAAATTAAATTAAACTAAGCTAAACTAAATTTTCAAATTTCACAATATTGCTGTTTTTACTCCATTTTTGTTCAAATAAATGTGGTCGTAGTGAGCATAACAGACTTCTTTCAAAAAAATGGACTACCACTTATTAAATTAATAAATTGTTGACAGAAAAATTACCATTTGAACAGATAATTACCATTTATTATTATTATTTTCTGCAATTGCAGTTAAACAGCAGCAACTTGGTGCAACTTATTTTCCAGAAAATATGGTAAATGGAAATGTGTTATTTTATTGTTTTATTTTGCAAATACCAATATCTCTAACATGCAAACCATTCTAAATTATGAGTTGTTTTGTTTCAGGCTGCAGAAAGTTGCTCAATCTGGACAGAAAAATCTTGGAAAAGTAACTTGGCTGCAATCACACATTACTACACAACCACACATCTGGAAACTGAGATTTCGATTCCCACCAATAACTTTGTTATGTCTGAGACTGCGAATGATGAGATCGCTTTTGACTTCATGAGTGAGTTAGGGGAATCAAAGAAGAGTGAGCGACCAAGAGAGATAACAAAATGAGAGATACCTGCAGTACAGGGCTGTTGTCGAAGTTATATGCGCTGGGTCGGCCCTCGAGCGTGGAGAAGGCCACGTTTCCTCCGGTGAGGGGTGAGATGTCGCTAAACTCATCTGTGCACAGAGCCTGCTGCTCGTCCTCGCTCGTGCGGATAAAGCCGCGGTTGGTCTTGCTGTAGGTCTTCTCGCAGGAGCCGCTGTAGTACTGGTAGGGAATCCAGGGCCCGTCCTCACTGGTGCGCTTGTAGATGGCAAAGCTCTCAGGACGGCTGGTGTGGAACTTCAGACGCACGTAGGTGATGTCGAAAGCCTTGCCTAGAAGAAAAGAGAAGGGAATACGAGGCACTGAATACTTCATTCCTCTTTTGTTTCATAAAACACATCGAAAACACAAAAATGTAACACCATAAAGCACTGAAACTGAACGGATCATCAGAAGGTCCTAATATTCAAATGGAAAATTAGCAGAATCAGCATTCATTGCATGGGAAAGTCACAGATAAATATATGCTGCGTATCCTCACCGTATCTGATCATATATTTAGGTAAACATAGAAGAGGAGATCAGAGAGACATGTTCGATAATGTACAGAGAATGCAAGGCAGATATCAAATCGATAGGCTGGCAGTAGTGTCTGCAAGCTAAAGGTAGAATGGAGTTCAGATAAAGCTGGAAGATGACTGGATGGATAACATACGCTTTCTTTACTAAACAATCTGTGCTTGAGTACGGCCCACTAAAGATAGAGCTGGATTCAAGGACTGGATAAGACACTAAATCAGCAACGCAGGTGTCAAACATTCACACATCTCTGAAAGATTGCACAGAATCAAGGTTAAGCAGACAAGCCTGATATTACACACAGCTGGCATAATGCCATGCAAACATAACCTTGTTCCGCTCAAAATACCTCAGAGCTCCTTCCTGTCTGATAAGATCTGCAAATCCTTGTCCTCAAATTTCTATTGTTCAGCTCATTTTTTCCCTTATAGCTGCTGTAAGAAGCAGGATCGTAACCACTTTTGAAATGGTCATGACTGTCATGATGTGAAAATCAATTTTTTTGATGAATTTATTCAGAAATACTTGACAAATCATTTTTTTGTTTTATTTATTAAAAAAAACAATGGTATCTTCTAAGAAATTTATATTTGCAGGTTTAACTGCCGCTAAAAACTATAATGCATTTCTTCAGACGTAGAACCTGGAAGGCGCTGCAATAAAAATAGAGTAGCAGAATGACAGGGAAGAGACAAATTTGTTGAATAAAGATGTTATTTTTGTTTTATTTTTGTGCAAAAAAGTATTCTCGTCACTTCATAACATTAAGGTTGAACCACTGTAGTCACGTTGACTATTTCAACAATGTTTTTACTGCTTTTCTGGACATTGAATGTGGTAATTTCATTCCTTTCAATGGAGGATAAAAAAAACTCTTGGATTTCATCAAAATATCTTAATTTGTGTTACGAAGATTAACGAATGTCTTACGGGTGTGGAACGACATGAGGGTGAGTAATTAATGACAGAAATGTCATTTTTGGGTGAAATAACCCTTTAAACTTTGTCAAAATGGCATAATATTTTTTTAAAACCACATGAAAACAGCATGAATACAAGGAGTATGTTTATAAAAGCTTGGCACATGTGTTTAAACTAGTCTTTTTTACTTTTTAAGGTTTTTCACTTTATTATATCTCTACCATGATTAGAATCACTTCATCATCAACCAGCTTGAAATTCTTCTTTCCACTCTTTAATGCATAACATGTAATTAAACATTGTCTCGTAAAATGATAACAAGAGTATAATCACACTTTTTTTTTTTTTTTTTACAAGAAGCTTAGTGTGCTTGTCTGGTTTTCAGCAGCTTACGAGTTCCTCCAGCAATTATACAGAACGTGAAAAAACATATTTTTGCATGTCTGAGCAAGCGATGTGTGTTTGAGAGAGACTGTAACCAGGGGCCAATGGAAAGGGCATGGAGAGGCATCATTTATTTAGTGCGAAGAAAATGACACCATCTTTCAGCAGGGCCACAGGGGGGACCAATGTTTGCTTTAGCAAAGAATTTGCTCTCCAAACAAATCCGCAAAATCTAGGGACAACGGTGTGTTAAGTAAATAGACAGAGATTGCATCAAAAATTTAAACTACAGCTAAAGCAGGGACTGATGTAAAGCAATGACAAAAAGACTCATTCCTTGCAGCAGTCTCTGAGGGCGTTACGGCTGTTAACATGAAAATGAACTTGCTGACTTTTAGGAGCCCCCTGCACACATCAGGCTGTCAAGGTCAACGTTCAACAGAAGTGGGAGAGATTTTTACCATAGGGCGTGGGCTTTCTGCTTTTTTTGTTAGTGAATGAGCTGAAAATGCCACACGTAGCTTTTTAAAAAAAAAAAGAAGAAAAAAGAGGTGAATCAAAGATTTAAAAAAAAAACAACAAAAAAAGAGCTATCATCCAAAAAGTACAACAAAAAAAAAGAAAAAAAAAGAAAAAAAAAAGAGAACTAGTCCTTTTCCTGTCTTTTCCTTACGTAATCAATACAATAGACAATGACTACGTTTACGTGCATCAATAATGCGATTATTTCTCATAATCTGAATGAGGTCTTAATCGCAGTAAGATGTTTATATGACATGAGCAGAACTCTTCACTCCAGTTAACATGCAATTTTCATTACTCCGATTATTCGCTAATAAATATGGTTATACCACACGCAGATAGGCATACAGTATGTATGTTACCAGCCATTGTTTTAATCTACTCATCAAATTCAAAATACATTTTTATGGACGTACTGGATATTATTTGATGCCGTGATGAACATCGCAATGTCGGGTTTGCCTACGCTGTTGTCGCGTTCTTCGCGTCATCTGGATGAAGATACAATGAGCTGTGTTGACAGAGTTTCGCGATTTGGAGAAGAGAAATCATGAATCATGTCATGGTCGGAGTTCATTCATGAAGTTGTGTGAACTATACACGGCATCCGTGTTGAACCGAGAACATGCGCACTTTGGTCAGAGCAGTAATAATGCTGTATTAAAAGGTGTTTAGATGCCCGTTTATTGCGATAAAAAAAATGGCGTACGCCACAGTTTAAACTTTACACGAGGTAAAGTTTAATTGCCATATTGCCAAAATCCCATTATAATCGCATTATGAGGGTGCATGTAAATGCACTCAATGTTGTTTTGGACTCCATTGACTTTAACTGTATGGGCAAAAAAAGCTGAAACATTCTTTTGTGTTCTACATAAGAAATGAAGTCAAATGGGTTTGGATGAGGGTGAGTAAATGATGACAATTTTTTAAATTTTGGATAAACTATCCCTTTAAAAGTGACCAGAAACAACAAGAGAATAATAATAATAAATAATAAAAAAAACTGTATTGGAATCACCGCACAAGTTCTTGCAAAAGAGTGAAAATGATGCCTGTCATGCTATTGAAAGACGACAATATTTCCATGCATGTACATTGGAAATTTCCCAAACACAAATTTAGACAGCACAACAGTGAGTCAAAGGTACTTTCCAGCAACAGTTTTGTAGTTGTCAATATTTCAATTGGGGCTTTCAAATTCTGCTCTCTTTTTGGCAATAGGGTGACTTACTCTTACTCACAATCCTTATCCAGATGTTTTCAAGCCAAATTGTACTTTAATTTGTCTCTTGGTCATACTGTAATTCATTGCAGTTCAGGTGCACTGAAACAAACGCTGGGAACAATTGTGCCCAAATACTAATCAAGTCCTGCTTTGAACCCAGGAACAATTCAAGGCACCCACATTTGACACAGCTACGCCATGGATCCGACATAACAGCAGGATGACTTTCAAAACCTAATACCCAAACAATGCAATGCCTTAAAGCCTTCACATGCGAGTCGTGCATGTATTTTGCTGACTGCTCTGGCGTTGTGGCGAACAGTGCCGTCATTGATGACTCACCTCTGAAGTCTCCCCGGCATCCTCGCAAAACAAGACGAACCAAATCTGTTGGCAAAGCCGTAAAGAATCAAGCCAGAAGCTGACTGAGAGGGAAACAAAAAAGCCCCTTCACGTAGTCAACGCACTTCAGAAGGACAGACAAAGAGCACTTGAGCACTGACTCATAGTGTTCACTGGAGCATTGCTGGAGCTCAAAGGCATGACTGAAGCCAGGGTGCACACGAAGAGGAAAGGGTCAGGCCCCGTAGGGTGTGTCGCACTGGACCGTCTTTGAACTTATATTTGATGACATCTCATCTTTGTCACAAAGACTTCGGAGACTGAGAGGGTGTGATTTCAGGGTCTCCATTCTGGAATAAGAGAATTAAGATGGAGGCCTGTTTCAAACAATGTGGTGGAAAGATGAAAATAGGGCAATTATGTCCAGTTGCATTATACCACTGCGGTATTATCAGAGCAAAGAAAAAAGTCCTAAAGAAAACATACGGAGATAGGTTAAAAATATGGGAACCTGATGTTCTCGTGATCCCAAAAAATATTCCACATACTATGGGCAATTAATCATTTCCTCTTTGGGTCAACAAAGCAGACATTACGCAGACCTAAACCATCATCGGCTGCAGCTGTGGGGGAAGTAGCCACAGGTGTCTCCTGAAGTTGAGAAAAATTGCAGTGATGAGCAGGAGGAGTCTCTTTCCTAGAGTGTGAGCCAGCTGTGCGTACAGATGGAGAACATGCTAGAACATATGAAACATACAAAATATATTACGCAATACTTCCGAGTATTAGAGATTTGTTGAAGTAAACTTAATTTAGTCTTTTTATTATTTACTGGTTTTGAGTGATGGCTGGTTTTATTTTATAATCTTCATGGGAAAAGTCACTCTCTCTGCTCATGAACTGACGCTGGTGTGAAGTCAACTGTTGAATTGAGGTTTACACCAGGAGTTAAAGCTTTTCACAAACTCCACCTAATTAGGCTCATATGGAGGCAAATTGAAGGGCTATTTAATCCCACCATTAATGGGAAATTCCTCTGTACCTAATCACTTATTCATTATTGCTGCCACTGAATGCAGATATGAAGTGGATTTAAATCCAGAATGGGGTCCAAAAGTCTGTGACCCATAGTGAACATGGTTACATTTTTGTATTTAAAAAATGTAATACAACATGTTTAATTACATTTTTTAGTATATATAAATAATATTTAAATTAGCTTATTTGATTAGTGACCTACAGAAATGCAGAAAAAAGTAGTAGTAAGGCTTTTTGAAGACCAAAACTTTTTGTATTGAAAAGTATGATAAATACAGGTTAAATGTACCAACGATCACATTTAAAAATAAACACTATTTGGCATACCATGAAAATAACCTGTAGTGCTGAATTACAACTGAATTATAATCTGAATTATATAACAATTCAATTAGGTTATCCATTTCATAGTGAAAACAATGTAACATCAAAATTTCATTAACAGTAGAAGTGAAATCTTATTGCAGTTTTGAAATCACATACGGAAGTTTGGTCACGTAAGCTTTTCTTTGACTGTTAGTGTTTTTAAGACTGACTTTTTGCGTTCGCGATCTTTTAACACATTGACACACTGTATTGCTTGGCAGACTTGTTTTATGCATATTTGGTGCCACATATTGTGTTGCGGGTGAATTATCAACATAAAAGTCTAGACCCTTAATATAAGAAAAACCTGTTTTTTCAGATGTATTTCTAAGAAAAAAAGTAAGTAACTTTTACAAAATCTTAAAACTTTTTTTTAACTAGGTTTTAATGAAAAAAGCCAACATTTTCTTAAAGGTCTCCGACTGTTAGATCCCACAGTATTTTCTCAATTCAAGTCTGTGCAAAATAAAAAAAAATATTGCCAAATTATTTCACTCTTGAATAATCTGCAATAAGTCCATTAAGTGTGTTATGCATTTTGTGGCACATGAATGAAAGCACTACATGGTTTTACCCAGCCCTTCAAGTTCAAGACTGCCCTGAGCAGAAGAACAAGAGGAACTCCACCACTTCTTCCAGAACAATCAGGGTATTGAAGATAAAAATTGTGGGGCTCCCCATTGTGAGGCTGAATAGATAAAAGACGGATATAACCACAAAAAAGAAAAGAAAAGAAAAATCCTTTCCGTGCCGCTCAGATCAAACTGTCTCAGGCATATCCACCATCAAAATCTCTGGATATGTCAAGCACAGCTTTATCAGTTAAAAGACAGGACCTTCTACTCCACTTCCTCTGTCTTTCACAATCTGTCCTCACTCACACAGACACATGCAGTCATATCTTCACCGAATATAATTTTTTTCTTCCTTGCAAAGTGGTCTTTTATTGGTCTAAAATCCTTCTCCACAACTACAAAACATCAAATAACTTCTGATTTTGTGCTTAGTATGGATAACTTGTCACATTGGGCAGAATTAGAACCCTTATCAGAGAGACAACACCCTTGAGGCGACCTTGGTTTATGTGCCTTGCTCAAAGTCACAATCTTTGGTAAACAGACTCATTGAGATGCAATTTCTCTCAGTCTCATACCTTTACCAAAACTGAGACTTTGTGACAACTTATGGCAGGAGTTGTTGAGGTGGGAGGAGGGCGAGAGCTTGCTGAACTGCCTGGAATGTGCTTCCGCACATAATGACGCCAGTGTGGGGGGTCAAGCAGACCAAAAGAGAGATTGAAAAAGACAGTGGGAACATCTGCAAATGATCAAAAGCGAGGGGACAACATAGACTAAGAGAAAGAGGTAAAACAGAGAAGATAAAGTCAAGAACCATGGGGGAGAGACATATTTGATGAAACTTGTCACTAAATCAAAGAATGCAAGACAGACATGGTTAAATGAGAGAATCATCTTGGTTGAGCAAAAACTGCAACCATAAACAAGTACATAATGAGACACAAGGCTAAGTCAAAGAAAAATACATTAAGCCACATTAAAGGGGTCATAGAATGAGAAATTTCTCATGATCTTTTGTGATAAAGGAGGTTATTGTGCAACACAAACACTATGTTTCAGAACTCAAAATATCATCTGCTTCTGTTATCAAAAGATGATGAAAAAAGTTAATTAAGAGGGTTAGGGGAGCAAAACACTTTGCCAACTGTATAAAAGAGGACGGAGAAAGGATGTATCCCATTAAATTTAAGGCATGTCCTCTGAAGGAGGCGAGGAAGTTCATGAAATGCCACTGTGCGGTTCAGTGTGGCTTAACTGATCATTATGAAAGATGAGAGAAGGGCTCAGACAACACGCTGAGGCTTGTGTGCCAATTATAAAAACTATTCTACTCAGTAAGATGTTTTTGAAAGAAACTGCAAGGATGCATTACATTTGCAGTTAATGCTTTTTACATCGTAAAAAAAGAAAAGGAAAAAAAAGTCTGTTTTACTGTATTTTTAATTAATAGGGACCTATAATGCCCCTATTAAAAAATTTAATAAAAGTCTCTGGTGTCTCCAGAATGTGTCTGTGAAGGTTCAGCTCAAAATACCCCACAGATCATTTATTATAGCTTGTCAAATTTGCCCTTATTTGGGTGTGAGCAAAAACACGCCGTTTTTGTGTGTCCCTTTAAATGCAAATGAGCTGCTGCTCCCTCCCGCTTTCCAGAAGAGGGCGGAGCTTTATCAGCTCCTGCCTCAGTTGCTCAACAACAACAAAGCTGGAGAATCTCAATTGTCCAAAATGACAATTGTCAGTAACGGCGTTCAGCCTTACACCGGTTTCACACCGGCGTGCACATTAACCATTGGATGATTTCACACCGGGAGCAGGAGCAGCAGTGAAGCGGGAGTTGTGTCGCGGAGTCCATTTTGGTTGCGCTGCTGACGCTCAATTAAAGTGAAAGCACACATTTGATGGACAAAATAAAAATTTCACACAAAAAGCGTTCAAAAATGTACAGAATAAGCATGTCTAGTGTGTTTTAACAAGAATTTGACTATGTCAGCAAAGAAAATTAAGAATAAAAAATATTTATAGACGATTTACCCTTTTAAAACTTGTTTTAATTATTCAGTTTGGATGAAAGTATGGTGTATTATAAAAAAAGGAAAATATGATTATATATATATATATACATTCTTTTAGTCATTACACAGACCGGTATATATGCTCTTGCACTACCCAAATCAAACAGTCTTTTTTTGCCGAGTTTGCTGTCTTGTAAACGATGTTGTAAAACACAAGGCTTACCTCATTCATGTGCAGCAACAGATAACACGAGGCTTTTATTTATTTATTTTTATTTATTTGTTATTTTACGTTACAACTTATAGAATGCATCTGGACGTTTCTGAAAAGTTAGTGGATACATTTATGTAGTTGCTGTGGAGTTGATTCAACTCATCGACTACCATGTGCCGTCATGTTAATCTTTTGTGCAAATCCAGCGTTGAATTGACCCTCGTTTGTGAAGCAGTCCGGCGTAAAATGACGGCATGGCAACAACACTCTACTACAACAACTTTTCCTCTTCTCTAAAGCAGCCCAACATGGCCTCACCCCCTTTGTTGCATGTTCTTGGGACGGGGTTTATGTAAATTTTAGGGTTAGTGATATCACTGACCTGGGAAGAAGCTTGTTGTAGTTCCTACCAGCCGTTTGTTGTAGTCCTTAAACAGCGAAATCTTTAAAAGAAAATCTCCCTTTGCATTGAATTGAGCGTTGTAACTTTGCAGATGTTGTGTATGCTCTAACAGCAACATTACACACTAAAGTTAAAAAAGTGAAATCATAATCAACCATCCCTTTAAATAAATGCAGCTCTAGTGAGCATAAGAGTCTTCAAACTTTTAATAAAATCTTACTGCCCCCAAAGTTTTCGAACAGTAGTGTATATACAAAATAATATATAAAAACAATAACGTTCCTTACAATAAAAACAACTTTACTAAACTTTAACTACATTTTATTATGCTTGAAACTTAATGTCCACTTCAGTTCATTTTTTATTCCTCTGTTAAACTATTTCAGCTACTGCAATGCTGGAATAAATTAAGTTTGCCATATTTTCTGTCCTTTTAAACATTTGCAAGTCCAAGCCGAATCACTTTTTTATGTTTTAGACTCATCATGGCTTGAATTTTAAACCAGCACCATAGACAGATGTGCGCACTGTGCTTGTGGCACCATATATCATAATATTTCAGAATGAGTCCAACACTGAAAAGTGAGTGAAGAAAAGCAGCAGCTGTCTAAAGAGACTGCCATAAATCCACTTTAAACCAAGCGTGAGAGGAGACAGTGATTGGAGAGAGGGAACGAGGGAGCCTTGAGACGGGAACACATCAGCCATAAGAGAGAGACTTAATTCAGGAACTTAGAGTAAAGAAAATAACAAATCAGTCAGGAGATACTCTACATCCTTGAGTTTTCACTCCCACTGGAGTTTTCAATGGCTGCTTAGCAGTTCCTCTTTAAACAAGGTGGCCAGACTCTGATTAGGGCGAGTGAAAAGAAAACACAAAAACTAAAACAATGTCTTTGTTAGGAATGCCTGTCTAATGAAGAAGAGGGGTTTGTTCTCAAAGAACGTGTGCGTGCTTGCTTGGCAAGGCAGAGGGCAAAAGATTTAGCCTTTAAAGTGTCAAACGCATTTAGTTGTGAGCTGAAGGTAAATCCAAGTTTTATGGGGGAAATGACTAAACTGAAAAGCCCTTTGAAATGGAGAGGCCGTCCACTAGTCTTCTTTCAAAAGGAGGCGCTGCCAAGAGGCCCGGCTCTGAAAATCACATCACAATAACATGGTCAGTCTTGTTGGTATGCAACTGTCACATGGCCCTAATTAAATCCTCTTAAAACAAACACCAAATAACTACCAATCACAAATGAAACACTAATGCACAGGTCTCATTGTTTGGGGGAGTTCTGCCCATTCGTAAGTTTTAAAGGTGAGATCCAGATCTTTGCAATCAGGGATTCCATTCATTATTGACATTCCGGGATTTGGGAGGG
>RJVU01044706.1:303848-328452 GCA_003731715.1 Anabarilius grahami
AACTAACATGAAGGTGAGTAAATGACAAAATTCTCACTTTTGGGTGAACTATCCCTTTAAGCAATAAGATGTCAGGCTATCAACATTGAGAGGTTCAAATATATTGAAGCTGACTGTCTGGGTGTGATATTTAAAACACCAGGACCATAACACCATCACTGTGTTCATTTCCAACAAGGTTTAACACTCAGCTGTTTGTCACCCTCAGCTGTTTCCTTAATAAAACACAGCGATCGAGCGAGAGACAGCCAGCAGCAGGACCGCTGATAACAGCCATCACAAAAGCAAAAAAAGATACAGCACAGATCCAAAGGGGATAATTGCTCTTTTCAAAGGGTCCTTTCGGAGAGTGATAAGAGGAAGGAGACGTCTCACTATCTCTCTACTTTGACAGACAAAATTACCCAAAGTCACCCATTCGCCACTCTCATCACAGATGTGCCTGTTGGCTGCAGGTTTTTGAAGATTTTCATCAAATATTTTCTTAGGAGGATAATCGTGATGTTTAGTCTGAAACAGCATGTGTTAGACAAGAATCAACGAAGGTTTCAGATTTTAGCCAATCACATTACAGTATGCAGTACTGTACCTAACCCTGTATCTTTTTATACTACTAAGACTACATCAAATGTTAGTTGACCAAAAGTTTAATGCAGAATTTAAGCGGTATATGTCAAATGTTTTCCAATGATGTAAAACTGTCGACGTGAACAGTTGACAAAGCTGTACCGGAGGCTAAGATTTATTTTAAAGGCAATTATCATTGAGGATGTCACACTAAAAAGATCCAAGACGGCCAATTTGGCTTTACCAAAAAAGAAATTTTTATAATACCATGGCCAAAATTCTACAATGTGCAGCTGGATTTAGGTCATTTTGTCCAAATTTGCATTAAAGCTAAGGTAGGCAATGTTTTTCATAAACACTTTTTGTTATACTGGTTGGAAATGTCTTCACATCCTGATAGTAATCAACAACAGAAGTTTCTAATTAAAATAAATAAACAAAATAAATAAATAGTATCATATATATATATATATATTCTGTGGGAGTCTCAGGACCAAAAAAATGTTCATCCAATCATTGCATTCGATCTGAATTAATTTGGTCTTAAAGGGTTAGTTCACCCATAAATGAAAATTTTGTCATTTTTATTACTCACCCTCATGTCGCTCTAAACCCGTAAGACCTTTGTTCATCTTTAGAACACAAATTAAGATATTTTTGATGAAATCTGAGGGGTTTTTAATCTCAATACAGACAATACAGAGCCGGCGTTCGGACGTAAATACGGAAGCGTTGCATTGCGTCAACTGCGTAGGAGACTGACAGGGAAAAGGAAAAATTGTTGAATAAAGTCGTTATTTTTGTTTTGTTTTTGCACACAAAAAGTATTCTCGTCACTTCATAACATTAAGGTTGAACCACTGTAGACACATGGACTATTTTAACGATGTCTTAACTACTTCTCTGGACCTTGAATGTGTTAATTTCATTGTTTCTATGGGAGATAAACTCAGATTTCATCAAAAATATCTTAATTTGTGTTTCGAAGATGAATAAAGGTCTTGTGGGTTTGGAACGACATGAGGGTGAGTAATAAATAACAGAAATTTCACTTTTGGGTCAACTAACCCTTTAAGCTTTCAAAGCTAGATTGCTATTGCTACCCTCTCCGAAATTGCCTACCCCACCTTTAAATGTTAAAATAAAATAAAACCACCAATAAATAAAAAAGTTCATCTTCAGTGTTGGTATGGTTACTGCATTTCACATTTGTATGTCAAAATGGAGGAGAATAACACCTTTTAAATGATAGATGGATGGACAGATAGAAAGGACACACACACACACACACAAACACACAGAGCGCTACACTTTCTCCCATTCTTTCTATGAGTGGTCACTCAGTCTACTCCTCCTCCTCATACTGTCTTTGGCTGTGTGAAGGCTCAGGAGAGTATGCTAGGCATGCTAATGAGCACAAACTTCAAAATGCTGTTTGGTGCCAGGCAGAACGTCAAGCACATGCTATACTAGCAAACTCTCAGAGCAAAAAAAAGAATGGAAGTCAGGTTAGATCAGTCTGCCAGGGCTAAAATTGGCCCCGAAAACTAACTGAACATAGACTGCTACAAGACAGCTGCTACGGCTAAAACAAGGCTGCAGGAATGCACAGAGAAAGTATCCAGAGTCTCAGGTACAGAAAATGGCTAAAAGGCAGGCAGACTGTGACAAGATTGCTCCTACTTTCTGTCTCAAAGCATGATTGTGCCACAACATACATGAATAGTAATAACAGTTTTTTCAAACACATTCTTTTTAACTTTGCCATGTCTTGAATTGTAAATGACATCTCTCTTTGTCTGTTTTCTGCAAAAGACAGACATCTCTCTGTGTCTGTCTCCTGTATCGCCAGCAGCAGAAAAATACTGCTGAACCGAAATATTATTTGGTAACGTCTGGGAGACAGTCAACACTGTAATATATTGTTCTTGCATATTTTCAATGGACAATGAGGAAAAACCCTTACAAACTGAATGGAGTAATCACATGGCTAGACATCTGACAGAAGAGAAGAGCTTCAGCAGACCCTGAATGTTAATTACTAACCTCTGACGCTATCATCTGACAGCTACAAGATCCTTAAAGCTACCGGTGCCTCGTCTGTGCTCAGCTTATCTGAGTACTAGATACTGACCAAAGGCCAACTGTTTCTCACACCAAAACATGTCATGACTTTTATTAGTTTATTAGTTCTTGTGAATTTATTCAAAAAAATCTTTAAAAAAATAATCATGGTTTCCATAAAAACATTTAGCAGCACAACTGTTTTAAACATTGATAATAAAAATAATAAATGTTTCTTGAGCACTGAATCAGCATATTAGAATGATTTAAGGATCATGTGACACTGAAGACTGGAGTAATGATGCTGAAAATTCAGCTTTGACATCACAGAAAAAAATAACATTTGAAAATATATGAAAACAGAAAATAGTTGTTTAAAATTGTAATAATAAGTCACAATTTTTTGAATTTAGAAGTTTTAGAATTTTTAACAATGAACAGATACCAACACTATGCTTTTCATTCAATATGGTGATCTATAATGAAGAAAAAAAAACACTACTTAAGAATAAAAATGAAAACAGATGTATGAATTCAGATTTCAATGCCAATATAAATCAAATGGCTAAATGTTGGCAGATTAATTGGCCAGAGCATATCTACCATTAGTATAAAAGCTAAAGCAATTTTATTACTATTTTCATGTAATTCACTTTAGACATGAAACAAAATTTTGATGAAAAAAAGCCTGCATTTCAGGTCTAGCATTACACAGGCTTGTCCTGTGTTTAAATATTTGTTGCTGCAGGAACTTACAGCGTTTTATGAGGTCAAGGAGGCATGCTGTACAAAGCCTTTAAATCCATCTCGAGCTGATGCATGTAATTATGAGAAAGGAGGAATACAGAGAGCTGAACTTCATTTCCACATGACGAGTGATCGCTGATATCAACAGTATCAAAATCCTGCATATGGAAACTCTGGCCTTGGATTAATTTCCTCTTACTTCAATTAAAAATAACCAGGGCTTTTCTGCAAGAGCAATTAAATACTGCCAATACCACACAATGCCAATACTGCTCTGTGATCTCACTGGTGAAACAAGGAGGGTGTTTTGGAGTTAAAAGGGGTCAGGAGTCAATAATGGGCCAGTGAAAAAGGAGTATGGGCGTAGGGGTACAAGTCAAGTGTGTCCTGAGGGCACCATATGCTGAAGTATAGCATGTTTTGGCACGTAGACCATCCCTCGGATACAAAGGCAATGACTAAATCAAATCTCATGGGTCACATTATGGTCAGTGACATTCCAGAGTGGACTCATCCCTAACTGTAGGTAATGCATAACTGGAGTGTACCTAGTTAATTCCACAACTGAAAAGACTAATAATAAACAAGAGATACAGCGTCACTGAATATTCAGGAACACCTGTAAAAACATGAATAAAACACAACGTTACAGAGAAAGCAAACTTAATCAAACTTTCTGTACCAAGGGTCAAAAATGACAGTGATTTTTTTTTTATGAACTAAAAAAATGTATATATATATATATATAATTACATTTCATAAAATTAAATGTATAATACACTGCCTGGCCAAAAAAAAAAAAGTCACTGTTTGGATTTTAATAGGAGAATACTTAAGAATCTATGACTGGATCATTATTACAGTAATGATTATGTTTCTAGCATGTTATATGTTTGGCAACGGTTCTTTTAACCCTTAAAAATGGAGTGTGTAGCTTTTCTTTTCTTAAACAACCATGTAGGAAGACACATCATGGCCATATTCCAGGATGACAATGTCAAGATTCATCAGGGTTAAAATTGTGAAAGAATGGTTCAGAGAGCATGAAGAATCATTTTCACACATGAATTGGCACCTCTAAGTCCAGACCTTAATTTAATTGAAAGTTTTTGGGATGTGCTGGAGTAGACTTTACAGAGTGCTCACCTCTTGCATTGTCAATACAAGATCTTGACCAAAAAATGATGCACCTCTTGAGGGAAATAAATGATGTGATGTTTTTTCCATCAAAAGGTGCATCAATTTTGGTCAAGATCTTGTATTCATTTTGAGACTTTTTATTTAGAAAACAAAAAGGTTCTATCAACAAAGTCCAATGGAATGCAAAAACTCTGAATCTCTATATCTCAAAACCACTCAGAATGCAGATAGAACCTTAAAATTCCAATTGCATCATTTATTAAAAATAAGTTACCATCCGGTATAAACGGAGTTTCCTGCCGGTCGCCAAATCCAGTTTGCACTTGTATTTGACGTTTGCAGAGTGTTAGTTTATAATGCTGCTTGGGGAAAGATCTCCCATTCGAAAACGTTTCGAGCTTCTCGTGCTTCCCCTCCCTCGGGGACAACAGCGAGAGATGGACACAACGTCCTGGTGACAACCATTGACACTGAAGAAACGGTGCTCTAATTTGCTGAAACGGAGCACTTTGCCCCCCTTCAAGCCACTCCCGGCCCTTTAATTTACTCTCAACGGCAGGAATGTTAAGTTTCAACTTCAAAGTAAACAGTGATGAATGGACTACAAACACAGGCCGTGGTTAAGCTTTTAGAGTGTAAATTTGGTGTTTAACATCTCATCCAGATGAAGACTTCTCTGAGACGGGGCAATGAAGTTGAGAGTGAGTTCTAATTAAGAATTTTCAGTTTGAAAAAGAAAGCCAGAAGAGAAGAAAGAGGGAAAATGAGGGGATGGAGGGGAAAAAACAAGCAGACTGAAAGGTGGGGGGTGTATGAACAGACAAGTAGGAATAACCAAACAAAAAGACTAATCCAGTTACTGGATAACCCTTCCCCCATGTAAAGAAAAGAAGACAAAGGGGTTTTGTGAAGTAGAACTTGAAGAGGGTGGGCTAGAGATAGAGGGGGAGCACTGGCCCATGCCTCAGATCTAAAGATAGGACCCTGACATCCACTCACACGCACACACACACACGGCTGAGGCTTCTCCGGTGGGACGGTGCTTCATTCAAGAGGCTTAAGGAGAGAGCAGCCATTCAAGACATTCCTTAAGCAGCTATACCTTTTTACTTTAATAAGCTCCTTGGTGAAGTTCCCTTCATACTTACGGCTCTCAAATTTGCGGAAGACAAGTCTACGCAGTTTTACGATTCAAGTAGAAACTACATACAAGGCGAGGAGGAGTTCAGTAGTCGCTTTAAGATAAAAAAAAAAATCTTTGATATTCAGGGAGTCATAGCCAAAACAGGACGATATAGTAAGAGGCACTTAATATACAGAGCAGTAGTTCGCAGACAAGCTACGCAATATCGCGTTCATTATCGAAGGCGATTCATCTGCGATTATGAACGCAATATTGCGTAGCTTGTCCGCGAACTACGACTCTATATATTAAGTGCTGCTCCATTTGAAAGCAGGTGATGGACATTTACCGCTAATCACAGAACCGGCTTTACTGACGAGACACGCATGACAATCGCATGCGATTAATCGTGCAGCCCTATAAATCGGCATCCAAGATTCTCACATTGTGCACAACAAACTTTCCCAGACAGACAACGACGAACTGGATTGAATGTGGACAATGCGCATAATGCACATAAATCAGGACTAATTCTTAATGTGAATGTAAACAAGAGAACAGATATGTACATGGTAAACAACGAACTGCATCAAAACAAAACAATGAAGTTCAAAAAACTATTTCAAAGAATTACATCAAATTAAATAAAAATATTCAATTAAAATATATATATATATAAAAAAATATGCAACTAATAATCTGAAATTACAGGTTACAAAGAGTGCTAGTATAACAATATAGCACCATGATCAACCAATAAAAACAATGTATTTACTTACTTTACCCTGAAATACTTTTAAACAAAAGCCATATGGTCTGATCACATAGCAAAATTTGTGAGCGATAATTCATTCTCTCTTGGAAAGCAATTATCAGCTGAGTTTAGGAGGTAAAATAATAAATGAAAATGAAACCGAGATAGAGTGCAGTACAGCAGACAGCTCATATGGACTATAGGAATGCGTGAGCGCATCTTCTGATAAGACTGAACTGACTTCTTGTTGAGAATTTGGAGCCCTTATTTCCACATCAGCCCTACAAACTAGCATTCTGGCCAATTATCCAACACAAAGGCAGGAGGAATGTCACAACAAAGTGCAGAATTTGCTTTGTTATTCCTCAGGAGGTGATCGTGTTTGGACAGGGGAGACAAAAGGAAGTGACTGCTGAGACTCCGATTACAATCGTGCCGGAAACCAAAGTGACCTTTGGTCAACAGAGTGTGCATGAGAAATCTTTACAAGACCTGCTTTAAAAAGCAAGGTTAGAAATCCTATAAAAAATAAGTTTAATATGAATAGAATATTAGAAAACATACAAGATAAGTGGGTCATCTTTACTAATAAAGCAGCAGGGCCATGTAAACAAAAGATAAATTGAGTTAAATGTGATGTGATATATTACTGATTCAGTGGCCAAGACTCCACCTGTCTGTCTGACCCATAATGTGACTTGTTTTCTGTCGTAATCTATTTCTGGATGCATAAAACTCTTCCTTTGACAAGTAAGTGTTGCTGAACAAAATGATCTTATGATGAGTGAGTTTTATGCAAGGTTGGCATGACAAATAATCTGAAAGGAATGTGTGAAGGAACTGTCTAAAATCTGAAATCTGACTCATGCAATGGACTGTGGGTCAGGAAATATTTTTGAAATCCAGCCTGGGCAAAAAAGGTGGAAAGCCACATAAAACTGGTATACATAATTCGGCTCTCTCACTGTGAAAAATAAATGAAAACCATCTCTGAAAGCACAGAATTGATCACAATAAATGATCGGAAAAAAGTCAAATAGTTCAAGAGTCAAACAATAAACCATCAAGGTTTGCCAAATGACATTCTTTTTCTCTCATGGAATAAACTGACAGAAGATCATTTGTTTAATATTCTGTCAAAAAGAGCTGAGTTTGTTTTCCAGGCAGCATAACATAACATAACACAGGAAACCATAGGACCTAAGATACGACGGACTAAAACAACTATTTGCCCAGCCACAAGAGGAAACGAACACTATGGTGTTGTTTCAAGAACATTTCAAGAAATTTTCCCCAAAAACATGCTAATGGAAGCCAGATTTAACCATGGAAAGTGTGGCATTTGAAAACAAAGTGAATTTCCGACCATAATAATCTTATCTTGAACCAATTTTATTAATCTTAACTGAAGTACTGAATTGGTGGCTTGGGAATTAAGTTCTCATTAATTAAGAATTTCTGAAAGCATGAAAAATGTAGACTACTGTATCAACATGTCCAAGTCAAAAATATATCTTAGGCAATACCATAGATTATCAAGTATTAGCTGCCAAGAAAATCATATCTACATTAATGTGTACATTTCCATTGAGCCCATTTACAAGCACAGTCTTACATTGACTATAACCCAACAATGAGCAAGGTCATGTAAGTTTAAACAATGCCAATTTATCAGGAAAAAACATAATTAAGTCATATTTGTCAAATAAATTTGAGTTATATGCAATCATAAAAATGTGTACACCTGGATTTGACTTTTACTCCAATTTCATGTCACGTTTACTGGTGTTCATGCATAAATTCTGAAAGGGACAAAAAATGTGTTGTGTATAATCAAACTCACACTGACCGTAACAAATCCACTTGAACTTGAACATTATTTTTTTTATTGTAGCATGCACTGGAAAAGGAACGGTTTGTCTCAAAAAGCAGGAAGCAAGGGTTTCACTCTCTGATTGTAAACCTCACATTTTACTCTACTTTCAAATCATGCTTCACTGTAAAAGCATGTGCTATCACTGATGCCTGAGGGAGGGTATTTTCATAAAGTATGAACCAGCTGTGAAACATACACTGCCAGCACTCGAGCATGGTGGTGCTGGAAGAACTAATGAAGAATAATAAATACAGTTTTTCCCCATTGTGTTGGGACAACATTTCTCTTCCCATCTGGCTTGTGAAGCTCTGTTTATGTGTGAAAACAGCTGTATTTGGCAACTGACAATCTGCAAGAAAGTCGGGAGATCAGATTCACACTTCAATACCTGGATGCAGCACTTTGAAGCTTCTGAAGTACTTTCTTTTGGAAAATAACAGAGCGAAGAACCTGACATTGGATATGTTTTTAAAGAGCATGTTTTAAGTTGAGGTGTCAGTAAACTACACAGCTGCTTCATCACCTATTTGTGGGAAATTTAAAGTTAAATACCGTCTAAACTTGAGTTTTACCCAATGGCGAAATGACATATATAACTGTAGAGAATAATGAGAAATAAAATAATGCTGATCCTTATTTGAAGGAATAATCACAAAAAGGCTGCTAGTTTGAGCACATTTACCCCGTGAGTCAGGCTAAATGCTAGATGAACTGGTTGACATCTGTCATATTAGGTCATATCAGAAGCTGATTTTACTTTGGCATCAACCCAAAGGCCACCTGCTGCATGTCTTGTGTTCATGAGAGTATTTTCCTGCTTCTGATAAGATTCTGTGAATGACAGGATTGGTGAATAACCCCCGCACAGTCTTATTCTACTCATGCATTAGCACGTGTTAGAGCTGTCACATTCTCAGCATGAACTACATTTCCACACAAGTCTAGACTCCAGATCAAACGAAGAAGGGGCAAAACAATGAGGGATGAAACTGCATGATTGATTCTGACAATACAGCGCTGGCAGAAAGGAAACAAAGTCTTCTGCAAACATATGCCGTCATCAGACTGGAGGTTAATGCATGTTATCACCTGTAAAGACTTAAATAGGGTGGCCTATTCGTACTTTAGGGCCTGCCTACGTGCCCAATCAAAGACATTTGAGAAGAGCCAAATCTAAACAAGATGAACGCTGCTTGCAGGTGGAGCTGAGATCATTGAGTGCACTAAGCCTCTAGGTTTAAAAAAAAAAAAAAAGACCAAGGACAAATAATGTACATCCAGTGTGTGTGTAAAAAAGGGGAGAATTAAGTGCAGGGAGGTCAACTGTTGGAAAGTTTCCATTCCTCCTTGAACACACACATCAAAGCAGTAATACTAAAAATTATTAAGTCTTTCCTTTCTTTTTGGGAAAAAAAAACACAAAAAAACAAAAGAGGCGTACAGATTTTACAGAGGCATGAAAAATACTTTGGTTATTGGTTGATATTACTAATTGTTTTACATTTCCGGTACCGTTCGATATTGAAAACTTCCACTGTTTTTAGATGTAGCATTCACTTAAAGTGTTAGTTCACCCAAAAATGAAAGTTCTGTCATTTATTACTCACCCTCATGTCGTTTCACACCCTTAAGACTTTCGTTCATCTTCGGAACACAAATTAAGATATTTTTGATCAAATCCGATGGCTCAGTGAGGCCTGCATTGACAGCAAATTAATTTACACTTTCAGTGCTTCAGAAACATGCTGTAAATAGACATCTGTGATGCTCTTCACCGAGCGCTTACACAGATACACACGGAAACCTTTGAAAGCGGGCGTATATCAGCAGATTCATCTATCAGTGGATATATTAGGGATCCGCTGATAGACAGCTGCTTTCAAATGCTCTCGTGTGTATCTGTGCAAGCGAAGTGCTCGGTGAAGAGCGTCACTGATGTCTATTTACAGCATGTTTTAAGAATCTGCCCAACAGTGCTCAAAATGCTAGGGGGAAATACTGGTATCGTCACATTTTTAAAATTTCAGTATAGACTTGGTTCCGAAGTTGGTACTTTTGACAACACTAGTATTGAATGTTAGCTTGCTTATTGTGCCCAAGAGCCTAAACTATTTAACTCCACGTCAACAAAAAAAACTATGCTTCTAACCACAGCACGAGAGCTGTAGTTCCAACCACGTAAGGTCCCGATGTGTTTACAAATGTTCTTTCGTCGGTTTCGGGAAACACCAAATTGTTGGTGGTAATGCTGGAATTTGCAACCATAGTTGGCTAACGATGCTTTCAGTAAACGCATCCCTGGTTAGCAGTCAAAATATATAAAAAAAAACAAACAAAAAAACAATCGGTTATAATCATTCGCCAAAATTTCGAGTTTTACAGAAATCGTAATTATTTTATATTTGTGTGGATACCCACAATCTACAATTTACAGAATTCACTTTATCCCAAAGAGAAATATGTTCTCAAATATTTTGAAGGATCTCTTCATTCTCTGTAAAAAAAATTATCAAAAAATACAAGAAGAAATAACCTAAGAATAACCCTTAAACATTTCTCAAGCACCTAACTCAGAGAGAAAAGCAGCAGAGTGGCATGTAGAAATTCTCACCCATCATGCAGACAGGCTTATTTATGCCAAACTAGCGTCAAATCTCCAGAGCTTAACTTTTAATGGGGTCCAGTCATTTGTTACGAGCACTAATCAGTGATGGCAAGGGCAGCAAACAGTACCCCCCCTCCCACCGAGGGCTTATTCCACTATGACAGTCAAACGGGCCCACTGGACAACGCTCTCTTAAGTGACACGATAACCACAGCTCCCCGTCTGACGGCTCCAATCGCTGGCACCACAGACCCAGTGTGGGCTCTTTCATTACAAGTTTGCACAATCTGGAAAGGACTAGTGGCTCACAATGGCTTTATCACCAGGAAATGAGGGAGATTCTGCACTTTGTCCACCCTGGGTGGTCCGAAGTGCAAATCTAGCCCCTGGCTGTACAATTAGAGCCACCAAATAGTCCAAGTCATTGCCTTCTAACAGTGGTGGCATTGCAAATGTGGAAACAACAAATTAGCTTGGATTGAATTTACTATAGTGATGGAATTCCAAACAAATCCAACATCAACTGCCAATTTCGTCTCAAAGGAGAAACGCAGCAACAGGCCCGATGACAACTGGAGTAAAACAAAATCGTGCAGTTACATGAACAGCTCGACTACAAAGGTTTCATAAACACAAGTTTCCCACACTGAGATCATACCTTCCAGAGAATAACAATAGGTTCAAACCAGATAGCACGCTCTTCTTCCCAACCCCCTACACTCAGATTGGTATAATTTGGACCATCTGGTCCTTCAGAAATGACAAGTTCTTTGATGGAGTTTGGGAAAAAAGCGCCTCTAAGGGATGAGAGAGACGAGGACCCCAGAGCCCAGGAAACATTCTGCTGTTCAGTTTCCCACACTGCTAACACTCATCGTCTCCTCTCATACGAGAAATCACAAGAGAGAGAGAAAGAGAGAGAGAGGATGAGACAGGAAAGAGACAAAGAGAAGGAAAACAAGAACTAAGAGCAAGTTCTTCTGCCAAGAGTTTGGCTCTCGTCAAGGTCAACCTTCTTAACATACTGTAAATGCCCATTAGCTCCAAGTAAAACAAGCTTTTTCCTGACACATAAATGATCATCTACACAAATCCTGAAGGAGGACAGCATTAAAAGGGCCACATTGTATTCCAGAGAGTGTGTACAAGAATTTTCCCAGATTTAAACAATTAGGAGGCAGATGTCCAACCAGCCCTTTTCCCTGAAAACAGAAGTGAAAACAAGGACAGCTCCTGATAAAGCGCACATGAGGACAGCATATGAATTTAGTGCCGTTACAAACTCAAAACAAGAGAAATGAGCCATGAAGGAGTGAACTAACTTATTTTATTTTACATGAAATCGAAAATGACAAGCATTGAAAACGATATGATGCAGAGTAAAATGCAAAGCACGGACTGACAGTTTGCAGTGAGCACTGTGGACTTCTTTCTAACAGCGAGGGAGGAAACAGGGCACGATAAGGGCCATTCACAAGCTCAAGTTAATGAATCACTGAATGTTGCAGTTTACCAGATGAAAGGAAATTCTCACTCTCCACAAATGCTCCCAAGGGTGTTTTGGAGAAAAAACAATCTCAAATGCACTTTGCCAATTCAAAAAGTTTTGAAGATAAACTTACTATATAATAAAGGCAGCTGGAAGTAACAGACTAGTACAATTATGAGCTTTTTTGCTGGGTTCCTCTATTAATACTGTAAAAAAAATATAGACCTTTGACAAAAACGTCAAATAATTCAACAAATTCCATATAAAAGCCAGTGTGCTGACTAGGCTCACACTCTACAAGACATCCATCAATGTACTTAGATGTCAACAGAGCTTTTAGAGAGCTTTTTCATGAAAAAATTACTATTATAAACTTCAGTCAAAGAAAAAGATTCATAAAAAGCTTTGAACTCACTACTTGAATCAGATTCACTTTCTAGAATCATTCAGAGCCGTTACTGAAGTCACAAATTGACTCCCTCACTGAACCGAGAGTCATTTTCGAAACAAACAAAGAAACATTCATGTAATGCAGTGTTTCCCAAACTCTGGTTCGCAAACCTTTGGAGGTTCACGAGGAAGCTGCAGACGGTTTGTGAGTTGATGAAAAGCTTTTAAAGCCACGATTTAAACTGACTAAAGCTGATCTGAGAAGTTCGGCATAGTGGCATACGTCCCCAGAGAGAACTCTGTAATTTCATTGGAAGACACTATGTTAACATGGCATTTTGAATAAAAATTAAGAGGTCTTTTTTTATTAAACATATGCACGGATAAATCCTTTACGATAAGATCAATAACATCCATTTAGGAAAGAGAAAGGCTGAATTTTCATGCAGACTTTAAATAATAAAAAATTAACTTAAATACGTAAAACACTTGAAAAAAATTAGTTTTACTTAAAATCTCAGGGTGAGCTTCACATGTGCAGAACAATTGCTTTTCTATGCAGTACAAAACATCAGAGGGCAGCACTGAGACCTGTCATTTACAGGACAGATTCGCTCAGAAGGACAGAAGAAGAAAGGTAGCGGATCCGCCATTTCATGCAAAGTTTAGAAGAAGAACCAAAACAAAAAGAAAGGAGAATTATAGTTTGCTGTGTTTACTGTTCTTGGAACAGCATGTTTTGTATCGCTCTTTCTGAACTCTTGTTCGACTACTGCAGAATACATCACAACTGTGTATTGCCACCCAGTGGACTCTTCTGTCTCAACATTCACCTTACGGATGCGGACACCATCCGCGCGCAACCCAGTTTTTGCGTACGTGCAGATGGTGCACGCACAACGCAGATGTCAGCGCCGGTCCCTCCTAATGATGAAATTTGTGTCACGTGGACAGTGTGCGGATTGTCGCAGAACGTGGATGGTTGAAGTATACTTTGGGCTTTACAAAATCCTTTAGCTCCCTAGTCATTGTTTTAGTCTTGAACCCTAAATATAACATTAAAAACTATCGCAATTCTTGAAAAAATTACTACAGAAACATAATCCAGCACTTCTAGCTAGGAATGACACAACATAGCTAAATTTATGTTTGCAACCCCTCTGGGCTCTGTCTGACAAGTAGACCAATTTAAAACAGGCAGCATCAGCAATCTTCCATTAACCTGACCATTCTTCAAACCACCACATTATATCTATTTGCCTGTACAAGTACAGCTGCATATGTCTGCAAGTCTTCATTAGCTAGTGTCTGGATAATGATTCACATTTCTCAGTCTCATCACATTCTTGAAGCGTGACAGGCCAGCCAGAACTGGTTAATAAAGTTCAAGACATGAAGTGTTCAATACTAGTAAATCTACCCTCCTCATCTCTCCTCGCCCCCCCTTAATTCTGCTAGGCCAGGCCAAATCTCCTCGCTCTCACAGGACTCAGCAGTGTCAAGTTAAGACATGCCTGCTTCCGCCTCGACCATCCCAAACGAAGGCAGAATAAACATAAAAGCCATCAAAGCAAAGCACATAAAATAAAAGCTTATGGCTGGGACCCAGACTTCTTGGGGGTTCCCACCTACGGAGTCGCTTTGAAAAAAAACAGAACAGAAACATGTAAATTAACAATTGTGAATCTTCTCTGAGATTTTGGCTTCAGTTCTTGGTACAACGTGTACATTTACATTTAATCATTTAGCAGACATTTCCATTGAAAGCGACAAGCGATTCATCTTAAAATAGGCAAAAAGGCGAAAAAAAGAGGTGCAGATACACAAAGTCAATCGATTACAGATTTGGATGTCACTATCCATGTATTTTACAGCAAAATTTAGCATACTGCATAAAAAGATGCATGGCTCAAATTGCATAAAAAACATGCACGTGTTCAAAATTCCTACATGTGCAGAAAACCCCACTTTACCCCAAATTGGTCAATTTCATCACTTGAAAGCACATAATTAAGATGAAAAGCATCAAATATTATATAAGACTGTCAGTTTCACACTGTTTTAATGACATGATTCAAATGCAAACTGCCTAAATTAACAAGACGAACTAAAGTGAATTAAATGAAAAGGCGTCTGACTGAACTGGCCCGTTATAGACCATGTGCTAACAAATGGCTGCTAATTAGCCAAGTGTATGATAGGAACATTAAAAGCAAAATCACTTCCTCTTCCATTATCTAAATGCAAATGTCTTATTGACACGCTGATTACAGCTCATTAGACAAGCTTATTACTCGCATTTGGTTATAGGCCTACTGATATAGCAGCATCTACCTGGGAATGAGAATACAGAGGCCATGGCTTGCTGGGACTACTAATTGGTTATAGTGCTCTTTTCCCACAGCCAGAACGACCTCCTCCTGCAACCCAATCGTTTTGCTTAGGCTGGCAGAAATTCAATGATTCGCGTAATGCGCACAACTTCACCGCCTAGTAGAGAGGCCACTCCATGCCAAGTCTAACAGAGGCTCTATATCTAAAACGGTCTCAAACCCAGATTCTCAACCCAGAATATGTGTCTCATATGACCTTCTTATGTTGGGTACACACTGAAAGATTTTCAAAATGTGAGACCACAAACACGAGGACAAAAAATATCCTAGATTGAACCGTTTTTGCTCCTACAGTGTGTGGTGTGCCTTGATGTGACAAAGACAGCACATCACACACAAAACAGATTTTCAACCAGAGTCCCGACTGTGAACACGGGAAATCTTGCAAAATCGCTCGAGACAGCAGAATAAACATGGCGGACGATAGGCAGGAAGAAATTGTGATGTGTTTGGAATGATTTTGACAGAAAATTCACGGGGAAGAAAAAGAAAAGGGTTTGGGTGAAGACGGCAGGAACATGGTTTTTACTTTGTGCTGCGCTATGACTGGGTTTGTTATGCTTCAGTCTTCTGTCAGCTCACTTTCTGATTGGGTATTGTTTCGTTTCACAGGATAATCTCCAGAGCGTGCGCACATTTGTCCTCGGGGTTCCCCCCCCACACGTCGGGATTTCTGAATGTTGAATATTCGCGATTTGCGATCGGGGCAGCTCCGCCGTTCTTCCGAGCAGATTCAGTCACTCTTAACACACCTCACAGCACAAGAAAATCTGATAGGATAATCTGTAGAACCATCATGATAATCGGGACATTACCTAGGATTGTCGGAAGGGGAGAAATCGGCCCGATTATCTTGTGGCGTGTACCAGCATTAGGTTAGCTTTCTCCACGACGGCCCTCAGAGCTGTCAGAGATTGCGGTTTAGTGCTTTCACTAGCGATTATTTTGGGAATCGAGTTATCGGTTGATTATTTTGATTATTAAATCGGGTACTGGATTTTTTTTTTTTGGTAATAAAAATAGACCCAAGTAAACAATTACCATTAAAATGACTTAATATACATATATAATAACAATGAGGTAATAACAATAGGTTCAAATAAAGTATCAAAAGCAAGTAATCATGGTTTTACTGAACAACACTGTTGTTAAAATACATCATGTAATATACATAATATAAACAATCAACTAGTGTAATTCGTGTGGAGCAGCATTTACTGTGATCGGAGTCACTCTGAGATGGAAGAAACTTGTAATCTGCATGCATGTAAATAATTAAAGAGTCGTGTTTCACCCTGAAACCTGCAGCGCATAGATTTATTTAAGTGAATCGCAGCCTTTGTGATTTCACAATAGCACTATGCTATATTATGAGTTTTAAATGGTTTCAATATATCATGCAGCCTTTGAAAATTGTCAGTATTTTGCCAGTATTGTGCCGAATTTAATCTCCCTGCCAAATTTTTACCACCCTCGTTGAGGAGGCTACCTGGTTGCCTAATCCTAACCCCACCCCAAATCCTAGACCTACCTATACTGGGGACTCAGGGGGGTAACAATTTTGTGGGGGGTCAGAATTCACTAATACACTCAATCGACAAGGGTATATTGCAATTGAGAATTTTTTTAAATCAAGCCCTATTATGGTTAGACAATTAAACTCGAGTCTTATTTAAGACTAATGAGCCTAATGACATCCAGTATATGATAATAACAGTACAATATAAAAAAAATAAAAAAAAACTCTGAACCATGTCAATTAGAAACATGCAGATTTTTATAGCCTAAAGCTATCAAATAACATCACTATTTCATAATGCATTTCTGCAGCAGGACTGGGTGATCTGTTATAATGCAGAAAACTACAATTCAACATCTGAGATGATCAAGATTCTACTTATTAATTAGACAGTAATAAATATTAATGAGACACCAGCATCTATTGTTAGTTACTGCCTCACTACAATTGCTTTTGGTAACACTTTACAGTAGGGCCTCAGTCATTTGTTAACATTAATGCATTAGATAAACTAACAATTTACAATATTTTTACAGCATTTATTAATCTTAACAGATACAACAAATAAAATGTATTAGTACATTTTGAAATAGCATTTAATAAATGCTGTAGAAGCACTGTTCAACGTTAGTTCAAACCTTATTGAATTGTTATATTGCTTTTTTAGTTGTCATATACATTGACTAGCAAAAATGGCCACTTAAAAGTTAATTTAAAAAGATCTTTCTAGTAAGATTTAAAAACACACTAGTGTCTAACAGATAGGTATCCTACTAGTGCCTATTCTATTAGTACTAGGAAAACTAGAATAGATAGATGGGTCAAAGATGAAAAAGGGTTTTCAAGCATCAAAACAATAAGTGCAATACAGCTTTGAATTGTTGTTGTTTTTCAATACATAGAATGGGTCCTGTTTAATTTGCTTAAATATCATACATTTTTACCATGATTTACAGATGACATCCACTAAAATGTCATTCAATGTAACAATCTTGTCAGGGATATTTACAACAAAAAAATCTATTTATGCCATATTAAAGACTAATTACTTTCACCCCAAATGCTAATTACTTGTAATTTTACATTTTTAACATTTCCCACTATCCTAGGTTTTGCACATTTGTCAGCAAAAATTTAAAATGCAATAAAATTGGGTATCCTCACTTATTCTTTTATATATTTTCATACGTGCAGGTCAGAATAAGTATGTTGTTCCAATTTTACATAAATATAAGTCTTACACTGAATGATAATGGAACATTCTTTCACCCACATTTCGACATTTGTTTCAAAACACTTGAAACCTTAAAAGTAGATGTTCTACTTGCATTTAATGTGCTTTCAATGCATATAAAATAACTTTTGCTAATTTCTGTTGATGCAGACATCTAAATGTCTTTGACCCAGATACAAGCAACTAAACTGAAAACTAAAAAGTTAAGGGGAGACACTACAGGCAGTTTTTTCAGGCACCTGTCAATTTTAAGATTTTGTGCTTTTTGGCTTTTCATTAAGTTTTTTTCAGACTGGTGGAAAGAAAATATCCAAAATACACTTTTAAGTGTTTATTTTATAGCACTTTATCTATTTGCGTCTAAAGATTTGAATTACAGTAAATATATTTAAAGGCCGTTTTCTCAAAATGAGTTTTTTCTCCTGCTCTGAGTCAGAAATCTCCACTTCAGCAGAACTTACATACACCAAACTCTATATTCTGAAGGTTTTTACAAAAGGATTTGTTGATATATAATTTGCCTGATTTTATACAACATTTTATTCCTAAAAAAATGGTGCAAATAATTTTTTTTCTGGCTGTTGATAGTATTTTCTGAATTATGGAGAGATAAAAAGAGAGAGCCAAATTTCCCTCTGTAAAAACCTTTGAATTTAATATGTCCAAAAACAAACGATAATTTTGAACCTGACGTCATCCAATTTTCAGATTTTTGTTCTAGAAATGTATGCAAATTAGCGCATATTTAATGAGATAATGCCTAATTTGCATATTTAAACATAAGATTTTTGAAAACTTGTAACACAAAATTTTTTTGCAATTTTTAATGCAATCAATCACCTGGGGTAGTATGGTGATATCTATTAGTTAATTTCTTTTACCCTATTTACCTGGGGTGTCTCGCCTTAAAATAAATAGGCTGCTAATAAACAACTGAATAGTTACTAGTGAATAGCTCATATCTAAAAATCACAAACATCCAAAGATTTCAATGGAAATGCAATTTGGTATCAGTAACAATGGAAGAGTTCTTTTTCTCCAAAAGGAAGTTATAGCATGCAATGAAGAGTATAGATACATAGTATTCCAATAATGACTAGTTTCTAAGGAAGAGTAATACTAATAAAACAGATACTAGCCACTCATATACTACTATTAAAAATTGTTTGGTTAACTGCAAGCAACACACGACTTGTCACAACTCTTCTTCAAGATTCAAGATTCAAGATTTTTATTTGTCACATGCACAATTATATAGAGCATATATAACCAGCAGTGAAATGAGAGTCAGGTCCGCTCCATGGACAGTGCAATTGCTTCACGGTTCAGGAAAACAAACATTTTTAACTCGATTTGAGGGGAATGTAAGTGAAAGCTGCTTACCCAGGTGAAGGGTCAGGTTGATGGTGTTCGGGTACTGGATGCCCGCTAACATAGTCTGACTTTGCCACCAGGTGGTATCCGCTTGGTTGTTGTAATCGGTGAGATAAACAGCGCTGTGGTGCTGTCTGGGGTCCGAGGCATCGCAAATGTGGCATGATTTAGTGACCCCCGTAACCCCGGTCTGCACACAGTATTCTTCAGGCGGCGAGCCGCAAGTGTTGGTGGCCACCACGGTTACATTGAAAGCGGCGTTAACAAACTCTGGCATGCAGCGCTGAGGCCGATTGAACTCGTCTATACATTCATCCATCGCTCCATGACTGCACGCTGCCCACAAAGTCCATAATAACAAACAGCTGAAAACCGACATTGTGTCCTTTAGTTTATGCGAGCTCGCGCAGCTTACAGTCACTGTCTTGATCCCTTAAATCCTCGCAGTCTTTAAAAAGTTTGCGGTAACTCGCCAGCTACCGAGTTTGTGGTTTACTACATAAACTCATGCGGAAAATGGTGGTAACCGCTTCACCTCCAAAAGCGATAGTTGTGGCTTAATCTCCTCGCGACTTCTCTCTTGCAGACCTTCACTTTATTGGTGCTTTGTAACCAGCGCCATGGGGAAAAAAAAGTTTTGGAGAAAAGGAACTGTATCCGACTACACCCTGGCAGCTAGTGCGCAAGTCAAAGTACTTCCAAAAAAAAAATCCCTACGTCTACTTCCGCCTGAAGGATGCTTTGATGGACCGCCGGCCCGCTAAACAAGGCAAGTCCGAATGGACAGGGAGACATGCGTGGGCGTGGTGAAAGTTAAATGGGCGTGGTTTTGTGCTTTCCTAATTGGTCAGCTTCCCAGTCAAGTCCAGGAGTGGGCGGGGACTGAATTTCATACCTCACAGATTCTCAATGGAGCGATGAACTGATCACTAACTAGCTATAGTTATATTAATGTGACCCTGGAGCACAAAACCAGTCATAAGGGACCATTTTTTTTTAAACTGAGATTTATACATCATCTGAAAGCTGAATAAATAAGCTTTCCATTGATGTATGGTTTGTTAGGATAGGACAATATGAAAATCTGGAGTGTGAGGGTGCAAAAAAAATCAAAATATTGAGAAAATAACTTTGAAAGTAGTCCTTAGCAAAGCATATCCATTCAGAAAAATATTTTTTTTATATATTTATGATAGGAAATCTACAAAATATCTTCATGGAACATGATCTTTACTTAATGTCCTAATGATTTTTGGCATAAAAGAAAAATCTGTAATTTTGACCCATACTATGTATTGTTGGAAATATACCTGTGCGACTTATGACTGGTTTTGTGGTCCAGAGTCACATATGTGTTTAATCCCAGAAAAAAGTCCTTTAGATAAGCTGTCCATATGCGGACAGGAATATAAGTAGGCCAAATTAAACTTTTATCCATTCAAAAAACTTTTTTCTGAGATCTTTACATTCACATTTATCTTGTGGTATCTTCAGAGACATACTTTCTGGATGAATCCCCCGTGCTATGAATAACTAGAGGATGATAGCTGTTGCTTGCTGAGAGCAGAAGTCAAAGAGCAAGGTTATATATACCTACTCTACCAGGCAAGGGTGTATCCGAAACTTTAAATAGCTGAGTGTTACGTTTTGTGAGCTGTTTATTCATATTTTACCAGCATTGTTTCAAAGATGTAACAGAGAACCAACTAAACGTTCGTCCCACACTCATTCTATCCATTTTTAGATGAGCTAATCCTTCATACAGATCTCAACAAAAAAGAAAATTGTCTTATTCTCACACTCTAAAAAATGCTGGGTTAAAAACAACCCAAGTTGGGTTGAAAATGGACAAACCTGGCGATTAGGTTGTTTTAACCCAGCGGTTTGGTTAAATGTTTGCACAACCTGCTGGGCAGTTGTTAAAAAATGACTATATGTCTGGGTTAAAATGAACCCAAAATATGTTGGAAATTCAAAATCAAGTGCATAATTACTAAAGGCAACAATAATAATCAAAAGATGAACATTTATTAATAAGCAATTTAATAAATGTTTGTTTAATTATTATTCATTAAACATATAAATGTATTTATAAATGTGACCCTGGACCACAATTTTCATAATCTGACAGCTGAATAAATAAGCTTTACATTAATGTATGGTTTGTTTGGACATGACAATATTTGGTCGAGATACAACTATTGAAAATCTGGAGTATGAGGGTGCAAAAAAATCAAAATATTGAAAAAAATCGCTTTTAAAGTTGTCCAAATGAAGTCCTTAGCAATGCATATCCACTCATAAAAATACATTTTTGATATATTTACGGTAGGAAATCTACAAAATATCTTCATGGAACATGATCTTAATATCCTAATGATTTTTGGCATAAAAGAAAAATAGATAATTTCGACCCATACAATGTATTGTTGGCTATTGCTACAAATATACCCGTGCGACTTATGACTGGTTTTGTGGTCCAGGGTCACAAATGTTAATTTCCGACATATTTTGGGTTCATTTTAAGCAAACAATACAGTAATTTTGTAAACAATAGTTGAGTTAATTAAAACTACCCAGCAGGTTGGGTGAACATTTAACCCAACCGCTGGGTTAACAACACAATCGCTGGATTTGTCCATTTTCAACCCAACTTGGGTTGTTTTTAACCCAGCATTTTTATTAGAGTGCAGGTATGTGCAATTTAAGAAAGCAAATACACTGATCGTAAATACAGACTTTCAAATATCTGTTATAGGCTATATTAACTCAAAATCAACTTTATTTTTATGCATATTCAAAGGCTTCATAGAAAGAAAGAAAGAAAGAAAGAAAGAAAGAAAGACTGGCTATTCTGGCTATTTGTTTCAGTTATTTTCAATTTCATGTGTGTTATATAGGCCTACCTCAAAATCAACTTGGAGATATTTATACAGATAAGCATATATCCTAACCACTGTATGCATAATAAGTTATACATTCATAATAAAAATAATAAATAGGCCAAAATAAATTAATAACATCATATATGACTGGCTCTTCTGGCTTTTTTTTTTAATATATTTTGTTATAAACTCTCCTTTTGCATTGGATTTTCACAAGCAAAGTTTGCTCAGTGAATTGATTGGAAAGCGAGAGCTGGAGTACAGATTTATCAGCAAAGGTATGTGTGGCATTGATAAAGACTTGGGCTGCTGTGGCAGACACTGTACCTGATGCTCTGCATGATCTCAATGATCTCTCAGACTGCCAGCGATCAGAATGGTCATCATCTTCAGAGGCATTCTTTAGATAATGCTATTACGATTTAATCAAATAGTGATCAAAGAACAAAACAACTCTGGTGTTTATCAAGGCAATCAATCAGTTCCCAGCTGTGGAGATTAATTGGTCAAATTAGCATCTCTCTAAATAGGATTTTAAAAAGCTCTGTTGGAAAGAAATGTACATTTTACTTGTAAAAATCACATGATAGGCTTACTTAAAAAGCTATAAAGCAAAGAGATGCTTATATGGTTTTGAGTTAAGAATATTAATATGATGTCTAGGCTATAGCAATAATATATAACACCTCTGACCTCCGGCAATGAGCGCTCTACTAGACTCCTGTCCATCCATCAATCACCTAGTCTTACCTCATCCAGGACAGGGGAAATGAGAGCTAGATTTATCCCTATGTCAAAATGAGAAATGTGTGTCAACACTTTGTCAAACATTCACTCCAGCCCCCCATACTGAGACAGTGCCCTGCTGCATCAGGCTCAGGCATGCCCAGGAAGTGCATTGTCTCACCACTGCCTTAAAACTTTGAACACATTCATCAGCAATTGTTCTCAAAGGGGACTTCGTCTATCCAGGATACAAAAGGTATGTACCCTCATCTTACCCAGAGGCTACGATTATATTCTCCCCAGAGATACTCCAAGCATCCTCTCATTTTTTTTTTCTGTGGTGCCAGATTTGCTCTACTGAGTAAATCATATTTGAGAACAAAATGTAAAAACAGCACACACTGTATTTGGGGTTATATTTACAATTACACTTTGAAACACAATTATATTTGCAGTTTAGGTTAGTCGTTCAGTGTTTAACTAAATAATAGCAATTAAATGCATTTTAAATAATTGATGCAAGTTAACGTTCACATATAAACACCATCTGCTGCGGTTTAAAAGCGCCCTCTATCGGTAATCATTAGCAAACTCATCTGCCCTCAGACTTGAGCCTACTTAAATAAAACATTTTAATTTTACGCACCAAACACTTCAATTAGACAAAACTAAAGGATTAAAACCTTGTTTGCTAATATATAATTATATGTATTAATTGGTGGTTTCAAAGCACACTGGTTCAACACTTTAAGATCCAGTTTCACAGACAGGGCTTGGATTAACCAGGAGTATTTATGGCAGAGGAGTTCAATTAGGGCATTTAAGTAGCTTTTACAAACGTGCCTTAGAAAAAAAAACATTACTGCTGTGCATCTTGAGACAAAACACTGGCAGTGACATATTTTAAGATATATCTGTACAAGTTGCTTTCAGTTAAAACAGGTTAAACATGCATTTTGGTCTGGGACTAGCTTAAGCCTTGTCTGTGAAACTGGGGGAAATATGTCTAGCTGTATTTGAGCCATGGATTTTTTGCTCAATCAAAGATATTTGGTAGACAAAATAATCATTTACGGTAACTCATATCACTATATCAGTGTGTCACACATGCTCTGAATGCACATCAATCATTTCTCAATCAGCAATCTATTATTATGAAATGTAAATGTGCTCTTTTATTGTGAAATTTCACATTAATGTCTGAAAATGCACACTTATAAACTACGAGCTGTTTGTTTTAGGGCAACAAAATGTTGCTCAATCTAGATAGAAAAAAACTTGGCTGGAGATACACGTTGCTGCAAAACCACACATCTGGAAACTTTCTGATTCCCACTAGTAACTTTATGGTTGAATTGTAAATGAACTCATTTTATAGAGGGCATGAGAGAGATCGAGAGTACCCATTATTTAAGTATAATAAAGAAATCATACAAAAGATACAAAAAAAAATCATTTTATTTGAATACAACACTTAACATGTATTTGCCATCTATTAAAAATGATAAATGCATTGTTGGTCACAAATGAGCTATTTTTAATAACTATTATCTGGCAGTATGGCAGTCAGTTTATTTTTTTTCCATGCTTTTTTCATTTTCATACAATAAAATGAGAAAATGTTGAGAACCAACACAAAGCAACAACAAAAACATAATTTTCTACCATCTCAAAGATATTCAGACGTTCAGCTTTAATAACCACCCCTGTTTCCGCCC
>RJVU01044706.1:328630-347325 GCA_003731715.1 Anabarilius grahami
TCCTCTGAAGCCACCTCCACCACCCTGGTATCCTCCACCTCCTCTGTATCCTCCACCAGACCAGGATCCACCACCGCCGCCGCCTCTGTATCCTCCTCCTCCACGGCCCCTGAACTCTCCACCACCTCCAAAATCAGTACGGGCCATCTTGGGTGGACGTGGACCATCTCCAAAGCTGTAAAAACCAAAGATAAGATGCATTAAAATTAATTTTAACACATCAGATCAAAAGGGACCTTCATCCTAAATAGGTTCAATTATCTCACCGTGGGTTACTGGCCATGAGGTTGATGCCTGCTGACGAGGGTCTAGACACAAGTCGAATGACGTTCAGCAAGTGCTCATTGGTGGGATCCAAACTTCTAATATATTCTGGGTCTTTGGTCACCTCCACCACCAGGCCTTCCATTGCTGCCCTCAGAGCTGCCACACCAGCAGCTAAATCATGAGGAATCTGCAATTTGATCCTACAGAAGGAAGGAATATTCTTGATAATCAAGGAACATTTCTCTTGTTGATTTCCTTGCAAATATTTGGTTTGGATTCTTGTCTCAAGAATCAAGGAGCGCTTCATGAGGAACATACCAATCATCAAGCACAACAACTTCTCCATCGGACGTGATCTTCTTCGAGCCGAACAGAATGAGCTGAAGAGGACTGACAAGAGTCATTCCTTTGGCAGAGATGGCTCGAGTTCGGATCTGTAATTACAAAGACAAATTAAACTTGTGTACTCCTAAATGTCGAGAAAAAAAAAAAAAAAACCTTTTGCAGATCGTTTAGGGGTCACACTTGGCTCTTTCGTGGTCAAAAGTGACCGAAGCCTTGAAATGTAACTTCAAGGCTTGAAATGTAGACACTCTCAAAGACTACTTTTTATTAAGTTTTTTTTTAAATGTTGATTTAAAGTGTCAGTTTTTGCTACAGTTAACTTCACTACAGTCAAACCAGAACATAGAGAACATTTTGTTACACATAACATCAAAATTCAATAAAAAGTAACAAAAATGAACAGGTATGCTTTATCACAGCTTAATAAATCTGGGTCTGATCTTATTTCAACCTCTTATTTGAGTTTTGGCTCACTTTTACCATATTGTTACTGCCACACCAGTTCATTTGTGTGTATAATACTGTGTTGTGTGTGTGTCTCTGCATGTTTCTAAGTGTGTGTTTGAGTGGGTGTGCCTGTTTTGTACTCTTGTGTAACCTCCTCCTTGCGGTTTTTTTTTTTACTGCTTTGTGGCTGAATTATTGATTTTATTTCACACATTTGCAAAAACTTGCTCTGTGTTATAGTTACGCTACTTCATATATATGTTTGTATGGGGGTTGGGGGTGGATGTGTCTATTTTGCACTCTTGAGATTTTAGAGTGTCCCCCTTCATTGCGGTGCACTTTTTTTATGCACAGTGGCTAAATTGTAGTTTTTACCACCATAGATTCTCTGAGTTTTCATATTTCCCATTCATTTCCTAGGTTGGTCTTTTTTGACCGCGATGGTGCCAAGTGTGCATTTTTTTTTTTTACCCTTTACCATATATGAATCATGTCCATGATTTTTTTGTATTCACATAGCTAATGTGACAAAAGTCACTAAGTGTCATCCCATTCAGATGAAGCAAAACATTTTTTGGTAAAATTTCAAAACTTAAAATTTTTCTGTCATTTTTGATCGAAGAGGACCAGAGGGTTACCGTTCACGTTTCAAGTTTATGGTATGCTGATTTGGTGCTTAAGAATCATTTCACATTATCAATGTTGAAAACAGTTATATTTTTGAGAAAACTATGATACATTCTGTGATTAATAGAAAGTTCAAAAGAACAGCATTTATGTGATCAAGAATTTTTCCATCAAATGCTCTCTAGAATGAGAATGTCCCACTCCTTAATATCACCTGCAACTGACTAGCAAGTAGAAAATTATGGTTTAACTCTGTGATGTAACTGAAGTCTTGAGTCTAAATGAAGTAGAAACAAACAATAGTAGTTTCAAGCAAGACTTTGAAAACAAACCTTTTCCCCAAAGACAAAAAAGGGAGATGGATACGTCATATCGTGGTTGCTGAAAGGACAGTTGACTGAGGATTTGTGAATGAGAGCATTTCGTCCCTCTGTGGTCAGGATCTTCCTTTTCTCTTTGTGGTAGCACACGTTGGGGTAAGAGCCGAAAGTCAGCAGAGAGATCACCAAATCCAAGTTATTGTCTGGTCCCACGTTGTTAAACACCTGATTCAGGAGGCACTCTACAAGAAAGGATGAAAATAAAAATCCAATTCAGAAACTCAAACAACATCTGTGAACAGTCGCACTACACAGAAGTGCATTTAAAAGCAAGATTTAACCTTCAGGGAAGCCAACATTAACAAGGATGTCCTTCAGCTGGACCTTGGCCTCCCAGGTCATCCTCAAAGTAGGCATGTTCAGCCTCTTGTGCTCACAAAACCTTATCTCTGCATCCTCACCTCCCATCCTGAAAAATTAAGATCCATTTAAATTGTGAATCCCTCAAGAAATTAAAATGTAAATACAAAACAAAACACACACAATACAGTCAGAATACTAATTTAATACAATGCCCTCTGGACCCACCGGACTTCATCCCAGGCCTGGAAGACAGAGAGTAAAGCCACGTGATCTGAGAAACGTGTGCCCGCAAAGTTCCTATGAACAAAGCCGAGACGTTTTCCCTCGTTGATGAAGGGCTCGGGGAAACAGGACGCTGCCGAGATGGTGCACACTGCATCTCCAACACTAAACAGCACAATCAGATACATAAATACAAGTAAATACAACAGGTAATTGGGGAAAAACAGCTAATTAAAAAGTATATACAAAAAGGAAAATTATATAATACACATTATATTTCAATATTTATTATATAATATGCATGTTTATAAATACACTAATATTCAGATGTTTGGGGTCAGTAAGATTTCAAACTGAAAGAAATTAATACAACTATTCAGGACACATTAAACTGATCAAAAGTGACAGTAACGACATTTATAATGTTACAAAAGCTGTCTATTTCAAATTATTGCTTTTTTATTTAAACTTTCTATTCATCAAAGAATCCTAGAAAAAGTCATGTTTCCATTCAGCAGCACAACGGTTTTCAACATTGATAATAATAATAATAAGAAAAAAATCATGTTACTTGAGCAGTAAATCATCATATTAGAATAATTTCTGAAGGATCATGTGACACTGAAGGCTGGAGTAATGATAATGAAAATTCAGCTTTGACGTCACAGGAATAAATTACATTTAAACATGTATTAAACTATTTTAAATTTTAATATTACTACTAATATTACTATTTTCACTGTATTTCTAATATCACTGTATTACTAATATTACTATTCTCACTGTATTTTTGATCAAATGAATCAAGCCTTGGTGAACAAAGACTTTTCAAAAACTTTACTGACCCCAAACTTTTAAACAGTAGTGTATATACATGTCTATTTATATATTTTTTAAAATCTTTTTGTTTAATTTTACTTTTCATTTTTGGGTTATATGTGCCCTGACAGTTTTGTAAGATTCACTGATTTCATAAACAGCCAAGGTTGAATGAATAAACTTACTTAAAGATGCATCCCATGATCATCATCTTTCCTAGACGTGGTTCAATGGGCAGTTTGGCCAGAATGCGTCCCAGTGGAGTCAGCTCATCATTACAGTCTAGAGCATCCAGCTCTGGGGAACAACAGAGGCTTGTTAGATTTGGTTCACTTCAACATAAATACCATTAAGACACTGAAGCTGTACCTCTCAGCGTATGTTCAGCTTCAATAACGGCATCCAATGGAGGCGGCTCAATGGCTTTGGACAGGAAATTCCCGATGGGACCCAGTCTCAGAAGCTTAATGCTGAGGGCCACCTCATGCAGTGGCGTGCGGAAGATTTCTGGAGTCATATGGGTCTCCAGTCTGCATAACAATAACAACATTTCAGATACAGTTTGATTTTGTATGAGGTATCATTACAACTAAAGTACGACATTTCATACTTTTCAAAACGAGCTCTGCTGCACAGGTGAAAGCAGAAGCCTGGTCTGACTCGGCCAGCTCGCCCCTTCCTCTGCTCAAGGTTGGTCTTGGAGGCCCACACCGTGGCGTAGTTTGTCATATTGTTGTGAGAAGTGAACAACTTCACTTTCTGCCTAAATGAAACATATTTGATATTTTAAAGCCAGTTGTGGACAAAACAGAGCATATAGAGAATATAAGTGTACACCAAAGAAATAGTTCACCCAAAAATAAAAATGTCATAATTTATTCACATTGTCATTCGAAACCTGTATGACTTTATATGTTCTGCATTACACAAATGAAGACAATGGATGTCAATGGTAACCAAACAGTTTTGGTTACCATTGACTTCCATTGTATGGACAAAAAATACTGAGACATCTAATAATATCTTAAAGAGGTAGTTCACCCAAAAACTAAAATTCTGACATTAATTACTCACCCTCATCTCATTAGACTTTCCCGTAAGACTTTCGTTCATCTTCGGAACACAAATGAAGATATATTTAATAAAATCTGAGAGCTTTCTGTCCCTCCATAGACGGCTATGCAACTGACACTTGAGCTTCCGTTTACCACAACTGATTTTCTGAGTCTCTTCAGAAAATTTGGACTAAACCACTCAATTCATATGGATCTCTTTATGAACTCGTTGAAGCATCAAAGTTTCAGTTGCGTAGCTGTCTATGGAGGGACAGAAATCTCTCAGATTTCATTAAAAATAACCTAATTTGTGTTCTGAAGATGAATGAGTCTTACAGGTTTGGAACAACATGAGGACGAGTAATTAATGACAGAATTTTCATTTTTGGTTGAACAATCCCTTTAATTCAAACAGGTTTGGAACGACATGCAAATGAGAGATAATTGAGAGTTTAAATGTTTTGGGTGAACTACTTCTTTAATTAAAGGAGCTGCTTACTTGCAGGAGTCAAGAACAAAGACCACATCGTTGATGGTGATGCTGGTTTCAGCGATGTTTGTGGACAAAATGACCTGCGGTGTAATAGAAAAAAAACGTGTTTACAACAAATTAATACATCAATTCCTAAACTGAACAATAAAACTTCTACAGACCTTAGTCACACCGTCAGCGACGGGCTCGAACACTCGCCTCTGTTCTTCCCTGGGGATTTGAGAGTGAAGGGGCAGGATTCGGTATTTATGACCACCTTAGAGGGACACAATATTGAAGGAATCACTATTAGTCATATTAAGAAATTAGGAGATACAAGTCAAAATATCAAGAGGAAAGATTTTACTTGAGTGTGAGCAGAATATAATTTAATTACAAACCGAAGTGTGGGTTCATCTCCAGGTGTTTCTGCATGGAATAGATGAGGTTCCAGCCTGGCAGGAAGACGAGCACAGCCCCCGGTACTTTCAGCGTTTCAATGTACTTCAGCAAAGCCTCAATCAGCTCGAATGGAGTTTCCTTTTCATTCAGCTGAGACATGGCACGCTTGGTCTCAGGACTATACTCAGGTCCACAGATGACATTACAATTCACCTGTAGAAAACAGAAATAGAAAAGTCAAGCTTTCCAGGCTCATTTAATTGATTGAAATGATCAAGTTTTGTTTGTTTGTTTGTTTATTAAGTTTTTACGCCATGTTAGCATCATGGCTATTTACATGGCAAAAAAGGTCAGTATCATCCATAAAATTTTCATTATATAAAGCATTTCAACTTAACATAAGATAGAAAATCTAAAATACATTCAGGTGGTACATTTTCAAATATTCCATGCAAACATGTTTCTGAATAAAAGCGTTTTCTTGAAATGATCAAGTAAACTGTCATGTGTACACCTGAACACTGTTGTGGAGTAACTAACGTTTAGAAGCAGTTCATCAACTATGTTTTTGTTTTCAGTTTTAGTTGTACTTTAATCCAATCAATGACTGCATAAAAGCCATATTTAATTTTAATTTTTGTCTTAAATTAAGTGGGTAATAATATTTTAGTTTTTTTGCACCCAATATAAAACAAACAAACAAACATACGTCTTCATCTCCACCCTCTTCATCTTTATCTTTTTTTTTCCGGTCCATTGGTGGTGGTACGAACTGAGTCATCTGAATGCAGTCCTCTAGGAAATACTCTGGACATCGAAAAATACACATTATAATCTGAAATGACTTAATATAGTGTTTTACAGTCAACACATTCCAAATTAATGCTCTGTTATTGAGCAATGGGTTTCCAAACTTATTTTTAAGGAAAATTTAATCCAATACGTGAGATGATGTTAATATTAAAGAATTAAAACTACATTTTAATACAGTGCATTGTGAAAACATGCTTCTGACCTTGTACAGGATGTGCACGTCCATGCACCTCGATGACAGGACAGTTGAAAAAGTATTCCATAAACATGGTGGTATCGATGGTGGCAGACATGAGGATGATGCGCACATCAGGGTAAGCCTGGACCACATCTCTCAACACTACCAACAGGAAATCAGACTGGACAGAAAAACAATTGTGAATATAGTGAGACAGGATAACTCTCCAAACTGCTGATATGGTATGGTAACGTTGTACTTACATTTAAGTCCCTCTCATGGATTTCATCCACGATCACATGACTGATTCCACGGATACCAGATTCCAGCTTCCTCAGCAAAACCCCTGTGAATAAGACATTTTTTAGCTATATCGCCCAGCCCTGTGCTGCAGTCAGAGATCAAGAAGTGGAACTTACCAACTGTGCAGAAGAGGATGCTGGCGTGAGGTCTGGGCAGGACAGACTCAAAACGCACACTGTAGCCACAGCTTTTCCCCACCTCTTCTCCTCTCTCAAAAGATACACGTTCTGACACTGACACAGCACTGATCCGTCTCGGCTAGGAGGATGAACGGCAGCAGAGGCAAGTCACAAAACAGGTCTCCTTGTGGCGACCGAACACACAAAATAATGAAGCATTTCAACAGACTCACCTGTGTAACAACGATATTGCATTCAGATGCTCTGCCTCCCTGTATGAATTCATCCAAGATGTACTGAGGAACCTGAGTGGTCTTTCCACAGCCGGTGGCTCCACGAATGATGACCACTGGGCTATTGTGAATGGCGGACATGATTTGCTCCTTAAAGTTCTTGACTGGCAGCTGACTTCGTTCCTCTAGAATCTGTAAAAAGAACATGATGCTAGTTGATTTAACAAAAATTTTATGAATGGCCAGAAAATGGCACCTTTAAAAAAAATAAACTTGTGGGCAGGAATTAAACGCCCCTTTCGATGATTGGTCAACCAAACATCAAACAGTGCAGTCATCATTTGTGTTATACGTATACATTAGGTGTGTAACAGTACATGTATTCATCCCGAACTATCACGGTACGGACGTCACGGTTCGGTTCATGAATTCAGACGACGAATACAGTCAGTCACAGGGCGATAAACACTACAATCCAGAAGGGGGCGCAAGTGGTAATGCAATGCTGTTTGCTAACCGCCAAAACAGGAAAAAGCGCAGCAGAAGAACAAACAATCTATGCATTGATGTGTTTACATATAATCTCTCAACCAGTGTTTCAATTGCAGAAAGACATCAATAAAACAGCTTGAAAATAATATCTCACGTAGCAATACATTTACCTCAGGCAAGTCATTTAGTGTCCGCAGCATGTTAGTTTACTAGAGAAATGAACTCTAGAGGGGAGATTTTCACTAAATATGTGCAGTATATTAGCTCATATATTGATTATATTTACTTTACCCGTTAATAATTTCTAAATTTATGTTTAAATAAATTTGACATGAAAACAAGTAACCATGTAAATGATATTTAAAAAATGAATTGGAGTAGAAAAATAATTGAAAAATAATTTTATAATTAGATTAATGGAAAACCTGTCTTATGTTAACATGTTTTTTTTTTTTTGAGTGTTGATTATTATATCCAAAAATAAATGGCAAATAAATTTAATTTGGGCTCTGTTGCTATTTTTTTTATCCTTAAGAAAATGTTAATTATAATTGAATTTATCTAAAGAGAGAGACACAATTTGTTCAATAAACCACTGTTTAATAAAAAAAAGAACAAAAAATAAGCAATGTTATGTTTAGTTTTTTCTCCCCTGCTGTACCGAACCGTGACCTTAATACCGAGGTATGTACCGAATCGTCATGTTTGTGTACCATTACATCCCTAATATATACAGTTTACTCCTTTTGTATGACATAATGGGATTGGGGGAGGGGGTTAGTATTATTGTTTCAATGTTTGCTTTATAAAATGTGAAATGCTTTCAAATAAAATATTCAAAACATGTAAATGCCCTCAAAGCTAATACCCAGACTAAAAGTAAAACCCACAAAACTCCAATTTTGATTTCATGGAGTCTTTAAATGGTGTTTTTCTCTCACCGTCTGCAGATTTTTGTCCTGTTCAAGCTGATAGTTGAGCTCCTGCAGCAGGTCTGTGCTGATCTGTTCTGGGGTACACTGCAAACCAAAAATAAATACAATACATTTTCAGTTGTATGAAGTAATAAATATAAATATATAAACACTAAATTCAGTTAATATCATTCAATAAGAAAAGTTCATTGCAGAACAGCAGACTCACAAATGCCAGTGGTCCTTCATCGATGTTGGAGCTGGTCCAGGGGTTCCAGTTGACCTGCGGTGGCGACCACGGCACCACTCCCGCCATGCTCTGCCTTTGTGAGGGCTCAAAGTGAGCCAACTTCCCTTGTACCAGAGATACTGGACTGCTGGGGTCCTGAGGCTAAAACAGAACAACGTTTTTGGCACATACATATATGTCACTAATAATACGTCATGTAGGTTTTCTGTCCAACACTTACAGGAGGAGGGATTTGGATGCCAAGTTCCTGCACAATACTGTGCAATTGCTGCTGTAGATCATCACTGACATTCACTTCATATACATCCACCTGTCATAGCAACCCAAACAGGAAGTTAGAGTCAATAAACACACAGACCTCAAAGATAGTTGAACTGGGGTGTTAAACTCACACTTTCTCCCTCTTTCTTCTTGGTCAGTCCTGTGAAGGCTTCTATAACCCCCAAATGGTAAAGCTGACGGACAAGAGAAAGTGCACAGGACTGGGCGGCCAGCTTCTTTGTAGAGCCATGCTCACGTGCACAAACCTCTGGAAAAGTAGGACAGCATTAGCAAGGACACAACTTCTGATTGTTGATGTGGAACTATTTTCCCTTGACCTTATAGTTTAGTATGTAGAAGGTTGCGAAGTATTCTGATACTTACTCCTACCCAGTTGTCTTACAAAGATAGCCATCTCAGCAATAAAACTCCTATAATAGAGCAAGATTTAAAATCAAAACATCCAAACATGACATTTAGCTCACAGATGATAACAATGTAGCACAAACAAACCTCATAAACTGACCTCTTAACTGGACAGCACATGAGATCAACAGAGTGACATTTCAGCGCTGAGTCTGTACAACCCATCCTGAGCAGGTTTGTTTTTCTGCCAGACTTCTAAACAGGGAGTTATTCCTCTCTAGGTACTGGAGAAGTCGACCCCTGATGGACGAGTGACATCAGAAATCACAACCAGACATTACTTTGCCTCTCCCACCTCTAAACCCAACCAATCATGTACTTCACCATGTGACCTCTTAGTGTAGCCTAAGTCATGTCACATGTTTTCCCCCATGTAAGGTTGTGATTTCTGGCATCTCCGTTGTCCTCGATCAAGATTACATACTACATGGGTGAATCTCACAAAAACATGTCCAGGTCATATTTCACCCCAAAATCAAGTAAATACAACAACAATAATATTATATATTTGAATGGACGTAACTAGGGTTGGGTATCGAGAACCAGTTCCATTTTACAACCGGTTCAAAATTTCCAAGAATCTACAAGACTCACATTTTGATTCTGCTTATCGATTCCTGTGTGAGCATTTTAATGTGATTTTAAACAATTCAAGTGCAAGAAGATGCAAAAGAGAACTAAGTTTGGCACTCGCACACTGTTTTCTGTGCTCTCATATAGTGCGTGAATACTGATGAGTTTTCTTTCGTGTCTCCTTGTGCTTGAACGGACAAACACAAAATAATGTCAAAATATCCTCGTAAACCGAGTTGGTTTTGTCTTACATGAACTTAAACAGTTGAGAAAGAAAACGCATGAACAGTATATTGGATCCGTGCATTCGGTCTTAAAGTGACAGCAGCCTAATAAACCTGCTGCAGTCTGTCATTAATGTCAATCAAACAACAAATGAAAATCACTCACTGCTCTTGACTGAACAACCTTTGTACTTTTAATAAGGATTTATAGAATATATAATATATTAAGGATTTATATTTTATTTAAAAAAAGATAATTATGCTGTGTGTTATTTTACATCTGATTTCAATTTCATTTCTATTTATTTGTTCTTATTTTATTACTGACTGTTTACTTGCCTTTAATAATGTTTGAAATTTATATTAGTCTGGTTGTTTTTGCTGTGGTATTTTTGTTAAAATCATAAAAAAAGTTCTTCATGGTATTCAGCTGAGACAATGTTTCGCATAGAATAAATATGTTTGACATCAAAATTTTTGAATCAGAGGAATCAGAATTGGTAAAAAAAACAAACCAACCCTAGACATCAATGTCTTAATAATAATAATAATATTAACAATAATAATAATAATAATCAATCATAATACAGGCTGTTTTTAGAACCATTACTTTTTTTGCATTGTGATATTATGGCAATTAAGTATATTATTCCTATACATTTTCATTACTATAATTCATTCTTTTGACTCTGGAGTGAAATAGGACCTGGACATGTTCTTGACAAGTTTCGTGAGATTCACCCATATGACACTGTTGATTTTGTAAGGTAACCTCCAAGATGAGATTGTCTTTTTTTCTGAGATCTCCTTGAGGTTAGATTCACATCAAGGAGTTCTCTGTCGTTGTTTCAGTCCAGCAGAAAAACAAACCCTTGATACATTACAATAAGGCATCTCTCAAACAGCAGGTGGAACGGGTTCAAAACTAAGCTGTTGTAGTAAATGGCTGTATTTAATGGGAATATTCTGACCTGTTGTGGTCAGGCCCAACTTGGCTGTACTTGTAGTCAGTTTGGTTTTTCTCCTTCTGAAAGAACTGGTTCAGACGGGCCTTTGCATTGTCCAGAGTCCAGTTCCCATGCAGGCCAGCGTTCAGATCAACTTCCTCTGATTCAAGGGTCTTGGGGAATAAGAAAAGAACCATTAATTCTCATAAACGTTCTATAATGGTGGTCATAACATAGCAAACTGCCTAAAAATTAAGAGATACCGCTTTGTCTTCCTGTTCCTCTCTCTTGGAGTAATACTGCTGCAGGTTGGCTCCTCGCTCCCATTGGGCATTACCAAAACCAGAGTAGCCCAAACCTGTGACTCCAGGAACGGGTGCAGAAAGCTCAGAAGGTTCTGAGAGACAGGAAGAATTCAGTGTTAAAAATGTGGTTGTTTTAGTCAATGTTTAATATGGTTTAAATAAAACCAGTGTGTCAACGCAACTAGTCAGTTTGCTAACCAACCCATGCTGCTAGATGCAACTATACCAATCTGTGGGCAAAAACCATTGCCCTCTATTGAAAGCCATTTACAAGTAGCTGTGTATTCTGACTAAATATTTAATATGTAAAGCAGATACTTCATTACATTATAGCAGATGATGTGTTTTAGCAACGGATTACTGGATTAATTCCAAGTCTCTCACCAATTTCCTTCTTCACAGCCAGATGTGGAGGTAGTGGACAGTTGGATGGGAGATTTCCAAACTCACCACCACCACCACCTCCTTCTTCATTCCCTCCATCAGGTACACAGGCCTGAAAATGAGAAACAAACTCAGACCTTCCTCATAGCACACAATAGATGAGCTGTGGTCAACATAGATGTGATACTGACCCCTAGAGCAGGAACTTCACCAGGACTTATTTCTTTCGTCCGAACAAGATAATTCACAAAATCTCGGGCAGCATTGGACTGAGCATCCTTCTTGTTGGTGGAATTTCCCATGCCAATGTAATTGTAACCCTCCACACGCACCTTAAGGAAGAAACATGGTTTAAAACGGTTCTCCAACAACAACACACACATATAATGTATATACATGCATATACACTACCAGTCAAAAGTTTGGAAACATTACTTTTTTAAATGTTTTTGAACGTTTGTTCATTAAGGCTGCATTTATTTCATAATAAATACAGAAAAAACAATAAATATTGTGAAAAATGATTACAGTTTAAAATGATGGTTTTCTATTTTAATATACTTTCAAATATAATTTATTTCTGTGATCAAAGCTGAATTTTCAGCATCATTACTCCAGTCTTCAGTGTCACATGATCCTTCAGAAATCATTCTAATATGATGATTTGATACTCAGTTATTATCAATGTTTTTTTGATAATACCTGTGATACATTTTTCAGGATTCATTGATGAATAAGAGGTTAAAAAGAACAGCATTTATTCAAAATATAAACTTTTCTAACAATATAAATCATTACTATCACTTTTTATCAATTTAACACATCTGTGCTGAATAAAAGTATTAATTTCTTTCAAAAGAAAAAAAAGAAAAAAAATTACTGTCCCCAAACTTTTGAACGGTAGTGTATATTGTTACAAAAGATTTCTATTTTAAATAAATGCTGATATTTTTAAACTTTTTATTCAAAGAATCCTGAAAAAGTATCACAGGTTATAAAATAATATTAAGCAGCACAACTGTTTCCAACATTGATAATAAATCAGCATATTAGAATGATTGCTGAAGGATCATGTGACACTGAAGACTGGAGTAATGATGCTGAAAATACAGCGTTATCATCACATAAATAAATTTAATTTTAAAGTATATTAAAATAGAAAACCATAATTTTAAATTGTAATAATATTTCACAATATTATTGTTTTTTCTGTATTTATTATGAAATAAATGCAGCCTTAATGAGCATAAGAGACTTCGTTCAAAAACATTAAACACAGGAATGTTTCCAAACTTTTGAATGATGGTGTATATGTATGAATATATACACTACCGTTCAAAAGTTTGGGATCGGTACGATTTTTAATGTTTTTAAAAGAAGTTTCGTCTGCTAACCAAGACTGCATTTATTTAATTAAAAATACAGTAAAAACAGGAATATTTTGAAATATTATTACAATTTAAAATAACTGTTTTCTATTTGAATATATTTCACAAAGTAATTTATTCCTGTGATGCAAAGCTGAATTTTCAGCATCATCACTGCAGTCTTCAATGTCACATGATCCTTCAGAAATCATTCTAATATGCTGATCTGCTGCTCAAGAAACATTTATGATTATTTTCAATGTTGAAAACAGTTGTGTACTTTTTTTTTTTTTCAGGATTCCTCGATGAATAGAAAGTTCAAAAGAACAGCATTTATCTGAAATACAAAGCTTCTGTAGCATTATACACTACTGTTGAAAAGTTTGGGGTCAGTAAGAATTTTTATTTAATTTTTTTGAAAAGAAATTAAAGAAATGAATACTTTAATTCAACAGGGATGCATTAAATCATTCAAAAGTGACAGTAACGACATTTATAATGTTACAAAAGATTATATTTCAAATAAATGCTGTTCTTTTGAACTTTCTATTCATCAAAGAATCCTGAAAAAAAATATTGTACTCAAATATTTTGTACAATTGTACACAATAAATGTTTCTTGAGCAGCAAATCAGCATATTAGAATGATTTCTGAAGGATCATGTGACACTGAAGACTGGAGTAATGATGCTGAAAATTCAGCTTTGCCAACACAAGAATAAATTATATTTTCAAATAGAAAAGTTATTTTAAATTGTAATAATATTTCATAATATTCCTGTTTTTACCGTATTTTTAATTAAATAAATGCAGTCTTGGTTAGCAGACGAAACTTCTTTTAAAAACATTAAAAATCGTACCGATCCCAAACTTTTGAACGGTAGTGTAAATATAAACTTTATATAGAGTCCTCAGCCTTATTCTCACCTCACACACGAATTTCTGTCTGTTTTTATTCCCAGCTGCTCGGATGTCATAGCTCGGTGTTATCTTCTTTTTTCCACACCAAGCATAGAGGAAGTTCTTAATGTCCGCCATTGTTGACGGCCTGCGTGTGAATTAGATTAATATTAATATAACGATAAGGGGGAAAACATTTCTCAGAGATAAACGCAACTGAACTGAGTGCAGGAACGAATGCAAAACGATAAAACAGTAACGTAAGGCGAGAACAACTGTATCCATCTAGATTACTATCGCAATAATATGATTTTAATAAGATAAGAGTTTAAATTTTATGCTCAAGAAAAAAAAAATCATACATTTGAAAGATAAGTTTATATTTAAACAGATTTATTTGGATATGTTCGCAGGCAGTCTGCTGCAATGAATGGGCTAACATTAGCTAGCCCCCTACAGGCGTCTGTGCGCCATATTAGAAAATTACTATAAAATAAAATTAAGATGAACTAACGTACGTTTATATCATACCAGAAAAAGACCCTCTAACGCAAATCCAAACAAGACGTACACGATATTCAGAAAAGTGCGTATGTTACAGGACAACTAGCATTGCAGTAAACACAGAACAGGAAGAGGAAGTGACGCAGTACTGAGAGCGCAGGATAAAATCCAGATTCATCAAAATTTTATTTTATTAAATTTATTTGGAGCAATGAAGGTTAATTGTAGATTATTCCTTGATTTATCCGAGATCCGAGAATTTTTATTATTATATATGAGTCATTCTACGATACGGAAGAGGATTAGGGCCAAGCAATAATAAAAAAATAAAACCATCTCGAGATTAAAGTTGTAAATTACGAGAAAAAACCTCGTTAAATTTCGAGAAAAAAGTCGAGATAAAATGTTGAGAATAAACTCGTTAAATTTCGAGAAAAAAGTCGAGATAAAATGTTGAGAAAAAACCTTGTTAAATTTCGAGAAAAAAGTCGAGATAAAATGTTGAGAATAAACTTATTAAATAATGAGAAAAAAGTCGTTAAATTACGAGAACAAATTCGTTAAATTATGAGAAAAATGTCATAATTTTACGAATTTGTTCTCATAATTTAACGACTTTTTTCTCGTAATTTAGCGACTTTTTTCTCATAATTTAATGACTTTATTCTCAACATTTTATTTAGACTTTTTTCTCGAAATTTAACGAGTTTTTTCTTGAAATTTAACAAGTTTTATTCTCGTAATTTAACAAGTTTATTCTCAACATTTTATCTCGACTTTTTTCTCAAAATGTAACGAGTTTTTTCTCGTAATTTAACACGTTTATTCTCAACATTTTATCTCAACTTTTTTCTCAATTTTACGAGTTTTTTCTCAATTTAACACGTTTTATTCTCGTAATTTAACAAGTTTATTCTCAACATTTTATCTCGACTTTTTTCTTGAAATTTAACAAGTTTTATTCTCGTAATTTAATGAGTTTATTCTCAACATTTTATCTCGACTTTTTTCTTGAAATTTAACACGTTTTTTCTCGTAAATTAACGAGTTTTTTCTCGTAATTTAACGAGTTTATTCTCAACATTTTATCTCGACTTTTTTCTTGAAATTTAACAAGTTTTTTCTCGTAATTTAATGAGTTTATTCTCAACAATTTATTCAGACTTTTTTCTCAAAATTTAACGAGTTTTTTCTCGAAATTTAACAACTTTAATCTCGAGATGGTTTTATTTTTTTATTATTGCTTGGCCCTAATCCTCTTCCGTACTCTTCCGTACTACGAAACGGGTGCCATTTCCACTTTGCATTTTTCAAAATTTTCATTAAGAACAAACTTTTTTTTAAACAAACCTACAACTTGAAAGATATGTTAATCCTCCAAAAAACATATTTTCCCACCTCAGGCACAAAACCTTTATTGATATTATCCTTTTTATTCAGGCAAGGCAGCCATTCTTGTACCACCCCATCACAATATGTATGCCATTGGAGTAGTAAAACAAGAAATAGATTTTTAAAATCTAATGTTTTCCTAATAGTAAAATGTCCCTTTTTTGGAAACCATCAATAGAAAGTCTGTAATATTTTTTTTATTATTTATTCTTAGATTTTTAATCTTGAAATATGAATTTGACATTTCAATGGCCTCATTGTTTGTACTGAAAAAATGAATTCACATAAAAAAATACAAATAAAGTTACATTTATCCAATTAGTCCACACAACAAGAACATCATTCAACATTAATTTATGTAATATATTTTTTTTTTCCATAAACTTTTAACAAAATGACCCTGTGACGGGGTGGTAAATGTGACGGGGTGGTATGGACAAAGTGTCTCTCTATATGATCTGCTGGTTTAAAACTCTAAAAACTGGGGGAGGGCACACATTCAAATTGAGTAAAAAGTGTGAGAGTGATATAAAAAACGTGACGGGGTGGTAAATTTCATCCCAAAATGTCCTCAAATCTCCCATGTGGTCAAGTTTCTCACCTAGCATACATGCATTCAATCTGAAATATAATTTTCTTTGTATTAATAATGTAAAAAATGAATAAGAAACAGTTTTCCCCATCTATTTTGCGTGACGGGGTGGTAGGTTTGAGCTTGACGGGCCCTGCCTAACATGAAAAAGCAACAAATAAACAATGTAAAAAAAATTTACATAGTTGCCTGCTTTTGTTCTTGGTGGCTATAAAGCTCAAATGATGTCACTTAGGCTTTGTGATGTAATTTAAAGGAACAGTGCATTATTTATAGATAAAACAAGTTAGTGTGACGGGGTGGTAAGTCAAACTGAGCGATGTGCATTAATCATAAAATATTTACCAAAAAAAAGGTTTATTGTGAATAAGTATATCTTGTGTAAACAGGGACACACATATAATCCTGAAAATAGTATGTTTGAAAAAAATAACTTATTTGGTGATATTTTAGATGCAAATGTCATGTTGGTTAACACGGACATGTGAAATTGGCTATGTAATGATGAAAAATGATTAAAAATAGTATGCTAATCTTCAAAAAAAGCATTTTATCATATATCATGTTAAAAAGAACACTTGAATTAATAACCTTAAGCTTTGGAAACAGACTTTGGGACATTTTTTGTGCCTTATGCATCTGATCAAACGTTGCGGACCCAAATGGCACCCGTTTCATAGATTGACTCATATATACAGGGTTGGGCAAAAATACATCAAAATGTATTTTAAAATAAAATACCAAATACCTTAATTTTAAGTGTATCAAAATAAACTACAAAATACAGCAGCCACACCATGTAGAAGAAGTGAAGTGAAGTGAAGTGAAGTGAAGTGACATGTGGCCAAGTATGGTGACCCATACTCGGAATTTGTGCTCTGCATTTAACCCATCCAAGTGCACACACACAGCAGTGAACACACACACCGTGAACACACACCCGGAGCAGTGGGCAGCCATTGCTGCGGCGCCCGGGGAGCAGTTGGGGGTACGGTGCCTTGCTCAAGGGTCTCACCTCAGTCGTGGTATTGAGGGTGGGGAGAGCGCTGGACATTCACTCCCCTCACCAACAATCCCTGCCGGACCTGAGATTCAAACCCATGACCTTTGGGTTACAAGTCCGACTCTCTATCCATTAGGCCACGACTGCCCCCACTGCCCCCAATAAACTACTGTATTTTTGTATTTTAAAAATACTGAAAAATACTTTTACAAGGGAGCATGAAATTTCTTCGCAAACCTTCCATAAACTGGCCTATTAGATCTATCCCTTCACCATTACACTGACTCAGTTGATTAAGTAAACAATGTTTGATAGCTTTTCTCTGCCTGAGTCATGCAATAAATCTGACATATGCAACCAGTTAAAGGCACAATATGTACAGTAGGATTTGGATTAAAATATCAAAAAACCAAGTTAACGCAGAGTAGCATTATAACAACTGTCAACACACAAATGTATCTAATATGATAAACAGCGCGACGTTACCCCACATACGCTAGACCGAAAAAGGCTCTCAAGACATGTCGCGCTCGTCTCTCATTAGCAATCGCTTCATCAATAATCTCATTCATGAACATGATTTCTGCCCGAGTCCCATCCCGATTCTTTTCCACCGGCTGTAGACGTGAAGACAACACCTCCCATGATTCCACAAAATAAAGGATAAGCGACCTCTAGCGGCGAAAATGTACATATTGTGGCTTTAATATCTCAAATATTCACATATCCCTGTGATCTCCCAGATGGTTAAAAGTAACCAACAGTTTAATGTTTAACAGTTTGCAAATGACTCATAGTTGTATCCTGGTTTAGTTACTTGGTGTTTGGTAACGAAGAGGCTACTTTGCATCACCAATACTGACTCATTCATAAGAAGACAACAATTGATTGTAAATCATAAATATAGGGGGCTGCTGCTCGGTATAATAGTTTTCAAGAGCATTATGTAAATTGGTAAACTATTCCAAAACTTAACATCTGTTCTGAACTCAACAAGTCTGGGCAAACTACTGAGTAAGCACCAATCAGAGGCTGCATTTTTATAATGTCATCATGTAGACTTCTTACTAAGTATTTTACAGTATTTTGAAACTACAAAAATACAAAACACTAAAGTATTTTGATACAAAATACAAAGCCATTTTCATCAACCCTATCAAATAAAAATCTATTGAA
>RJVU01044706.1:358696-407449 GCA_003731715.1 Anabarilius grahami
GTTGGTCGAGATAGTAGGCACCATAATGCATTGGTGGTAGGACAGCATTACCATGGAGACACAGTGTGTCGGACAGGAAAAGGTGGAATGTATAGTGGCATGGGTAAAAAGAGGAGAAAACAAAAAGGAAAAAAGTCAAATTAGGGATAAATAAAAGAAAAACCAAACACATGCTTCTACAAAAATGACAAAAGCCATTCCAAAAACAACAAACCAAAACAAACAAGGTAAAAATGGTCAAACACAGGGCATGCATCAAACAACAACAACAGAGGGTTATGTCTGAGACAAGATAAAAGAAAGGTTGAGATGAATTAACTCGTGACAGGAAACCAAAACATTGTGCAGGGAGGTTTTAATCGCAGACCAAACAAAACCATGCTCCAGACGCAACAGGTCAGCAAGAGTTAGGGGAAGGGCACGTGGGAATGCGTGAATGCGCTGTGTCCAATGCCATCAGACAGACTGTTTCAGTTTAAACAGGGACACTAACCTCGAGGATAACCTCTAATAATATTAACAACAACAGTGCAAAGCTTTTTTTTGGTCACACACAGCCCTTTAACAGTACTGTAAAGATAACATTTAAAATCAGCTACATCTTTACAACGTTTAGTGGGGATCAAGCGATACTGACATAAAGCACACAGCTCAACATAAAACATTTGCGGCAATACCTCTGAGGTATGAAATGTGCTTCCTGATTTTGAGACATGGGCGCTCCTAATTAATACTTAAAGGGTTAGTTCACCCAAAAATGAAAATTCTGTCATTAATTACTCACCTTCATGTCGTTCCAAACGCGTAAGACCTTTGTTCATCTTCAGAACACAAATTAAGATATTTTTGATGAAATACGTGAGCCTCCGAGACTGCAACATTATTACCACATTCAAGGCCCAGAAAGGTAGTAAAGACATAGTTAAAATAGTCCATGTGACTTCAGTGGTTCAACCTTAATGTTATGAAGCGACGAGAATACTTTTTATGCGCAAAAAAACAAAACAAAAATAATAACTTTATTCAACGATTTCTTCTCTTCCCTGACAGTCTCCTACGTTGTTGATGTAGTGTAAACAGTGCAGCATTTCCGTGCTCTATGTCAAAACGCCGGCTCAGTATTTGTCGACGCTGTTCACGTGATTGAACACAAAAAGTATTCCAGTCGCTTCATAAAATTAGGGTTGAACCACTGTAGTCACATGGACTATTTTAACAATGGCTTTATTACTTCTCTGGACCTTGAATGTGGTAATTACGTTGCTTTCTATGGGAGATAAAAAGCCTCAGATTTCATCAAAAATATCTTAATTTGTGTTCTGAAGATAAACAAAGCTCTTACGGGTGTGGAACGACATGAGGGTGAGTAATAAATGATAGAAATTTCATTTTTGGGTGAAATAAACCTTTAAAGGTGCACTCAGTAATTTTTTTGTTCATGTCAAGTAATATTCTTTTTGTGCATGTTGCATTTGTAAATATTGTTAATTTCTATATCTAAAACTTTTTAATAAAGAAAAAATTACTGAGTGAAGAGGTTTACATCTCTGTGGTAAGCAGGTGTGTCTTTAACCCCCTGTTGTCAGGTCTTATGAATAAATAGAACCTCAGCTGTTGTAAATCTTTGTAAATTCAGACTTTAGCCTACAGTAGATTTAATTTTAAGAGGTATTGTTGCAGTATAAAGGTTTGGAGGGATTGCAGTACCTTGTCCAGTTGAGACACCACCTCCCACAGTAGTCCGTGAAGCACGGACAGCTCGCGGCCTAGGTCGATGTAGCCCTCAAAGCCTGGGGTGTTGGAGATCGTCTCAAGATTCGAGATCTCAAGCAGAAAACGTGTCATACCAGCCCATTCGTGCTCCAGGAATTCATTCATGAAAGCCATGTACTCTTCTTTGTTCCCGAATCTGATGTCACAGAGAATGAGAAATGCATGAGAAATTCTAAAAGTGCTCGAAGGCAGACAGACACTGAAGTTTCACAATGACCGCATTTACATGCACAAGAATATTACAAAATTAATACATAACATTAAATCAGAATTTGGTTATATTTTGAATATGTATCATGTAAATCGCTAATCTGATTGCTCTAATCAAAATTTGACAAGTTTCACATTCAAATTTGACTCAAATTCCTGTTAGGATTTATTTTGGCCGATACAGATTTTAACAAACAACTATTGTCTGATTCCAATATCACTTTTGTCATTAAAAAAGATTACTGTTTTGATCATGTTTTAACATCCGTGACCGATACATTGTTGCATCTCTACTATTTCACATTCAAAATCCCCAAAATCTGTTTTGAATTTGATCATCTAGTAAACATCTGAAAATCTGCGAGAGATTTATGACATACTTGGCAAAGTTAGCGAGATTCTGGATGACTTTGGCGATGAGGGTGAGTGTTCGAGAGGTACGGTCGTCTGGGTATTCCTGCATGAGACTGAAGAGGGATGGGGACATGATGGCAGGGCACAGGAAACGCAGGAAGAGCGATGCACTAATCAGACGCTGACTGATGTCCTGCTTCCCTCGAGCTTGACACTGCTGCTTCCATGATGCAAACACCTCCTTCAGTTCCCGTGGAAACACACTGTACAGTAGAGGGTTAGGATGAAACTAATGCAATTGCAAGCATGAGCACATGAACAAACTACAAACAAACACATTGTAGTTGTATTTGTAGTTACCAGTAGAAGCATTGTGAACTAAATAATCATTCTGGCAAAAATCTTACATATACAAAAGTTCAAAAGTTTGGGGTCGGTAAGATTTTTTTAAAAATGTTTTGAAAAACCGTGACAGATTATTTCAGGATACTTTGTTGAATATAAAGTTCAAAAGAATTGCATTTATTTGAAATAAATCTTCTGTAACTTTATAAATGTTTTTACTGTCACTTTTGATAAATTTAATGCATCCTTGCTGAATAAAACTTACTGACCGCAAATCTTTGAACAATAGTGTAAATCTGAATTTTTAAAGTCTGGGAAAATAAATATATAAAGAACGCCACCAAGTTATTCAACTGGAAAGGTTTATAATGATCTAATCTTGATTGAATTAATCTTATGACTTTTCCAGTTGCTTATGATTTCTGAATAAGAAAATTCTTAGAAGTCATAGAAAATAAATAACATACATAAAATAAAAAACCTTGTGAGTAATATCTACATATAATGAGTAATTTATATCTAACATCTCAGATGAGAACAGCTAGAAAAATTTCCATTAAATGTTTTATTAATTTCCATGACATTTTCAGGCCCTTTTAGTTTTAGATTGGTAAGATTTTTTTTTATGTTTTTGAAAGAAATCTCTTCAGCTCACCAAGAATGCATTTATTTGATCCAAAATACAGCAAAAACAATAATATTTTGAAATATTTTTACAATTTAAAATAACTATTTCTATTTGAATATATTTTCAAATTAAATTTATTCCTGAATGAATTTTCAGCATCATAACTCCAGTCTTCAGTGTCACATGATTCTTCAGAAATCATTCTAAATATCATCAATGCTGAAAACAGTTGTGTACTCTTTTTTTTCTTTTTCAGGATTCTTTGATGAATAGAAAGATCAAAATAACAGCATTTATCTGAAATATAAAGCTTTTGTAACATTATAAATGTCTTTACTGTCACTTTTGATCAGTTTACTCTGTCCTTGCTGAATAAAAGTATTAAATTCTTTAATTTCTTAAAAAAAACAAAAGAAGAAAAATCTTACAGACCCCAGACTTTTGAACGGTAGTCTTGTTTGTTATATTTGGTTGAGTTTTGGAATTGAAAGTTAGTTACCAGTAAGAGTTGATGATCTTGCAGAAGGCCAGCTCACAGCACATCTTCAGGTTACTTTGGTGCTCTGGAAGCTCACTGCTGGAGCACTTTGATGGGTCTACTTCACAATTTTCATCCGACTCATACAGGGCTTTAATAAACTCTCCTACAAAGCAGAAACAAACATACAGTAAAGGGTCTTAGTTATACAAGCTTCAATTAGCAACCTTTTCCCAGAGGAGAGCAGCCAAACAGCGCAATCAACCTCCTTTTAATACACCAGGGTAATCCTTTAATTTACCTAGTGCATCATGTAGGTACTTCTGTCCCACCAATTTGAGGTATTCTTCAATGGCTTTGGTGGCTAGCGTGTTCTCTCTAAAGATCAGCACATCATGGTCAGCACAGCGATCCACCTCTGACATCACCAGATCCGTTAGGAAGTCCTAATAAAGACAGTTTAGCCAACCTTCAGTCAAACAATTGATTTATGGATAATTTAAGTTAAGTTAGTTAACCCAAAAATGAAAATTCTCTCATCGTTTCCTCACCCTCAAGTTGTTCCAAACCTGTATGAGTTTCTTTCTTCTGTTGAACACAAAATAAATATTTTGACGAATATGGGTAACCAAACATTTGATGGGCCCCACTGACTTCCATAGCATGGAAAAAAAAAAAAATACTATGGAAGTCAATGGCTACCGTCAACTGTTTGGTTACCGACATTCTTCAAAATATCTTCTTCAAATATCTTTTTTGAAGAATCTCATACAGGTTTGGAACAACTCGAGGGTAAATTAACTATTCCTTTATAGGTCATCGTACCTTCGCCCGTCCCGTGCTCTGCAGTATGTGCACGAGCGCGCTGGCCATCTCCTCTTTGTTTTTCACGCTGATGACGGGCTCCAACACAGAGCACAACATGGTATAGTTATTGGTCACAAACTCCGCAAACTCCTTGTACTGCTCCATGGGCAGGATAGAGACTGTCTGGAAGCGAGATTTGATGCGGATGGAGGGGCCTCCACCTTTGGCTTTGCTGGTGGTGGGGGTACTGACCGGATACCATTTCTCCACAAACTGCCTTCCCATCACTCCCTGCACGGGGATGTTCACCAAACCCACGTAATTGTTTTTGTCCTTTTTCTTTTTCTTATCCACATCACGGTAGATGTGTACAGTGATGCTCTTCATGGCTGGAAGGCCGGAGAACTCAAAGTGTTCCCCCCAGAACAGGCAGTCGGAGCGGGTTTTGCTGGTGGTGCGGGCGTACAGCATGTCATCCAGACACAGCTCACAGAAATACTTCTTTTTCGGTGGCAGGTCTTTGGCCTCGATGATCCACAGGCGGAGAACATTTTCCGCCCGCCGGCAGTTGTCCTGGTGATGGAATGACACTGATTGAACCACAGCAGCTAATTTTAGGTATAAAACAAGCATGTGTGGTTGTGTATTGATTAAAAATGACAAAAAACTAAGCATCTGATGGTCACCTTATTAGGCTGCACAGTTCTCTTGAGGTTCTCCATCCATTTGTCCCGTTCAGCAGCAGAGGAGCAGCTAAAGCACTTACTTCCACCTGAGAACGCCACCTACACGAGGAAGGAGAGAAATTCAGCAATTCATTCATAAAGTTTATCGTTCGTTTAACCAATATGTTATAAAGAACTGAAATGCATCCATTATAACCCTGTGGTTGTACCAAGGTCCAGTTTGACTGCATTCATTTAGCAGATGCTTTGGGCTAGGGATGCACAATATATCGGCCACCATATCAGTATCGGCTGATATATGTTCATTTTTAATGTTATTATCTGCCCAATAAGAAAATTTGGCCGATATATCAATGCCGATTAATAATGGATTATTTCCTTCAGCTGAGACACTTCAGATGTGCACTGTTCACAATGATGGTTTTGAATTGCTTGAAATGTGATTGGAGTCACTTCAAAAAGGAAAATACATTTAAGAGCAACATGAGCAGCACAAATCTGTCATATAGGTTACATAAAATTATAATGAGAGCATTATAATTGTGTGCTTTAGGACATGGCTTTTAAAAAAATGGTAACATTTTGTTTTTGTAATCAGGCTCTCAAAAATTATATAAAAAGTTTGGATTTAGATTTATTGGCCAATATATCAGTTATCGGCTTTCAAATATAAAGAATTATCGGCCAAAATTTTCATAATAGTGCATCTCTACTATTGGCCAAAGCGACTTACAAAAGATCAATGCAACACACAGTTATATATTTGTATATTATGGTATGTTAAAACAGGGTTCACAAAATGTAAATGCATAAAAAGTTTGGGTTGAGCAAGATTATTATTATTTTTTTTATAAAGAAATTAAAACTTTTATTAAGCTTTAATGCAATAAAAATGAAAGTAAAGGCATTAATAATGTTACAAAAGATTCAATTGTAATTTTTACCTTTCTATTCATCTAAGAATCCCCAAAAATATATCATGGTTTCCACAAAAAAAATTAAACGGCACCAATATTTTCAACACTGACAATGATACGAAATTTTCCTTCAGCATCAATTCATCATATTAGAATGATTTCTGAAGGATCATGTGACACTGAAGACTGGAGTAATGATGCTGAAAATTCAGCTTTGCATCACAGTAATAAATTACATTTTAAATAAAATATATTCAAATAGAAAACAGTTATTTTTGAAATAATAATTACATTTAAACTATTATATTTGATTAAATAAATGCAGCCTTGGTGAGCATAATATACGTCTTTCAAAAACATTTAAAAAAAAAAAATCTTTACAACCTCAAACCTCTGAACAATAGTGTACATATAAATGTCAATGTGATCATAGAAATAACGCTAGGAGTTTGTACCTCAAAGCAGAAGTCTTGTCCTAGAATGCTGCTGTGTAAAGGTTTGATGTAGACGTCCTCCTCCATACTCAGATCCAAAGCTTCAACAGCACTGCCTGGACTCAGCAAAGATTCATGGGAACAGGACTCCTTCAATTTGGGCAGGCCTCGTGACCTAGAACAGCACACAGAAATAACAGAAACCTTAACTTAGTTACAGAAGATTCAGCCAGATCACTTAGTAATAATTACATCCTCTCTTCCGATTCTTTCAGTGTCTTTCCTCTTTAACTACACAGTGTCCTCAGCCTCAGGAGATTTGAGATGCAAATATGAACCATGACGAATGGTTTCTGCTCAGAAAGAATCCTTATAATTTCCTATGAACTTAAGGTTGAGGTCATTTAATAAAAAAAGAAAAATATTTACAAAGTGTTGCCACAGGGAGGCAGTCAAACATAAGAGAGTGAGAGTTTCAGCAATAAAAAAAACAATATCATATATATATATATACACATACGTACATATATACATACATACATACACACACACACACACACACAATAACCCATTTATACTTATTTACTGTAGTTAAAGCAATATTTATTATTTAATCTCTGACATGCAAGAAACAACTTCCAGAATCCCACTGCTTCCAGAAAGAAAGTTTATACCTACGAAAAACAACTAAAGATCCACTTGAAGGAGTATCCCAAGAGCATATCAGGATATTATCGCATTCCTGAAAAGAAACGACGACTCCAATCAGGTATTACGCGTTTTCACTTCATTTTTTGGTGCAGGTGTAGAGCTACTTCACCGTAGCTCAGGTGAGGTTAAAGAGGACGACAGAAAGCTGCTGTGATAAACAAGAATGAGGGCTGGCCAATGCAAAGTCCCCGTGAGAATGTTACCATGGGGACCGCCCTATGAGGAGCTGAGGAGCGAGGGATGAGTTGACTACACAAACATCTTAAACACTTCCACACACACATATACACCTCACACCTGCACAGCATCCACACCTTGACATTACTCACATGTGTTTAATGAGGATTCAGTCATTAGAAGAGACCAGAGGAGAAAAACACAATCATATCTATATCACACACACACACACACACACACACACACACGCACACAAAGAAGTCTTTTATGCTCATTAAGGCTGCTTTTGTTTGATCAAAAATGTAGTAAAAACATTAATATTGCAAAATATTATTAGAATTTAAAATTACTTTTTTTGTTTTAATATTTTAAAAATGTAATTTATTTCTGTGATGGCAAAGCTGAATTTTCAGCAGCCATTCCTCTGGTCTTCAGTGTCACATGATCCATCATAAATCATAAAACATTTTTTTGAAATAGAAAACTTTTGTAACATTATAAATGTCTTTACTGTCACTTTTAAACAATTTACCAGTGATGTGTCCTTCCTGAATAAAAGTATTTTTTTTTCAAAATAAATGATTTAAAGCTGCAGTCCGCGATTTTTCCTCTTTGTCGCCATCTCTTGTTTGAAACCTGCAATTGCAGTCATATGCGGAACAGTTATCTGTACATGCGTTGTGCCTCGGCACAGCTCGTCAGCAAGGATGAATCTAATGTTTGCTGTCAGTCATCGCACCGGTGTGGATACTGTACTTCAGAATCACAGATTCTACATCTCGAAAGTATGACCAATATAAGAATTTTCACTGGAAAATATCATCTGAACAAGTAAGTAACATGTCTGTCACTTTTGTTCTGAACAACTGAGGAAAAAAGCATTAGGCCTACAGTAAATCGCGCTGCCAATGATGATTAAATCTAACGATCGCTGCAAATCGTGCAAATTATTATTACTGTTATATTGTTCTCTAATTGTAAATGTTTANTTTGAAATAGAAAACTTTTGTAACATTATAAATGTCTTTACTGTCACTTTTAAACAATTTACCAGTGATGTGTCCTTCCTGAATAAAAGTATTTTTTTTTCAAAATAAATGATTTAAAGCTGCAGTCCGCGATTTTTCCTCTTTGTCGCCATCTCTTGTTTGAAACCTGCAATTGCAGTCATATGCGGAACAGTTATCTGTACATGCGTTGTGCCTCGGCACAGCTCGTCAGCAAGGATGAATCTAATGTTTGCTGTCAGTCATCGCACCGGTGTGGATACTGTACTTCAGAATCACAGATTCTACATCTCGAAAGTATGACCAATATAAGAATTTTCACTGGAAAATATCATCTGAACAAGTAAGTAACATGTCTGTCACTTTTGTTCTGAACAACTGAGGAAAAAAGCATTAGGCCTACAGTAAATCGCGCTGCCAATGATGATTAAATCTAACGATCGCTGCAAATCGTGCAAATTATTATTACTGTTATATTGTTCTCTAATTGTAAATGTTTACAACATCAGCATTGCGTGACTGTGTATTTAGTGTGTATTAGGGTTACCTGTAGATTTCAATGTCTGTAGCCACTCTGCAGTCCGAAGTCTTTTGCTTTTGACTATGGGTGAATCTCCAGTTGTCACTGATGATTGTCATTTAGATATTTCTGGATTACAATCCGCCATCAACATGATAAATTTAATTATTTCAGCTGCTGTGAGAACAGGCTATAAATGTGCCGCTACCGGCAGCATCCTCACCCAACCGACTTGCCTGAACTCCTTCTTTCTGTTTACGGACGTGACGTAATGACGCACAGAGGAACTGCTGCATGCTTAAATTTCCCGCGGAAATCCGCCATATCGCTCTTATTATAAAACATTATTACAAGCTTATCGTTGTGAATCGAGCTAAGATAATGAGATGGTTTTGAACACTGGCTGGTTATGTACTTGCTCAAATTGATTTTGGATAATTTTTAACCCAAAAAAGTTGTGGACTGCAGCTTTAAACAACTTATTGACCTTTTCTTGACTTTTGAACAGATTATACAATGTACATACACACACAAATTTTATTTTATATATATATATATATTGCTATAAGTTTGAACCCAGTGACACAGCACATACGATCAGACAGTTGGTCACACAACATGGACTATCCTGGAGTAAGTGCCCAGTAAATCTGCTGGCATCAGTTTCTCTCATTATGAGAAATTGTGGTGATGCCTGCTGACCAGATTACCACAGTGACTGGCCTCTCATCTGGCTCACATCCCAACAGAACCCAAAACCATCACTTCCCCCAAAACATCCATTAAGTGATCTGCCAGTCAGAATTAAATATAATTCAGTTATACAGCCCAGATATAATGGAATAATACAAAAGACAAAGTCTTCTCTGGTTGTACAAAAAAAAGTGACGTGTAGTTCGTTTTTTTTTTTTTTAAATAAAACTGTTCAAGTTTTTCTGAATCAGTCAAATATGTAGTGTTGTCAAAAATATCGATATTTCGTTATGTATTGATACTGAAATATCTGAAACGGTTCCAATACTCATTTTCTGCAGTATCGATACACCAATACCAGCTGCACGTTCTCGCTCTCTTCTCTACGACAGCGAATTGACATACACACCCGCCTCCTGTCACTCACTCATCTCATTCGCTCTGGTTAAATAATAATTGTATTGCATATAATTTTACTCATTCCGGCAGGTTTCTCGCTCACATAAAAAGCGTGCGTACCACTGACCTATATAAGTAGCTCTCTCATAAAGCCGCCTCTCAGACAGCTCACAAGTACTGAATTGACTTGATTTTTTTGTCTCACTGCACTTTAATGGTAAAATACATTAAAAAAAAAAGTCAAATCACCCATCTCGCCTAGTATTCAGGCAAATACAGTCAGTTTTAGAACATAAATAGTTGAGAGAAAACGCATGTTGTGTAACAGTATATTGGATTACGCTCTTAAAGTGACAGCAGCCTAATAAACCTGCTGCTGTCTGTCATGTTAATAAAAGAAAAGAGAGAGAATCACTCGCTGCTCTTGACTGAATAACTTTTGTAACTTTAATTAATTGTAAGCATTCATCTGTATTTAGTTTTTACAATGAAAACTATCCAATGTTATTTAACTTTTGATTACTTTCATTTCTGTAGTATGCTTACATGAATACTGTTAGACAAACCTGAAAAAGTTAAAGCCATGTTTATTACATTTTTCTTTTTATTCTATTGTATTTATTTGTGCTAACATTGACAATTTGTTTATTTGTTCTTATTTTACTACTGACTGTATACAAGAATTTTTGTAAATGTAGTTCAACTATTCAAATAAAGCCTCCCTGTGCTGTGTGTAAGCTATTACAACAAAGTGACCTAAATAAAAAAAATAAAAAAATGAGAATAACAAATTATCTTGTATGGCACTATATATGGCAGTTTCCCAGTGGTATCAAAAATGGTTTGGAATATCGATATTTTTCAAGGTATCGTATCGTATGGAAATTCCAGTATCGTGACAACACTAGTCTAATAAATCTTTAAAGGTGCCATAGAATGGAAAATTGAATTGACCTTGGCATAGTTGAATAACAAGAGTTCAGTACATGGAAATGACATACAGTGAGTCTCAAACACCATTGTTTCCTCCTTCTTATATATATCTCATTTGTTTAAAAGACCTCCGAAGAACAGGCGAATCTCAACATAACACCGACTGTTACGTAACAGTCGGGATCATTAATATGTACGCCCCCAATATTTGCATATGCCAGCTCATGTTCAAGGCATTAGACAAGGGCAGGACATCTGGATGTGCACAGCAGAATCATCAGACTAGGTAAGCAAGCAAGGACAATATCAAAAAATGGCAGATGGAGCAATAATAACTGACATGATCCATGATATCATGATATTTTTAGTGATATTTGTAAATTGTCTTTCTAAATGTTTCGTTAGCATGTTGCTAATGTACTGTTAAATGTGGTTAAAGTTACCATCGTTTCTTACTGTATTCACGGAGACAAGAGCCGTCGCCATTTTCATTTTTAAACACTTGCAGTCTGTATAATTCAAAAACACAACTTCATTCTTTATAAATCTCTCCAACAGTGTAGCATTAGCCCATTAACCATGGAGCACAGCTTCAAACTCATTCAGAATCAAATGTAAACATCCAAATAAATACTATACTCACATGATCCGATGCATGCATACAGCATGCATGACGAACACTTTGTAAAGATCCATTTTGAGAGTTATATTAGCTGTGTGAACTTTGTTTATGCAATGTATATAGAGTCGAGAACTCAGGGGCGGGGAGCGCAAGCAATTAAAGGGGCAGCAGCCTGAATCGGCGCATTTCTAATGATGCCCCAAAATAGGCAGTTAAAAAAATTCATTTAAAAAAAATCTACGGGGTATTTTAAGCTGAAACTTCAGACACATTCAGGGGACACCTTAGACTTATATTACATCTTGTAAAAAAAAACGTTCAAGGGCACCTTTAACCAAATGAACTGACTGAATCTGTGTGCATATTTACTGATCTGACTCACTTACTGAATCTTCCGAATCTGACTTTCAGTCACGTCCCAAATTAACTGCTTGTAGCTTGTCAGACCGAATGCAACTGCATATGACAATGTGAAGTATATCTGTCCATCTACAGCAGCTTGACTCCTGATGGAGGGCTCACTTCCAGCTCCCGATACGTTTCACCTGCGCTGACTCCGACAGCTAAGCAGATCAGTGCACAGTCAGCCCGTATCCGGACACAGCTCTCCCACATTATCCAGGAAATCTGATCAGTCCGCCGGGACTGCGGTGCCACATTCAAGCTCTTTACAGTCAAAGCTTCCAAGTCCACTATGAATACAGGACTAGTATTTTCATTCAGACCACATAGTGAGAGGTGATTCTGCTACAGCAAAGGTCGATTACTTCAAAGCCTCTAATGTGCTATTTACATTTTCCTTTCAGCTACAAGTTCAAATGTTTTCCCATAGCCAGCCATTCAGCGAAGCTAAGAAAGCAAAAAAATGTGGTCTTATCTAAAGAGAGGTTTAGTTAGCTGGATTCTCTTGGCATGTTCATAATACATGTGGCGACCAATTGAGTTCGGGTGCATTTTCTTTGGCTTTGTTTATCTTTTCAGTATATTTTGCAAATGAACAAGCAAGCAAACAAAAATACCCACATGAAATCAGTTTCAAACCTCATACAAATGCACTGTTTAAATAAAAATGAAAAAAAAAAAAAAAGCTACAGTAAAAACCTTTAATTGGTTAGCTGTAAATTGTAAATGGTTTAACATCAAATTATAATTTCACTGTAAAATACTGTCAAATTGCCATATAATTTACAGTGAAAACAAACTTACAATATATTTTGCATAAATAATTTTGTTTCTTCTTATTTTTGTTATCAATAATGTACATTAGGGTTTTTGAGTTACATTTTATTTAATGTTTATTTCTTTTTGTTTTACCAGCTGTATTATGGTGGTTATATCAGTATATTTTGAGATAAAAGTGTAATATATAGTAATATAGAGACACTAATATGTCATCATATAACACCTGAACAATCACACTCACTCTTTTATCACATAGCGAATTACATGTTTATACATTACATTATAGTGTGGTCAATAGTAAATGAGTGAATGAGTAAGTGGTTTATGACAGTATATGCATGAATGCGTTAAACGTTGCTGTTGTCTAAAGCACCTCATAAATTCATCAACGTTAAGAGATGCCATGCAAAACTTCCAGTCACCCATCTTCTCTTTCCACTGACAGCTACTGTCAGTTGTTGTGGAATAAAGTTTCTTGACATTGTCATTGTGACAATTATATCATATTAAAGCAACTGATGCAGACACACTGGAAACTGACTACATTGAACAAACAAATCATATTTCAGCGACGACAGGAAGTCCTACACATCGGATTTGAAAACGAAATTAGATTTTTCTGCAGTATATATACATATATATTTTTCTGCAGTATATACACACACACATATATATATATAAAAACCAAACACAAAGTTGTATGGGCTACTTTTATGGTCGATAAGTAGATATATCTTTTAGAAGTTTGGGATCAGTAAGATTTGTTTTGAAAGAAATTAATAGTTTTATTACAGTTAAGGCATTTTACTACAGTAAAGACATTTATAATGTTACAAAAGATTTCTATTTCAAATAAATGCTGTTCTTTTGAACATTTTATTTATCAAAGTCATTTTTGGTCATACAGATAAGAGGAATACATCATTCGAAACTTTTATTTGTATAAACTCACAATAACTACAATTTATATATAAAAAATTAAAATAGAAAACACTTATTTTAATAATATTCCACAGTATTTAAGTTTTTACTGTATTTTTGATTAAATAAATGCAGGCCTTGGTGAGCATAAGAGACTTCTTTCAAAAACATTGAAAAAAATCTTATAAAAATGAAAATCGAAAACACTTATTTTAATAATATTCCACAATATTACAGTTTTTACTTCTTAGGCCTTCTTTAAAAAACATTGAGAAAAATCTTACCGACTCCAAACTAAATTGAACAGTAGAGTATATAAGTTATAATAATTTCATTTTTAGGTGAACTATCCCTTTAAACACACCTACACACGTGCCCATAAGTGCGTGTGAATGCAGTGACAGATGTCCGCTGAGAGTTCAGCTGTAATTCATCTCAATCGAACTGTCACACGCAGTTCTTCTGTCTTCGCTACAGTGACACAGACACACTCTCACATGCAGCACAACACTTACTCACACACTCTCCTTCTAAGCATTACTTTATGAGCAAGAGGTCCTCACAAACAGATGCACTCAATCCACAAGGAGCAGCATGAGAAATCAGCATGATTAGAATCGTACCTCCTCCTCATCTGTAGTCTAACCACAGCAGCTGTGTCCATTAGAGTATACAGAAAGAGCAGATACAGCAGTAACATCACAGCCAGAGCCCACAGTCTCCATCCTGTTCCAACTACACAAACAAAAACGGTGGAAATGCAACATCTGGTTCGTCACCACAGGTAACCAGCCCTAATTCACCCCTCAGGCCTGTGACACACTGATTGTGTAGTAATAAAACAAAAGTGACTTTCCCTAATGCTATTAACAGCTCTGCTTATCCATTAATCCTTCAGCTGAAGTAAGATTTACAGCACTTACACACCCAACCACAGCACTGAGAGGAATTAAATCACAAGTAAATCTGACAAATCAAATGACAAAACAAAGAGCCACTGTCCATGTGATCTAACGCCTTATGGGTGGACAGTGTGTCGGACCAAAGAGATCTATAATACCTAGAGAAAGCCATTCATTTTAAAGGTGGCTGAAAAAAAAAAATTTGGGTAAAATAAAATAATTTCATTTAATCAGAACGATTTGGAACTTTTGAATGGCAATCAATGAAGAAAGATTCTTTGGGTCTATTTTATAAAATAAATAAAGATTTAACTTCATCAGAAAGGAACTTTTCAATGGTGATCAAAAGAGGGTTATTTTTTTATCTATTTTCATTGACATGCAGAAGCTGTCCCCCAGCAAACAAAACAAAATAAAAAACACAAAAAGTAGTTTGAACACGTAGGAGCTTTTTGATTTTACTACATTTAAGTGGTTACACAAAATGTATTTATCTTCATTTCAAACATATTTTTAGTTGAACTTACGTAATGTTTTTAATTATTTAAATTCAAATATATTGAGTAGATTGAAATATATTCAAGTCTGTGATTGAGTAAATGGAAAAGACCTGTACTGAATGCAGCATCATGCATCATAATCTTTGTACATGCCATCCACAACCTAACCATAAGCTCTACTCTTCTGCATAATGGTAACCATAAAAACTTCAACATAAACTCTTTTAAAATGTCAAACATAACTGAACATTAAACATTAACAGGTCTTTCCCTTCACTCATAAAAACACATAAATAACACTTAATTTCAACATTTACTCTCCTGATCCAGCCATATGCAAAGCATAATGGGAACTAAAAATCCTCCACCCAGTTTCAGTTAATGCAACAAAAATCATTTGTACGATCCCAACACAAATGGATTAAGTAAACTTCTATTTTAAATACATTTAAGTTGATTGAACACAATGAAATCAAGTTAGGACAAAATATAGCAATAATGTTGCTTTAGCCCATTTTAATTAAGTAATTCGAACAAGCAGCAAAAATCTGCCGTGTGGAGCCGCGCCATCAAAGTCCCGCCCATATTCCCGCAGACTCAATCGAAAGCACAGCTGTCAATCATGACGTTACACCTAGATTTTATAGCATCAAATCACTAACTAAAACCAAATGTATTGGAAAACGAACACTTGAACATATGTCTGTGTGATGAGAATAACCTAAAAAGACAGCATCACTCTTTGGAAAAAAATTACTTCAAGCGTAATTGGATTTTTCAGTTTGGCTCGCATATCATTCGATTACATAGAGAGGGAAGGGTTTAAGACCTATACTGCAGCCAGCCACCAGGGGGCGATCAAAATGCTTTGGTTTCACTTTTCAGGACTTATGCGGCACACTTGGTAGGAACTTTTGAACGACGATCAGTGGCGAACTGGACCATGCTAACCAGCCAAACCATGTGTCAGAGTCAGTGCAGTCCACAATGGGGCAGTAAAAAAGCTAACACTAAGCACAGTCAAAGTGTTTTTAAGATCATGCCAAACAAATTCAGTCAAGTGTATCCGAACTTTTGACTGGTACAGCAAGTGCAGTTTAAATCGTAGCTTTGACGATTTAGCTTTATTAGGGATGAACTGCCAGAACAGTTCTGCCAGAGAGCTGTCAGACTGCCTGAAAGGTTTAAAATTTCTTTTAAAACAGATCTCATGTTATGCCAGGTCCCAGCACAGCATATTTTCCAGCCAGCTGTTCACTGTAAGACGCATGCATGAATCTAAAAGTTGGCCTTGTTATATAAGCCAGCACCATTTTTCAAATAGCTGCTCATAATTAAAGGAAAGCGAGAAAAAGTCAACATTAGGTCTGCTCCCTAATAGTTGACTAAACATTAAGAGGCTTAGTCGACCAAAATTTTCTTAGTCGGTTAAATCGCAGAAAATAAAAATAAAAACTCCACAGGAAGTCATGCAGTCCACGATGGACAGATCATTAACGTCAGGTGTGGCGAGCAGGGCGGGCGAGAGCCGTGAAGGAATGGCGCGAGGCCGGTGACGCGAGTGTTAATGATCGTCACCTGTGAGGCGCACCGGCCTCGAGTCCCTCACGGAGGAGCTCCGGGAGCATAAAAGGAGGAGCGACGACAGTGAAGGACGAGAGAGGACCAGGCATCAGGTCCTTTTGGTAATTACAATATGTCGGGCAGGAAATCCAAATGTTCGGCTATTATCAATCGACCTCAAATATGGCTTATCATTTGAAACATGTAAGTAGTAGCAACTTTACATGGCTGCTCGCTCTAAAGTTAACCTAGATAAATATGCGCTATTATTAGGCACATATTCAAATGTTTGTGCGGAGTGCGGAAGCTAAAGTATAGCGCGCTTACTGCATGACATGGAGGCACCAGCGCAATCACTTGAATTTGTTTCTGATAACATTTTTAGTCATACAGATAGGAGTAATGCATCATTTGAAACTGTAAAGGGTTGACTTTTATTTGTGTAAACTCACAACAACAATAAAACGTTGTGCTTTTGTAAAATAAAGAAAACAAACAGGATGAGCTTTCTGCCGTCTCGGTCACTGTGAACTGGAGCACGTCACAAAAATAAACCCGAAACTCAGCGTATAGGCCTACATGCCTCACAGAGACATGAGAAATGTAGAAAGCTTCAAATGTCTACTTTTACATGAACCAATTCAAAAATCGAAAACAATACTCTGATTATGTAATCTGTATGAAGCTTTATGCGTGCGCTTGAGTGTGAAATAGGCTATATTACGCCTATACATTTTAAAGGCTCATTATGGTTTAGTGTCCTCCCTCCAGTATATACTTAAGTAATTAAATTAATATAAATGTGTAATTAGTCGACTAATGGCTTAAATGAACGTCTACTAGTCGGGGGCAGCCCTAGTAAACATATTTCACATGATTACCCACAAAAAGTCAGTAGAGAAGATGATACATTCAAATATATCTATTAAATCAGTGTAATATGAAATAAAAAACGGCTTTGATTTTATTAACTGAGATTGTTATCTCTGGGCGGAGACAAAAAAAGACTGAAGGAAAATGAATGAGGTTCAGTCAAAGCTTCCTCTGAATACATTTCAGAAACAAACCAGTGTAAGTTGTACCTGTCATTTTCTGTTGGTCGTAGTGATGGGAGTCTAAAACTTGTGTTGCGGTCCAGCTTTGTCTGACTCTTCGTCCTTTTGATGGATCCTTTCAGCCGTTTACTTAAAAAACCCTGTGAAGCAGAAGAATAGAGAAAGTCAGGTGTGTCCCNTAATTAAATTAATATAAATGTGTAATAAGTCGACTAATGGCTTAAATGAACGTCTACTAGTCGGGGGCAGCCCTAGTAAACATATTTCACATGATTACCTATAAAAAGTCAGTAGAGAAGATGATACATTCAAATATATCTATTAAATCAGTGTAATATGAAATTAAAAACGGCTTTGATTTTATTAACTGAGATTGTTATCTCTGGGTGGAGACACAAAAAAAGACTGAAGGAAAATGAATGAGGTTCAGTCAAAGCTTCCTCTGAATACATTTCAGAAACAAACCAGTGTAAGTTGTACCTGTCATTTTCTGTTGGTCGTAGTGATGGGAGTCTAAAACTTGTGTTGCGGTCCAGCTTTGTCTGACTCTTCGTCCTTTTGATGGATCCTTTCAGCCGTTTACTTAAAAAACCCTGTGAAGCAGAAGAATAGAGAAAGTCAGGTGTGTCCCTTTAAGAAACTCAAGTTCTTCAGTCGCTGAATGACGGCTGAGTGTGTGGCTTTGCCCTGCATGACTCAGGCTTGCTCATGAGTAAGAGTCTGTATATTCAACTTTAAAGTCATGATCAATTATACATGGAGTCCACTCGCTGAAAGACCATGAGAACATATGACAGAGACAATGGCACATCACAAAAAACTAGATGACAACTTTAGCGAAGACTTCTTTGACCTTTCCAAAGCAGGTTTGAACATTAGAGGAGAGGCAGCTGAAGTAAAATCCAACAGACCATTTCAGCAGACATATCAGTCTATCTTGGCGGTGAAAATGCACTTGTACAGACTCATAAAAGGAGGCCAAGGCCGGCTGAATAGTTTACCGTCTGCTTGTAGCACAGTCAGTGCTTGCTCAATGTCTTGGAGGAAAACAAAATATTAATAAGTAACCAAGTCAGAGAGTTCAAACGGCCACCTGCGGATATAAATGTGAGTAATATTTGGTTCTGGGTCAGAATGAGGTGTTCTTACAAGGCGTATTAGTTCAGCAAAACAGGAAGGAGAAAAAAAAAAAACCTCTGCATGGGCTTATTCATTCATGTCCAGTGTGAGAGTGTTATAAGCTCATTTCAGTCAGTAGGAGGAGCAACATAAATAAATAATTATTAGGAATAATAATCATAATAATATAGGAGCGGCGACACTACACTTTTCCTTCCATTGACTTCCATTCATACACATGTGAATGCGTCAGACAGCAAACACAAGGACATGCAATAAGTTTTACATTTCTTTGCGTTCCAAAGTTCAAGTTTGGTGAACTCTGACCTGTGAATTCACATCACATGAAGATGTGTGACCAGTAGAAGATAAGATGTGTCACAGCATGACCAGTTGGCTGAATTAAAACAACAATGATTCGCAGTATAGTCGAGTAGATTGTATATTTTATATATTGTATATTTTTATATTTATAAAAAAGACACTGCAGAGTGTGACGTCATATCATGGCAATTACAGTGTTTATAGAAATTTCGTGTGAAAGTGTCGTATGAAAGTCTAGCGTGACCACGGCGTAACTCTGAAATCAGACTGAATGCGCACCCCAGAATCTTGACAGAAGTACTTTTCACCTACTGTTTTTCAGATACTATGGTTTTCTGACATATTACTGTTTGCTGTACTGTTTTTCGCAGACTGTATAGTAGAGAAGTATTCGATTTTGCAGCGAATATATCTGCGATCATCAGTAACCAAAACGTCTCAACTGAAAAAACATCTCAATTCAAACACCCATGCAATCTTATTCTTAAATGACAACGATATGACTACGTCTATTAAACTTCAAATTAAGATTGTAACAAAAACATCAGTGACAAAGTGACTGTTAAAAAATGTATTTGTCATTGAACCATTCACACATCAGTGCCAAAATACAGGTAATGTGATGTCAATAATTGAAAATGACCTTTAAACGCTGAGCTGTTTTCTTCACCCACCTGGATGATAATTAGTGTTATTCACTTGACCTGTCAGTGGTCATAATGTTATGCCTGATCGGTGTGTAAGCAAGCACCGCTTTTCAATAGCTGCTCATAATTAAAGCAAAGAGAGAAAAGTAAACATACCGGTAATTTCCTTGTTATGTTACAACTTCTCATACTGGTAAATTGCCAGAACCGATTTACAGGTATTTTTGAATAGGTCCTGTTCACACATGATCTCTTAACGGTAAATTACCAGTAAAGACTTTATGTGTGAAAGAGGCTATTGAAGCATTCATTCAAACTGATTAAAAATAATTTATTTATTTTGTTATTTTGTTTAGTTGTCTATTCAGAATTGTAGGAAAACTGCGATCTCTATTTTTAAAATGAATAAATAAATAAATAAAATCCAGAATCGTGCAGCTCTAACACACGGCCTTATTGCTGTCTAACACCGTCTACAGTTAATTTAATATTCTGAAGAAAAGAGGAAGGAGGAGAAAAGGAAGAAAAAAGATCTCGAGTAATCTGTAGTAGGGTTAGCTGAGCGGCTATACGTTAAAATCATTCTGTACAATGACACTGACTGTCTAAAAAAATAGGATCCGCCCTGTTCAGATAAGTGCCAGACTATAAGTAGGAGACCGTTTGGCAAGTAAAAGGGCCATTAGCAGCGATGAGATAGAAAGTATGTGATAAATTAGTCATTCCTCATCAGAGGGATGATTTGAAAAAGCTTTATGTTTGAAAGGTGAAATAGAGAGAGGGTGAAAGATAGAAGAGAGAGCGATGAAGCACTGTGAGACAAAGTAATGTGGAGGGAGTAGCTGGATAAAGTCTGAAAAACTAGGAAATAGAAAGGGCAATGTGAGAATTGACCTACGAACAACGATCAAAATGTCTGTCAAATTCCCCAGTGGAAGTATGCGAACACCTAAACAACACAACATTTAAAAATCATTCAATATTAAAATCACTGGCATTAATAGGAAGTTAGTCTTTCCTAACAGTGCCTCTGGGAATCATGTGACGACTGCTGATGTATCGTAACATACAAGCTCCTCTACTTTATACTGACAGGCTTCAATGCAGTCTTCACATAATTCATATATTAATTATATGCTGCCTCAACAGATTAATGCCCATTAATCCTAATTCACCTGTCAATCAATGCTTCTATATTCCTCATAGAAAAAGACTTGAGCTGTAATGAGACTTCAGATTAAGAAAGACACATCCAGCATCAAAGTCTTTTATCTCAGTGCTCCAAATCAGTTTATTTGTCTAGGAATTTTGTGACAGGGAGACAAATATGCACGATTAATCACTTATAAAATGACACACAGAAATGCTGTGGATATAAATATCTTCCTTGTCCCACTTCCTGCCTGGTTAAAAATATCATCAAACAATTTCTAATGCATCTCTGAGGCACAGACTATTTCCAGAATGTGCCTTTGTTACAGTATACGTATCGGAGGAAGCATTTGCTCATTGTTCATGCAATGCGGCGTTGAAAACACTGCACAAAATCTAAATATCCAAAAGTATAAGATAATATCATATATATTATTCTGTCCTCATGTATAAGAACTGGCCTGGAATAAGACCATTAGTGGCTGGAGATAAACGGAGGAGGACAACGCTTCACTAATCAGGTGCTCAAGAGGGTAATTAAAGTGGGGCATTTATCCCAAGCAGGAATTCTGGTCTATTTCTACTCAGTGCAGTGTGACATGTAACCAGCCTCTTGTAAGGGACGATGATTAATGGTGGGGACTAACAGTAGCAACACTAATATGAAACAATACAAAAATTTATGTAAAGTAATTTACTCATTTAATTTGATTATCTTTCCTATGTGGAACAATTTAAAAAAAAAATGTCCAAGTGTGTTTTTGTGTCCATATATACAGTCAAAGGGGTCATGAGTTTTTTTGGACCCCATTGACTTTCACTGGACAAAAAGCAGTTGAAACATTCTTCAAAATATCTTCTTTTGTGTTACACAGAAGACAAAATGTCAGGTTTGGAATGACACGAGGGTGAGTAAACAGTGACAGTTTTCATTTTTGGGTGAACTAACCCTTTAAAAAGCTGCTATTTTAAATAAAAGCGAATGTTGAAAATAGTTTTACTCAAACATTTTGGTAATATCCGTTTTGTCATTCATCATTCAAAAGTCATATGGGTTTGAAACAACACTAGGATGAGAACATGACAACAATTTTCATTTTTGTTTGAACTATCCCTTTACGTTTTTGACAGCAGCTCCGCTGTTTCCAAAATAGTGTAGCTTTTCTAGTCACTTTTTCCAGAATTTAGGGGTGCAACGTAACAAAACACCACATCACTGTTTATTTAATGTAATATGGAATTGAGCATAAAGCTTTACAGCTGAGTGAGTAATCAAATAATCAAATGCTCGATCCTAAATGGTCATGTAGCACAGCTGAGTCTGATTCATTCCTGTGATTCATTTAGAGAGCTCATTTAAATGAACCAATTAAAAATAATGGTAGCATTACTAACATTATTAACTACATTAACGTGAACTAACAATGAACAATAAAACAACAGCATTTATTAGTCTTAATGTTAATTCCAACATTTACTAAAACATTTTTAAAATTAAAAGTTGTATTTGTTAACATTAACGCACTGTGAACTAACATGAACAATTGTATTTTATTAACTAACAAACATCATTAAATGTTAAAAATATATATACTGCTCACTTTTAGTGCATGTTAGTTAATACATTAATGTTAACAAATGAGAGCTTATTGTAAAGTGTTACCAAAATGATTATACGCTTAAAAAATTACTGGACAATGTACACTGGTGCGCAGGCAAATCATCCAAGTACACTCTAATAGCACACAAAAAGTCATTCTGAGGCCTAAAAAAAAGAATTAATGGCTGAAGGACACAGAGTGCTGGCACTGCAGACTCGAAGAAGTAAATGAGGTCAATGAGATGTGATGATGAGCTGGTGTAATGCTAATATGAGTTTTGCTGAATGAACTCACAGGCACTTTGAAGGGTGACGAGCTGGGGCCATCTATAGAAATGTTCTTCTCCGAGCTGCCCAGCCCTGATATGCTCCTCCGCCTGGGAGAGCGCTCGGCAGACGCTTCCGCTGTGAGAGAAGAGAGGAAAGAACTGATTAGACCACAGCAAATCTTCAGAGAGACTAGGATGATGTCTTTAAATGTTGTAATATGCACGCTCATGATCAGAGAACTATGAAAACATTGAGTAGGAGAGCTGTAACAGAGGGGAAGCCCACTGTGGATCACTTCCAGGAGGGAGTTTGAAGCGAGTGATAAATTACTGATACTGCAGACAGAGGAATCGTTATAAGTGGAATCAACATTTGTACCAAATATTACACTGTGGAAGCACTAATTTAGAAATGGTGGCTGACACAAAATCAATATTTATTTTATAATGTTATAGCTAAGATCTATATTATGGTTTACCACACATTGGGGCATTCTGATTGGCTGATATGTTCCAACTGGTACACAATCGTTTTCGATAACAGCACAGCTATTAAATAGTGTTAGGTTTGGTGCCTGGATTTGTTGCATATCACATGCTTTCTAAATTGTTAAATATTTACAACAATAATATTGTTTATATATAGTTTATTCATTTCTATTCAACAAAGAATCCAGAAAAAAAAAGCATCACGCTTTCCACAAAAATATTAAACACCACAACTGTTTTAACATTGATAATAATAAGAAATGTTTATTGAACACCAATCAGCATACTAGAATGATTTCTGAAGGATCATGTGACTGAAAACTGGAGTAATGATGCTTAAAATGCAACTTTATCATCACAGGAGTAAATTACAATTTAAAATGTATTAAAATATGAAACACTTATTTTAAATAGGGCTGGGCGATATGACCAAAAATATTAATCACAATATTTTTTTCCATATCATAAGATAACGACATTTATCACGATATTCATTTACCATTACTGGGGAAGGAAATGCTTTCCACATATAAACCTTGAGAATGAATACATTTAAAACATGAATGAAAAAATATCTTGGTTGTATTATTATTACTTTCATAATACATTTTTGTACTACTTTCAGAAGTACATTTTAATATACAGTAGTGATATATAATTTCTTGAAGTTAAACCAAACTTTTATTTTGCCGGTTTTTCTTGAAGATCTTTTAGTTTCAGTTTCAATGTGTATTTGACGGTAGTTTTTGCTCAAATAAAATGGTGAAAAGCTTGTGAATTGACTCTCAAAGCAGCTCTGGAGATACATTTCATGTGTTCATGTCCTCACATATTGAGACGACACGCAGAAATCACTTATTAGTGATATGCACTGACTGGCTGTTGTCGCGTTTCTTTCTGCTGTGTGATAGGCTGTTAGATTAATCCATTTTGAGTAAAAATGTTCAGACCTTATCATCGTTATCTACATAAATTTTATCGCAATGTCAATATGATATCGTTTATCGCCCAGCTCTAATTTTAAAATGTTAATAATATTTCACAATATACCTGTTTTTACTGTATTTTTGATCAAATAAATGGAGCCTTGGCTTACCGAACACAAACTTACTGTGTCCCCTACTTTTCAAACTGTCTCTACACCCCTGACTGATCGTGACTGATCTTAAATAGAGTCTGGGGTCTAATAAAGTCACCTGCCCTCTGTAAATCCATCTCTCCCCTAATGATGCCCAGCGGGTCGCTAACAGAGAGCTTGTGCCTGGCTAAAGTGCCAGTCAGACAGGTTTAAAAGAGTGATTTAACACAAAGCTTTCACTAAGTCCTCTTAATAAACCACTCATCCATTCACTCATAAACGCTCACTCTACCTGCCGCCACCAGGCTTCCAGATGGACGCCCTGTGCTCTCAAAAGTGGATGGACTCTCTAAGTGGAATATTAGTCATTTTCCTTTCATAGCCAAGTTTATTTTTAATTTCCTCAGACCGATTTATTCTGCATTTGCAGGGAGCCTGCAGTCAATGTGTGTCAAGGATGGAGCAGGACGTAACCTACATCCGCACAGCCTCCCAGAGATCCACCCCTTGGGCCGTCCTCCTCACTGAAGTGTAGATCACCCCATAATGAGTTAATTCACCCTGAGAAATAAAAACCCAGTCCATCACCAAGTAGGAACAGCCGCAGAACTCCCGCCTCTCAGCGTCTGCACTGAATCAAGAAACACTGTTGAAATTGACCCAGAGGTCTTTTGGCCAAGACGCTGGTTCTGGTTTCAGCTTGCAGGCCTCAGTGGATCCATACAATACAGATTGTGCCTGGTGTGTTGGAGAGCTGCCCACCACTGCTCAAGATCAAACCCTCCACCACTCACAATAAAAAGCTTAAAGAGATAGTTCATTGCAAAATTCTAAACCCGTATGAAATTTTTTTTCTGTGGGATATAGATACTTGAAAAAGGGCGTCTGTCCGTAGAATAAAAGGAAATGGGGTTTAAAAAAACAAAACAAAAACACACTAAGACATTTTTAAAAATATTTTCTTTCATGCTCCACAGAAGCAATAAAGTCATACCGATTTGGAACTAGGGTTGGGCCGATAGACATTGCCATTGTCCATCGCCGATGCTGACAGATGGCATTGCGATTCCACATGATTCGAACCACTGATATTCAAACAGTGAACCGTGCAAGACCCCAGCATGATCACACCACAAGCACTCAGGATTGTTTGTGGCAATGATATTTCAGCGCTATATCCCCTAGTAGTTTTATCTAAAGCCAAAAGCGCTTCATTCAAACCTTCCAGCTCTGTGCATGTTCTCTCTTTCTCCAGACACGTGCCACATTAAAGCCTGATTTATACTCGATGTGTCCGCCAGTTCACTTAGGTGCGCGCAGCAAAAATTATGTAAAATCGCGGCATTGGCGGAAGTGCACATTGAGTGCGCGTGAATCCATTTCGTGTGGCGGTGTGCACAGCAAATTTTGTAACTTTCCGCGTGGCTCCGCATCTGAAGATGCACGAATGCAAGGCGAATCTGGCCAAGCATTTATGTCTCACCACACCGGAACCCAGTTTGCGCATCTAAATTAGTTGCTTACATTTACAAAATGTGCCAACAATACCAGAAATACTCCCTTTTAATTAAAATAAAGGTCCATGTTCAATAAAAGAGTGGAAGAGAGTGATGTGAGACTCGAACCCACAACCTTCAGGTTACAAGTCTGACTCTCTAACCGTTAGGCCAAAACTGCTCACTGCGATTTGGTTTAACTATGGGTTTAATATTAAAAAAAATATATACATACACTCAACAAACCTCTACGCCAAATGAACAGGACGTAATGTCTCTTAAACTACGCATCAGTCACCCTCGCATTTGACTGATCTCCAGAGAACCATTGATTAACGGCTAAATTTAGCAGTTAAACCTGTTTTGCAGCCCGATCAAATTCTGTGCAGTCCGTCCAAGTATTTGATATTTCAAGATGCATGAAAAATGTTTCATATAGCATCTCAACTTGCTCAGCTGCCCTTGAGAAAAATATGTGCATGCGATTAAATTTGCAAGAAAACATACAAGACCAGAACACTGCTTCACATTTTCTCCTTCGCAGCCACAGCTGGGTTTTGAAGACTGCCTGTTGTATTCACAATGCTCCTCGGATCAAACGTACATCACACACACTCTCCGTGAAGTTGCTGCTTGCGCGAGAGCTCTGCAGTGCCGAACTTGACAAACCGCACCAATCCCTATGACTAAGCACAGTGGTACTTATATATTACGATCTTGGCACTAGCAACACAAGATCATGGGTTCAAATCCCAGTAATTGCACATAGTGATAAAACAATGCACTTTATGTCACTTTGAAAAAAAACAGATGCATAAACGAGAGTAAATGCAAATCAAAATCAGTAAAACACCACCTCGCTTCCCCACTGACCGTACACAGAAAACTTATCAAACAGGAAATGACTTCTCACAGCATATTCAACCGAACTTCAATCATTATGGCTTTTTTAATGACCCTCCAGTCTGAGAGTAGGTCGATAACTTAATCTATTAAAGTTAATCTAATAACACGCAGCTGAGAAAGAGGAAGAGGAAGAGAGAGAGCAAGATACCTCTATCACAGCTGTTGCCCATCACCTGCTGAATAAATGGAGCTGGTCACCATTGGATTGGCTGGAGAGTGACCATAACCCTCGTCCAATGAGCTTGAGTACGTTCCCCTTAATTGTCCATCACTCCGAGAGAGATTCCGCAGCATTGATAAACTGCAGCCTCTTCATTGTCCTGCTGTGGCTCACTGCCACATCTTACTGTCTTCCTCTCTCTCCGTACCAGCACTCCAGAGCTCTCCCTCAAACACTGAAACGTCCTCTGCTAAACCTCTCTCTCTCCGGTCTCAGTCCATCCTCTTCTCTCTATCCGTATCTCTGGGCAGCAATCCTACTTCTCACTTTATCAGCCTCTTCCCTTTCTCTTTTTTGGCAGACCAGCGGAAGAGATTTTACCGCATTTACTCAATCAATTGCTGTAACCTCACTCCTCTGTTCCTCTCAGCAGAACTGCAAGCACTTCCCATCCCTCTCTCTCTCTCTCTCTCTCCTCTCTCTCATTTGCTTGTTCTCCCCCTCCTCGGCGCATCTGGCTCCGTCTGCCTACTGCAGCCTCGCACATTAGGAAAAACCAAGAGGCGCTCTTTGCCTCAAGACTTTTGTTTTTGTACTTCATGTGGGACACTGCTCTGGAGGCTTGTGCTGTGCATGTGAATTTGTGTCATTGGCATGAGGTGTGTTTTAGAGGTCGTTAAAGAATGGAGAAGTAAAAGAATAAATAGGAAACACAAGCATGTGTCAGATTACACAGGTCAAAGCATGTTAGCTATTAGCTGGACGTGACCTACTGAAATAAGACAGAACTGCATGTGGACTGAAAACTGAAAGGGTATGGTGCAAGACTTCATGTGCTATATTTAGCATGTCCTTCAAAATCCTTTTTAAATCAAATAAAGCAATATCAGCTGCTATCATTAGGCTGGGATCAGGAAATGATGCAAGCCAGACTCAAACTAAGGCTGCCCACATTAGCACAACTCGAGGTATTGGAGTGGACAGTAACTAAGTATTTTTAGATAGTTACTGTACTTAAGTACATTTTCAAGTATCTGTACTTCATCTGAGTATTTTTTATTTTGTATTATTTTCTTACTTGCAGATCAATAAATATTAATTGTCTGCATAATCTTCCTTATTGGCTAGTGCTAGTACATTAAAAATCAAGTTCTTTTGTACTTCTACTCAAGTAAAATTGAAAAGGAGTAATATTTTATGAGGGTATTTGTACTTTTACTCAAGTTCTTGATCGTCCACCATTGGGAGTCTAACTGCTACGTAAAATCTACAATGTAAAGAAATAAAGTTACTTAACATGACCCAATGGCATTGGATAGTTTGGGAAAAAAATAAAAATAAAAACAAAAATAACCACTGATAAACAATGGTTTAAATGCATTATACTGCAATAAAGGTTATGGTGATTAAATGACGTTCAATTCATCATCATAAACCTGTTGAGATCTTTAGACCGCAGACATTCAAAGTGCTTAAGTGCCTCTATTATGCTTTTTCAAATATTAGGCCTACCTTTCATGCAGTGTTAATATAGCTGTTCGTAAATGTAAAAGGTCTGCAAAGTTTTAAAGATTGAAATGCACAACAAATCAAGCTATTGTCTGCTAAAAGAAAGAACTGATTCTGAACTGCAGAAACGAGTTGTCAGCAATTCCAGTCTCACTTCCTGTTACATACCTACATAACAATGTAACAAATTTGCATAATCCCAGCCTATGGTCTTTATTGGCTGCCCGCGAACAATGTCTACTTTGACCTCAAACACTGTAGTTGTAGCTGGGGCCTGGTAGAAGTTTGGTTCGTGTTGTTGAGATGTGAAGATGACGGTAGTTGTGTCTCAAATAAACTATACACTATGCTCTTACACACTGAAGTGTGTGAATTTTATAAGGTTATTTTGACATTCAACATTGGAGTCTGATTGCCCCTACTCCTCTGCAACGTAACTGAAGCTGCAACAGTTGAGTCAAAAACTATAGATATAAAAAGAAGGTTTACTTCTATTAGTTATGAATTGGAGAAACTGCAATGCGCAATATGGTGGAATATGTCCCGCCTTCTAAGTAAAAGAGCCAATCGCTGATTGATAAAGTTATTGTGTCACTGCAGCTGCCGTTAGAGGCTCCGGTTCCCACAGAAACCTGAGACTCGCGCTTAGGACTCTACATGCGCATTGGCTGGACTAGCCTGAAAAATACGCTTTTTTAATTATTATGCACAAGAGCACAAGAAGCAACATTTATGGGACAGTTCATGTCAGATTTTGTTGCCGAATTGAAATATGTTATTTAATTCTGAGTTCGCCAAGCAGTTTGAGATTTCAGGATTTCCCCCATTCAAATAGACAGGACTTGGTCTTGGATGCCCAAAATAGCTACCCGGAGGCGTTGCAAATATGGCCGCCTAAATGACTAAAATTTTACCCTCCCCACCCCAAAACATAGTATAAAAAACACATTTTGATAGTCTTAAAAATGCTATAGCAAAAATGTTCACTGCTTAGCAATGCAAATAAAGACCAACTTAGGTCTCAATCCAAAGCTGTGTGAATCTTTATACACTGCGTCAGCCCAAAAAAAGCAGGCAGCGTGGACAAACCAGCTATTCTCAGTGACTACACATTCATTTAGTTCCCTTAAATCACAGCTATTACATCACACCTAGAATTATTTCTGTCTCTCTCTCTCTGTAACTCTCAGCCCATCCATCTCCTCACTATGTGCAGCCCAAGGTCAGACTGTCCCTGACTGTCCTCTGTCCCCTGGCGTCAGAGTCGACAGGTCTCCCTGTCAGCCCCTATGTGAGCCCAGCACAATGTAGTGTCTCTCCTTCTCTCCTACCCTGCAGGCTGCGACTGCCCCTGTAAATCCACTTACTGCATTGATTTGGCCCAGCCCTTCCTCGGATCAATACAGCACTGGAGATAACAGAGGGGTTAAAATTAACACAGCAAGACCTGAAACAAGGACCCAGGCTGTAATTAGAAGTGATGCGGGTGTTCTGGTGTTGGTGGAGGGGAGATGGGGGATGGTAAGAAAGGGTGGTCCCTAGTTAGAGCAACACCGTATTGCCTTTTATTGCCCTTTGAGATGGGCAATCAATCGGTGGTAAAATGCCATTTGGAGGGTGTAAATGAATAAATACAGATTTAGCTGATAAAAAAGACTATGATTTTGCCACAGTGCTTTTCTTAGAGCCGAACTCCCTGCAACATAAAGCATAACAGCACTAATATTATCCATCATTCTCTGCGTGGATGAGAAGACCATCATTAAATGTATTGATATATGGATGCATTGTAGGGGAGACAATTCACTGGGAAACTAGGTTTTTACAATTTCTGGGTGGAGATTGTCTGTGCATTGTGCAAAACTCTAAGCCATAATGCTAGGGTGGTTAGGTCTCTCCTTCACTGTGAGTCTCTGAGATTTTTTTCTGCCATTTCATCGTCCACCAACCACAGAAAAAAAAAAAAAAAAGGGCAAGAAAATAAGTCAACTTGGCTTTCCAACATTCACTGGCCTCAATTTAAGTATATAAAATTAATTGCGTAAACCGTAATATAATGTAACATTATGGGCCCTATTTTAACGATCTAAGTGCATGGTCTGAAGCGCACGGCGCAAGTGCGCTTAGGGCGTGTCCGAATCCATGGGGAAAATGGTTGGCGCGCCCGATGCATGGTCTAAAAGGGTTGTCTCTAATCTCTTAATGAGTAATGGGTGTGTTTTGGGCGCAACATGCAATAAACCAATCAGAGTCTCATCTCCCATTCCCATTAAAAGCCAGAACTTTTTTTTGGGCGGAACTTGCAAGCGGAAAAACTGAAGCTTCTCTAGCAAGGAAACGGATCTGCTCGTGCGCGAGGTTAAAGCGCGCAAGCAGACCATCTACGGGACAAGCTGGATTCCACCAAAGCATTTTTATCTTTATGCACACAATAATAATCTTTTACATTGTAATCCTTTTACTTTTAATATTTAGCATGTTTGTGTGCTGCTGCGCATCGCTGTGTGTGTAATAAGCAGAGTGTACGCACATTGTTCACCCGCCTATAGGCACATATTTCACGCTACACTTGCTATTTAAACAATGTGGCGCAGGACATGAAAATGATAAATTTATATATAAATACACACACACACACACATATATAAACCAAAAAAAGGATTGAAAACTATATCATTTTCATATTTTCAAGACAAATGTTATTATTAATTCGCAACAACAATATTTTCAGACTCATAAAGGCATGTTCAGACATTTATTTTGAAATAGCAATGAAAATATTAAAGCTTGTTATTTTTGCATGTCTTTTATGTGTTTGTTAGAGGTTGAATTCAAAGGAAATACTGCCATTCTGCCAATACTACTTCTGAATAGAATGTCAGTTTCATAAATTGTATGAACATTATGGAAATAAATGGTTCAGGTCACGCAAATCATAGGCTATATGGAAATGGAAGAGTCCTTATGTGGTCACCAATGGAGCCTGGATGGTATCTAGTGGAAAAGTGTAATACTGTGCCCAAATAAAATCTTACTGAAAGCTCAATTCTTGAGATATCAACCTAAAATTTTAAAACACAATTTGTTTAGATTTTGGCTTTGATTTTCTTGCAGTATTAGAGTAAATATAGTTTTGTAAAATATATAATTTATATAAATAAAAAATCATATTTTTACATTTTCCTAAACTGAGAATTCAATAACTATTTTTTTTTTTATTTCACTTTCATATTTTTTCTCTAACTTCTAAAATAATCTGCCAAGTGTCCCCTTTATAAGGAAAGCAAATTTAAGTCTGTGCTCAAAAGTATTGAAGATTTAAAACAATTTAAGTTGGGGTCTGTTCCCCAGAAATGGGAGTGACAGTTTAAGGGGTTAAAAAAGTTGACAAAATTAGCCACCAACTGTTTAGGTTTAAGGCATAAAAATGCATGTAAAGGATCATAATACATCAAGATTGAGCTTTCCTAATCATTCCTCATTATCCCAACATGACCAGAAGAACAAGACCTTACAGAAGGAGAAACCTTCTTCAAACTTATCAATACATGCCTGAACAGTATGGAATACATGAAAAGGCTGCTTGTCAGGCCTCTCCACACCATCACAGTAAAGATGATGATACCTGATATGAAATGTGCAGGCCGGACATTAATTATTCATATTTAGTGGAACAGCAGAGGCAACAGCGAAGTGGAGCAAAGCTCTATGCTTCCGCCACATGCAACTGCAGCATTTCCCTGCATCATTATGCTCAGAGACTGTAAAGCCATGGGAAAATCCTGTACAAAAGCCACTGCAAAACGTAGAGGGGTTTTAGTCAGTTAGTGGAAACCACTGTGCCTGGACAGGATTTACTCAGAACTACTTTTTATCCATCAGCCTGTTATCCCCAATGATTGTTTTTTTTCTTTTTAGCTAGATATCCAAGAGCATTTTAGGAGAGGTTATATTTCTTTTTATTGCTGGGTTTACGATACTTCAAACTTCGGTTTGTGGTGCTAAAATATATTAACAGATTGATGGTGCAACAGAACACTTCCAGAAGTGTTTGCTGACTAAGACTAGTAATTTCTCTCTTGCCCTGCCATTTCAGTTCAGGTTGGTGCACCTTCTTAAATACCACTGCTCTTGACAATGTGTTATCTAATGAAACAAGTGCAAACAGAAGCACAAGTGTATCTATTCTCTTCCTTTCCTGATGACAAGACTTCTTTCACTATTTACTTTTCCATCTATCCGTTTCTATGTGATTCCAAATGTCTGGAATGTAGTGATTTCACAACACTAAGCTGTGACACTGGAGACACGAAGTACATCTTTTCCACTCTTCCACTCAGCAGACAGGTGTGGCGCACTATGTTAAGATCCTTGCAACTCACAGAACTTGCATTGTTTTAGTTTATGTCGCCTCAGAATCTAAACGTCAAACAGGTTTGGTTAAAAATGGAGGAAACCCACAGACAGGTATTTCAAGTTTAATATCAGGTATTAAAAGAGTGGTGAGGTTTAAACAAGGGTCATACGGCGTACGCACTTCCTTTCCACTTACAACTGAAACACTTAGGCCTACATACACAACAAAGCAAATATTATGTGATGACTTGTCATGTTTCGATGATGCTATCCAGAATCACAAAGCAAGTTTCAGGCCTCAGTGACAGCCTAAAAAAATCTTGTTTGACGGGGGGCAGGGCAATGAACAACAAAGATTGAATGACTCCGAGCAGGAGTTTACATCCAAATAATATTTTCCATGACAAACCTATTTCAATATGCTTTAGGAATCTCAAATCCTGAGGGAGTTTGAAGGATATTTATAATTGAAAACTCATGCAATGGCACTCCTTTTGGCATGCAAAACTATTGGAAGGTCTCTTCACTAATTGAAAAATTGGTGGCATTTCTAAGAAAGCAATCTCTTTGTGACCACAGCTTACTCTAAATCTTATCCATTCCATAATAAATAAAGTACTTTTATAACTACTTATTAATGAATATAGTTCAAATTCAGGGTGTTGTGCTACGATTAATCCCAGCATCCCACTGCCTTTTAATACATACGCATAAAAGGATAGATGACATTAAAAGGGCAAATAAATAAATAACAGCAGTGGACGCCATGAGGGGTGACCGTTAATGAAGGATAGAGGTGCAAGCAAGCGGAAGAATCGATGCTTTCTTCTAACGTTCTTCTGAAAGCACGATGACAACCAGCCATTGTTCAACTAAATTAGGCTCTAGTTAAACCGGACAATGAAAATGTCCATTTTTAAAACCAGACCCCTTAAAAATGAGGAATGAGAATGGTAAGGAATTTTACATCTCTGCTTTCAATTCCTCTTAACGATTCTGGTTCCACTAACGATTCTTTTAGCACTTCATATTTCATTCATGTATTTTTATAAAAACACTACAGGTTAATGTATTACAAGCTTTGAATACAACATAAAACAGTAACATTTCTAGGTTTAAAACGACAATATAAATTACTACATGCGATTCAGTATGCCAGTAACCTCTCTGAATGATTCAATTAGTGAATCATATTTTGAACCGACTCAAAAGAGACATTTGTTCGGGAGTCGGGCTACTTCGGTTGGGCAGTGTGTTAGTGATTCACTACAAAGAACCGACTCATAAGAATCATTCGTTGGCGATAGTCACGCTGTATGTTTCAAACACTAGATTCAGAGTATTTTAATACGGTGTTCCGTCCGAAACGACGGGAAATCACATGCTCATAAAACGTCCACATCATGAAATAAAAAATAATCGCTTATCGGTTGCGAATCGTAAACAGAAACGTAAATAGATTCGGTAACATACAACGGTGAAGAAGTTTCAACTTCAGACAACTGTTGAATACACACTACAACGTCAATATAGGCTGCATTAGAAAGGAAAACAATAACAAGTGTGGAAATCTGAATTAAAATGTGGTGCTCGAAAAGCATGGAGAGATAAATATCCTTATAGAAGACCAAAAGAACAATATGCGGCGGAAATTCAACTTACTGCCGTGTGGCTCCACAACCTTTGAATATAAAGTGCTTCGGAAAACATACCTATAAATTCCATGGTTGATATCGATCCCGAAAATCAGTTATAATCACATCCCTCCGCGAAAACAAAATGAAACAATCCCAGAGAGCAGATGAGATGAGCCGGTGTTTAGTGAGTGAAGTCTCTCACACCCCCTTCACTGACTGAGGAATGCAGTAAAGCACGATCCAGTCAAACCCACTCCGTGTCTATTGAAAAATCACAACAATGGCTGTCCTTTCTGAGGATCCTTTAAGTTTAATCTATAGACGACTGCACACTGTCCATCTCCAGACACAAGTTACCAGAAACGTACTTAAAATACTATACTAGTAAAGATATATATGCATGCATGCACTTTCTTTATTTTCAATTATCATTCACTTTAATTGTATGGGGAAAAAAGATACAAGGATTAGGATGACAGTCCCCAACATCTCATTTTGTGATCCAAATAAGAAATAGTCATAATAAATTTAGCATTGATCATGATACTCAACATGAGCAGAAATTTAAAGTATGGTTGCACTATTGTATTTCACTCATTGTGTCACACAAACTAAGACATTTCACCTGTTACATGCGTGAGAAAGGACCGGAAACTCTCAGTAGTGAATAACAATATAGTGGAATGAATGGGGGAAGTGAAGCAGCTGGACGTACAACTCGACTCATTTATTTTTCTGAGCAACAGCATTGTGTTGAATGCCATACTGTATTCAAAATAAGTCAATTAAAATCAACAGAGCCTAATGTCATAAGAAAGCAGAAAAATGCTCTAACTAGATGATCATTTTCAAATGAAATGTCGGGTGTAAAATGATATAGATAGTTAACCCTCAGAGAACTGCAATTTAAATCAATTAAATAATGCATATTTTTCACTTAATATGGGTTGAAGCTACATATAACAGCAGCTCACGTGTGAAATGTATCATAGCAACAAGTCTGGCAGAGAAACATTTGCAATTTGAATCTCCCAGCATGCCAAAGTCACACAATATGGTCACTGCCGACTGGCATCATTGCTGTTTTAGATCAAATTGTGCAATCTTCAGGTATTTGATCTGTAGTTTTCCCTTCCAATTTTTAAGGACATTTTGTGATAATACTGCAACATTGCATAAAAATGTGTAAAATTTACAGAATCAGAATGTTGCAGAAATGCATTCTTGGTGATTAACAATTTTTAAATGTTACTCACACAACAGAGTCGATTCAATAAATCATAGATAAACTACTTCAAATGATTTTCAACATTGAGAGATTAAACTTTATGTGCAAAATGGTTGCTCTCAGATGAATAGACTGAAGCTTCTGTCTTCTAGCTCAGTGGAAAAGCTTTATAGAGGTCAAAGCAACTGCACTCCAAGCCTATAACTATGTATTTGGAGTTACTTTAAAGGGGAGTCTGTGAGGTGCAGGGATATTACAGGATCCTGATAATTTAGAGAATGACAGAGGAATGCTCTGGGATGAACATATCCGAATTTCAGCCTTCTAACTTGCTGGAAAGTTAAAGCAAACTCTATATTCCTATGAGGTGAAATTTTGTAATCCTAATAAAGGGCCAGCATTGCAATTTTGTTGTTCTACTCCACTCTAAAATTCACCACAAAACAAAATATGCACAAACATTATGATTCTTTAGAAATGATGGCTTCCTAAAAAAATGGTCAAGGAGAAAAATGCAGATGACGATGGCAATCACAATTTAGTTTGCAACGAAAGAAGACCAAACGCAGTTCATTATGCAAATATTACACTGACTTTAATCTTAAAGAGCAAATACTAATATTTCATTCCTTCCCCCCAGAGCAAAACAAAGATATTCGGCTATCAAACATACTAGTAGCAGTTTTTCTTGCCCTAAATACGCCAAGAAGTTCTTTTGATCTGCCTCGCCCACCACGTAAAAAGTGAATTTTCCAGGACAGCATGCCCCATGACACTGCTCACGGAACTATTTTCATCCTTTTTATTTCTTTCAATAAAATACTAAACAAAATGTTGCAGAGAGGAAACCTTTAGGGAAAACAGACTTAGGGAACAATATTAGTAGATCTGTAAAGCTGAGACATCCTCAACGCCTCAATGCGTATAAATAGCAAAATCAATTGGACATATTATGTAGTGCAACAACAGAATGAGACGCATTTCATCTACCAAAATAGATATTCATTTCTCTATTTTAGTCTCTATTAAATGCTTCATTACTTTTACCACAGAGGTACATTTGGATGTTATTATTTCAAATACTGAATTTGAAAGGGATAGTTCATCTAATAATTCAAATTCTGTCATCATTTACTACCCTCTTTTAGTTCTAAAACTTATGTTTTCTGTGAAAAACACAAGATTTTTTGTTCATACAATGTACATCAATGGGGTCTAATGTTGTTTTGGACCCCATTTACTTTCATTGTACAGACAAAAACCGTACAATGTCTTCTTTTGTGTTCTTTAGAATAGAGAAAGTCTGAGTTTGGAATGAAGGTGAGTAAACAGAATCTTCGTTTTTTGGCGAACCTTTTAAATCAGATTTTCTCCTTGTTACAATAGTGTATGTATGTGAGAAAAATGAAAACCAACATCACCAATCCAAACGTAGTTTATAAATAACTCTGTTTGCTATGTAAGAGAAGTCAGAAACTCATCGTCTTGACAACTGTGAGAAAGACGGATCTGAAGCTTCAGTAAGTGATATATCTCTCCTCATTGCAACAACAACAACAAAAAAAGTATGATTCACAGATCGAAACCATACAAACTGAAAACCCACATATGATCTCACTAAATTTTTGTTGCTGTGAATCTAACAGCCTCTCGAGACTCAACCTGTTCTGAATGGCCACAGAAATACAGGACTCTCCCTCACCACCCCGGCTTCAGAGAGTCTCATTGTCAAACAGGGCGAACATTAACATATAAATAACCCTCTTCTCTCGCTCTCTGAATCTGTGGCGGTGCAGCTTAGGAGGGTCTGGAGAATGAATGACTCTTAGTCACAGAGATTTGTGCATTTCTCTGACCGCTGCCTTTAGCAACCGGCCCACTGGGTCAGTGTCCGCACCCCCGCACGTACTGGCGCTGAATGCGAGACCAGTCAGGGGGCAGCTTCAGTTATTGGCCCCCCCCCAGGCCTGGGAGGGAAAGAAACACTGTCCGGAGAGAGAGACAGATGGAAAACTAACACATTGACAACAGTGAGTTTTGTTCCATGGAATTACATTCCTCCATACTCCTCCTCGCACAAGCACGCCCGGCCCACGGAGGTCGCGGGATCAAATCTATCCAAACGTAACGAAGCTACTCAAACATAACGAAATGTTATGAGGAAAAAGTGCGGATATGGAGGGATGAATAAGACAGAAATAAAAAGTGAAAGAGAGATGGGGTGTGAATCATAATTCTTTATTCCCAATTATTTGCTTTCAGAACAGTTTGCACTGGGTAGGGAGTGTCCGTATGACTCAGTTTTCATTAAAGGGATGGTTAATCCAAAAAACAAAATTGTGCAACATTTTCCTGATCCTCATACCGTTCAAATGATATGGAACACAGAAAAATGTCTCGTTTATTTGGTCCATACAATGAAAGTCAATGGGGTCCAATGTTGTTCCACAGTTGATTATATAACAAAAACTTCAAAATATCTTATTTTATGTTTCACTGATGAAAAAAAAAAGTCATACAGGTTTGGATCAACATAAGTGATTAAACACTCACAAAAGCACGACAAAACAGTCTCATGTACAGTATATGCGCTGAATTATGCATTTGATTCTGTGGTACAACTGATCTTTGTTATTGTGAAATATTTCGCAGTTTTCAGCATGCATATTTTCGCCCCCAGTCTGATGTTTCTCTAAGCCCAGCCTGCGGTGTTGCCTTTTAAATCCACTGCTTTGTTATCCTGATCCTCTGTACTTGTGGCAGTGGATTCAGAGTAATGGCCCTGGTGTTACAAACGCACCGACTGACGTGATTTTGTTCATGATTCACCTCATGCTCTGCCTGCTATTGCGTAAATCCGTGTGCTATAAGCTGCAGTGTGAGCGTGCCTGCTTAACAACATCTTAAAGCTACGGTAAATGCTAAAAGAGTGCCATTTGATCTCCCGGTATAAGCTTTATTTTTGAAACCCAATAGTCAGAACAAAAAAAGCCTCTGTCAAAAGTAACTATAGGTCCTGTTATTGTTTGAATCAGCGTTTCCACACCTTTTGACCTATGTAATTTCCAGTGGTTCATGATTACTGCATAAAGGTTATTTAAATATTTTTTAAATAAACTGCAAAAGAGAAGTTTCTAGCTGATAAAAATTTAGTCTTAGCATAAAATACATTCAGAATAAATGATATAAATGATATGAAAATGATATAAAAATTATTGCTTATAGCTCAAGCAAATATTTGATATTAAAATACTATATATTTATACCTCAGAAAATAAAACACAAATTATTTTAAATGCTACAGTGAATACTGGCATCACAATATTGATTGATTATTAATAGCTTAAGCTGATACGATTACCATCTTGTCTGATAACCGATACATAGCTGATAATAATATTCTATATTATTCTTGTATCAAATACAACAGTACATTTTAGTTATTTGATAAAAGCTAAATTTAAATTGTAACAATTTATTAATGTAATTAAATGTTAAAATTAAAAACAAACTTTTAGAACTGTTAGATGATGGCAAAGGTAATCTAAATATAAAAATAAGTGGAAATGGGTATGAACAATTAAATATATTATCTGATAACCCTATCAAAATTTTGTAATATGTTCAGTTTTATCATGGGAAACTGATTCTACGGTTGTTCTCCCTGAAAGAGTGCATAGTACAGTTTTGCATCACATTGCTCTTACCTAACATGGAGGTTCCCTCTGGTGGATACTCTGGGAACTGTCCTTCAGAGGGCACACTGACTGTCCTTCTCAGGCTGCGGCCCTTTGATGAGGATGCTGTGGGGCTTTCATGGACCTCAGATGGCATCTGGGAACAAGTCAGAGGTCAGAGGTCAGTAGGTGCAGGTCACAGGGGTACACATTCTAACAGCGGGTAAGAAAGTCCTTTTCCGTAACACTGCTACTAATTAACTAACCGTTTAATTGAATCTGAAAGCAATCTGTCAATCAGAAACTATTACAATACATTAAGTGAATTGATTATTCCCCTTCATAACCTCAAGGTGAAATCGGTTGCCCTGCACAGAGAGAGTGATGCTGAAACTCAATGCAGAAGAGGACAAATCATTAAACTGCAAAACGAGGCTCTTTAAATGTCTAGACCGGATGCAGTGTTGGGGGTAACGTATTACAATTAAATCATGTTTAATAATACAAGTTATGTAATCAGATTAATTTTTTCAAGTAACTAGTAAAGTAATGCATTACTTTTAAATTTACAACAAAATATCCAAGTTGCTTTTTTCAAATAATTAACACAAGTTACTTTGTTCTCCCATATATTGACTGACAGCTCTCCTGTCACCATGTTGAGAGAAATCGGGAGTAAGTGCAGAGGCGTTGTGTGCGCTGTGTGAACATGATGGTTATTGTAGACTAGTTCTAGACTAAAGGTGAGCATACATTTACTCCTGTATCCTATTCTTCTGCAATCCAGAATGGCAGCACAGCTGAAATGTTTGTTTGAGCTGCGCCCTCTACTGTACAGGTGTGAATTCGCATTTCCTTCAGCCTGAGGCTTATTTATCTCATTTTGGTGTGGAAGGGCCTTCACATTTGCCAAAAATATTACTTTTTTTGTTGTTATAAAAACAAACAAACAGCCTAGATGAGAAAAAGTAACGCAAAAGTAATGTAATGTGTTACTTTCCATAAAAAGCAACTACGTAACGCTTTTTTAGTGAGTAACGAAATATTGTAATGCATTACTTTTAAAAGTAACGTTACCCAGCACTGTTCGGACGGGACTAGTTTTCCTTAAGGTCAGGTAAATTTGCTTTGTGATTTTATTCGAATCACAAACATCATATGTTAATAACTAGGGCTGCCCGCAAATATTTGACTAATCGTTAGTCGACTAGAAGAGGCTTAGTCAACCAAAAATTGTATTAGTCAGTTAGTCGCAGAAAAAAAAAAAAATCATCATTCAAAACTGTAAAAGGTCTACTTTTATTTGTGTAAACTAACAATAACAAGAAAACGTTGTGCCTTTTTAATATAAAGAAAACAAACAGGATGCGCTTTCTGCCGTCTCGGTCTCTGTGAACTTGAGCATGTCAAAAAATAAACCAATACTCGGCGTACTTGCCTCACAGATATGAGAAATATATCTATAGAAAGCTTCCAAGCTCAGCAGCCATATCACCCTGTAGCCCAAGACTGGTTGCCCACTGAAGCTAAGCAGGGCTGAGCCTGGTTAGTACCTGGATGGGAGACCTCCTGGGAAAACCAGGTAGCTGCTAGAAGAGGTGTTAGTGAGGCCAGCAGGGGGTGCTCACCCTGTGGTCTGTGTGGGTCCTAACGCCCCAGTATAGTGACGGGGACACTGTACTGTAACAAGCACCGTCCTTCGGATGAGACGTTAAACCGAGGTCCTGACTCTCTGTGGTCATTAAAAATCCCATGGCACTTCTCGTAAAGAGTAGGGGTGTAACCCCGGTGTCCTGGCCAAATTCCCTTCCATAGGCCCATACCAATCACGGCCTCCTAATAATCCCCATCCATTTGAATTGGCTCTTTCACTCTCTCTCCTCTCCACCTACAGCTGGTGTGTGGTGAGCGCACTGGCGCCGTTGTACTGTGGCTGCCGTCGCATCATCCAAGTGGATGCGGCACACTGATGGTGGATGAGGAGAGACCCCTGATATGATTGTAAAGCGCTTTGGGTGTACAGTAGTACATATGAAAGCGCTATATAAATGCAAAAAAAAAAAAAAAAAGCTTGAAATGTCAAGCGATTGTCAACCAGTTCAAGTAAAAAACAAATATTCTTCAGCATCGTCGACTTAATCTCTGCAGCCGAAAAACACTAAAAACATTATCAGTAAATTATTAAAAAGTTAAGACAGTCTCCTTGCTGTTTTTTCACGACACATTCATAATCATTACTTTTGCATGTGCGCTGTGGCAAGCTTTATGCGTGCGCTTGATATATGCAATTAAAGGCTCATTATTATGATTTATATGGCTTATTAATATACACGTGCGATTAGTCGACTAATTGCTTAAATAAATGACTACTAGTCGACTAGAAAAATCTTTAGTCAAGGACAGCCCTATTAATAAGTCATATGTCGTTTGGAAAACTAATCCCATCCAGGTCAATAAATTACATCCGTAAGCAACGCATTTAACCCTCAAAAGAGGAAACCTACAACAAGGCACAAACATCATCTGCGTGTCTTTCTTTATCTGTCCTTCGCTCTTCGTTCTGAGGGAGAGGAAGAGAGAAGAATGAGGGGATAAAGCATAAGGAAGGAGCGCTCTCACCTCTTCCTCCTTGTTGAGCAGGATGAGCTGGCTATCCGTCAGGATGCAGTACTTCCTCTCCCAAACGCAGGGCTCCGTGAATGGCGACTGGCCGCAGGAGAAGTGGTGGCTGGCCGGCCCCTTCACATCTGTGCACAGGGGACAGAAAAGACACCTCAGAATTGGTTGCCATAAAAAAGGATCACCACAAAAACAGGCCCTCTTCATTTTAGCAACGATTCTCTTTAGTCTAAAACTTCAGGCTTTTAATGGAACTTCTAAAAATGTGACTATATATTCCCTCACATCTTGCAGAAATAGACATGGGTCCTCAGAGAGGCACAAACTCGTTCCTCTTCTTTATTTAATCACCAGTTCACCTCACAAAAATAGACTCCAGACAATGATGCTGTTCATAAGAAAATGAGTCACATTGGACTCATTAAATGCTACTGTGAACAATCTCTGCTTCACTAGCAGTAAACAAACTTCTAAAAACAAGGGCTGTCTCTAAAATGACCCTCCATTGTTTGGACAAACAGTGTCACAATGGCATAGAGCTTCCAACATTTCTAGGCCATAATCAGTTGTTTCAGAGACATTTTTCTTTGAAAAAACATGATATATCATGCACAATAAGACCAGAGAACTATATTAAGAATAAACATTTTTAAATTTCACTTTTGAAGAGCAAATGTGTAAAGTTTTCTGCACACTGCTGCCTGTAGAGGGCAGCGTTACACTAGTTTACAGTGTTGCTCTTGTGCTCCAGCAATCCAGCAATCCACCTCTTTTAAAGGAGTCAATCTCAATGTGGGGAAAAAAATGACACCAGGAAGCTCATAATTCTTTGCATCTCTCTCAGAGTGAACAAACCAACTCTGTTGGGGGCAAACATCTGCTTTCTGAAAGCAAGAACTGAGTGATTAGATGCGTAGGTAGTAACACAGGAAGAGTGCATTTTGGGAATGGTCACATACCAGCGAGTGGAAACACTTGTTGGAGAACATTACTGACAAAAAGCCTGACAGTCCTCCTTGTCTATTAGTTGATCATTTAGACCTTCGCTAAGCTTCATTAATCAGTTCTGGCTGACAGTTTTGCTGTACGGTTGACCAGAGCGAGACACAAAAAGAACATGTCAGGATTCAAGGTCAGAGGTCAGCCCGCCCTGATGTCACTCTAGATCAGGCGACTGGGCCAATTGTGGCCGTACTCGAGTTTTTCCCAGGCCGCATGACTAAATTAACACCGCACAGACGCAGAAGAAAGTGACGCAATGTGTCTCAAGAGGACGGGTGTGACTGCTGCATCCCCGCTTGGTTATTGAACGCAATCGTCTTGCCCCATGAATATGTTCCACATAAGTTATTAGCCTAAAGCAATGTTAGGATGAAAACGCACAAGGGAGAAAGAAAAAACACTGGCTCTTTGAACAACATAAGATCAGGAGATAGAGCGAACAGTGAACTGATAGAAGATTGAAAGAGAGTGACTGACTAAAATGGAGACCTAGAAAAAAAGCCAAATTGGTGTGAATAGAGCTTGGTAAAATAGATAAAAGAAGTGGTCGATATCTTTCATAGGTTTTTTTATATAGATATAGATCAATATTTACATATTTTTTTTTTTTTAATCAGAAAAACCATTTCCGTCATATAGACCAAAGTTGACAAGAAGATTCATTTTTTTATTGGATAATCTAGTTAAAAATAATCAAGGAATGTTTTTTTTTTTTTTTTGCTAAATTAAATAAACGGGAAAAATATTTTAAATAATTTCCATTTATACACACCAGTATTTTTTTTTTAAAGAAAATTAATACTTTTATTCAGAAAAGATGCATAAAATGGATCAAAAGTTACAGTAAAGAAATTTGTTATAAAACATTTCCATTTCAAATAAATTATTTTCTTTTGGATTTTTAAAAATCAAAGAATCCTGAAAAAAAATGTATCACAGTTTCTAAAAAAAACTAAGAATATTATTAGAAATATTTTTAAATATTAATGAGATAAAAAAAATGTTAAGCAATCCAACTGTTTTAACATTGATACTAATAGTTATTTTCGAGCACCAAATCCGCATATTATAACGATTTCTGAAGGATCATGTGACACTGAAGACTAGAGAAATTATGCTGAAAATTCAGCTTTGGCATCACAGGAAAAAATTACATTTTAAAATATAGAGTTATTTAAAAAAAAAATATATATATTGCACAATACTACTGTTTTTACTGTATTTTTGATCAAATAAATGCAGACTTAGTGAGCGTAAGCGAAAATTGCAGCCCCCAAACTTTTGAATGGTAGCATATTTATGAAAACATTTTAAAGAAAATGGATTAAATAATAAAGTTTTAAAATGATTCTTTGATTCAGACAAATAAAAAAAATTAATCAAAATTAGCAACTCGTTTAATGTTGCTTTTGCTATTAAACATTGAATCGGAGACACTATTAGGATTCAGTTGGCAACATACACTGACATTTTATGAAAAAAGAAAGTCATACCAGTGAGGAATGACATGAGCATGATTATATGATGACAGAAATGTAATTTTTGGGTGAATTATCCCTTTAATTATACCAGCCCACCCTAGGTATGAACAAAAGAGGTTGGGAGAGATCGAGCTCAACATTGACAACGAAACAAACTGTTCTTCTATTTACTGCTCTGCAAACAAGCATACAACTGTGTAAACAGACATGTTTTAATGGGTGTTTGGATAAGTGCTGGAAGGCAAACGAGGGAGACTGGCTGATGGAAAGACGGAGACGGCTGTGGAAAGACGGAGGTGAAATGTGTGGGAGTGGAGGGAGCCAGTCCAATCTAAAGCCTGTCTGTTTAAGACGACAGCTCGCGCTCAGCGGCACAGTGGCGGCATATAACATATGGACGGGTGAGATAAAGTGTCTTCTCCAGAGATCTCATATGCCATTAAGAGACGTGTGAAGCTGTTGGGAAAGCAGTTGACAACTCCATCTGATGAAACACAATATCTTCCATAATTATCTACGCATATTGAGACTCCCTAGGCAGGAGAGATTTGAAAATAACCCTGTTCAATAACACCAATATTTGCATTCTGCACCACTAGCATACTTGTCTATTTTATATCATACTTGTCTGTGTATCATTATTTAAATCATAATTTATACTTCATAATCATTATTTAAACTTCATCAGCCAGCATCATTTACTGTGCCACACGGTGGAGCGACTGTCAACGCAGCGCCAGAGGAGATTTATTATTAAGATTTTTAATTGCATCCCGTACAGTTTCACCACGTCAACATTCTAGTGAAGATGAGGGTTTCACCTGCGCCTGTTCATACCAGCTATGTGCAAATCACTGCTTTTCTCTGGGGAGAGTAAAAGGCCAGTGAACATTGAGAATCAGAGATTTCGCAAAACCAGCAGATGGAACAGCCTCTCAAAAGCCTTTATTCTTGCCTTTGGAAAGAATTCAATAGTGCTTTCAGAGCTGAGGATTCTCATTTACATCTCACTAAAATAGTCTTGATTGCATATGGAAAGCTAGGCATTGCATATACATTAACTTAATTTGCAGAAATATTATGCAGAACTATGACAACTATTTGAGAGTTTATCCTTGAAAACCTAGGGTTAAATGCAAAATACAGGGATATTCCCAAAAATGAACAAGTGTATCTACATTCATTTAATAGAGTTTGTTGAGGAAGATTTCCATTTCTATTTTTGGTACCAATTATTGGAATTAACAGATTTAAATAAATATATTTATTTGTATACAGAAGTCTGCAAAAGATGCAAAAGAAAAGCCTGAGATTCGATTTGCAGCTCAGTGAGGATTCAGCTTCCTGAGCGTCCATAAACTAAACTCATTTCCATGACTTTTAAACACTGTATTGCTTGTCTATGGATTTTCCAGGCCAGGGAATAAATATTTTCAAAAGCTCCCCTAATATTTCCAGGTTTTCCATGATTATGGGAACCCTGAATGTAAGCTTTATCTACAGCATCTTGGGCACAGTGCCAATTACCATCATTTTGAAATATCCACCAGTTTCTAAAAACAAATAAACTTACTTACAGCAATGAACTTCTAAGTACACAAATATAAGCACATAAACATTTGATCTTTAATGATGTCTAAGTGGTTTTTAAAGGGTTAGTTCACCCAAAAATGAAAATTCTGTCATTAATTACTCACCCTCATGTTGTTTCACACCCGTAAGACCTTCGTTCATCTTCAGAACACAAATTAAGATAATTTTGATAAAATCTAATGGCTCAGTGAGGCCTGCATTGCCAGCAAGATGATTTCATTTTTCAATGCCTAGAAAGGTGCTAAAAACATATTTAAAACAGTCCATGTGACCACAGTGGTTCAACCTTAATATTATAAAGCAACGAGAATACTTTTTGTGCGCCCAAAAAAAACAAAATAATGACTTTATTCAGCAATATCTAATGATGGGCGAGTTCAAAACACTGCTTCATGAAGCTTCAAAGCTTTATGAATCTTTTGTTTCAAATCAGTGGTTCGGAGCACCAAAAATCACCTGATTTCAGTAAACGAGGCTTTGTTACGTCACAAGTGTTTCAAAATTTCAATAGTTCACGTAACTTTGGCAGTTTGATACACGCTCCGAACCACTGATTCGAAACAAAAGATTCATAAAAGCTTCGAAGCTTCGTGAAGCAGTGTTTTGAACTCACCCATCACTAGATATTGTTGAAGAAAGTCGTTATTTTGGTTTTTTTTTGTTGCACAAAAAGTATTCTTATCGCTTTATAATATTAAGGTTGAAATACTGAACTCTTTTAAATGTGTCTTTAGTAGCTTTCTGGGCACTGAAAAAGGAAATGATCTTGTTGGCAATACACTGAAAAACACTGAGCCATCGGATTTCATCAAAAATATCTTAATTTGTGGTCTTACGGTTGTGGAACGACATGAGGGTGAGTAATAACTGACAGAAATTTCATTTTTTGGTGAACTATGCCTTTAAGTTGTATTTAACCAGGAATATGCCTTTAAAAGTAATAGCAAAACAACTAGAGTGACCCTAGTCCAATGAGAAGGCAAAACATTTAACACTGGCTAATTACTGTGATCTTCTGCTAAATATAGCAGAGGTATATAAAGACCCCTCCCTGAGGTGTCTGGGCAAGAGAACATATAGTTAAATCTACTGTGAAAGTCACATCTTCCCTAACAAAGTCCTTCAAAAATTCATGTTACATAACCTTTGCAGAAACTCATTTCAACACAAATGTTATTTCTGCAGAGTTCAGCATGTCCATCATCCTCATCCGAACTCATCTTTCACTCCAAATATTCCCTAGATCAAAGCGCAGCGTCAGCAATGACAGAGTACACGCAAAGGATGTTACCCAACATGCTCTGTGAGAGGGAGCGGCATCTCTGAAGTGAGAAAACATACTAATCAAGCCCTGAAATGACAGAAGGGTCGGTTAAAATGTCAAGAGACAAGGGGATAAATAAAACCCCCACAAAATAGGCAGTATATCTTTATCTAAACTAATTTATTGCCATAGTATTTCATAAGAAAGACATGAAAAATGTACCAGAGAGAACAAACACTTCTCTGGAAGGGAAACGCAACCACAGAACCAAAGGCTAGATCAGGTCACCACAACTGATAGACACAAATGAATCCATTGCTTTGAATAAGGATGTGCAAAACTACATATTTTCAAAATGACGATTCATGGGTTCCTTGAATGACTAGTCGACTAATCTGTGTTAAGGAAGCCTTGTAAAATTAGGATTGTTTCAGGTTCACCTGACACCAATCGAACATGTTTCTTAGGGTGTTGTAGCAGCTAGAAGAAGCGCAAAGGAATGGAACAAATGTTTCAAGACCTGTTTTGAAAAATATAGACTACTTTTAACTTGACGCACCATATTAAAATTGTAAAGCTTGGAATGACAAAAAAGTGTGAGATGTGGTGCAACAGCCAAACAAAAGTCTGGCTAATGACATATATATATATTGTTCACTATAGTTCATTTATGTAAGTGAGGATCGCAAAATATATATATATAAATATATAAAACAAACTTTTATTTTGGATGCGATTAATCGCAATTAATCTTTTGACAGCACTTTTATTCATTTTATACATACACACACACACATATATACATATATATATATATATATATATATATATATATATAAAAAATGGTAATAAAATACAACAAGACCTCAGAGTTAAACTGTGTCATAAAAAATTCATTAATTATGTCAGATAACACTTAAGCAAAACATGGTCAAGTTAAAGTGTCTGAATAATTTTTGGTCCCAAATTTTTATCAATTTTACTGGTAGTCCACTGTATGAAGAATTTCTGGGTATAATGTCACAGTTTACTTTATTTTGCGATCCTCACTTACATAAATGACCTATAGTGTCCTGCACCCACTAGTAAAAATATATATAAAAAATTATATCTAGTGTTTGAATAATTTTTGGTTTCACTGTATATATATAAAATATATAAAACTTTTTTCACACATATATTATGTAAACAAACTTTTGTTTTGGATGCGATTAATCGTTTGACAGCACTTTTATACACACACACACACAGGTTTGTTTTGCTATCTTAGTGGGGACTCTCCATAGGCGTAATGGTTTTTATACTGTACAAACTGTATATTCTATCCCCC
>RJVU01044706.1:426003-453022 GCA_003731715.1 Anabarilius grahami
TATATATATATATATATATAAAGAATTTAAACAGTAAAAACCTAGTTCAAAATAATCAAGACATGCTATCCACTAAATTAGCACAAGTTGTTATATGAACCAATATAACAATGAATATTAAAACAGCAATATTAACTTGCATGTATTTAAAAAAATAAAATAAAATTCTAATGCATGAAACTGACGTAAACATCATTGAATCAGAATTTTGAATTGATTCACTGAAATGGACAGTTTGACCTGATTCACAAAAACGAACTGTTCTGAAGTATAAAAAAAAATTAGAGGCGCTATTAAAACATCCATTCTAACGCTCTCACGCTTGCGAGTTAAGAATTAAAAAATAATAAATATAAAAAGTAATTAAAAATGCATTAACAAATGCATTTAAATAATCATGATATGCATGATGTTGCTAAGTGTTATATAAGCATCAAAACACTGCAGTAAAAATATTGAGAATATCTGATGTAACGCCCAGCATTAGTTCCTAGCAACATCCCATTAGTGCAGTAAACACACAGACATGGACGAATTCTTCCATGCATTTTTAATTTTTTTTAATTTTATTAAACTCAGCAAGGACCGACCCCCCAGAAACAGAGGAGTGTGTATTTTTAGCCCACACATAGGTGAGCGCTCTTGCTTTGGCTCTTAAGGAGGGGAAATCCTGCCACCCCCAGACATCACCCCTGTTCAGAGGCTGAAAAAAGTTCCATCTTGTTCTCCATACAGCAGTCCCACACAGGCATCGACAATATTACGTCTGAAAGAAGTTACAAGTGTGAAATGTAAGAAATAGCTGCTCAGATTTTGAAGCCCAAACATTAAAAGTGAACATCATCTGATTATAGAGGAGAGGACATGTTAAAAATTAAACTTGGGTCTGTCATCATTTCCTCACCCTCATGTCGTTCAAAACCTGTTTGTCTTTCTTTCTTCTATGGAACAAAATTGAGATGTTTTAAAAAATGTCTTAGTGTTTCTGTCCATACAATGAAAGTAAATGGGCTTCGATGTTGTTTAGACCCCAACATTCTTCAAAATATCTTGTGTGTGCGTCCATAAAGGCTTGGAACAACATGACGTTGAGTAATGAGCTGCAGGAATGAAAAAAAAAGAAAAAACCTTCTGGCTCCATCATCCTAAAGTCAATGGCTTTTTTGAATGAGTTTTTGGTTTAATGCCTGAAATGAGGTCTGTGGTTAACACAAGTTCAGGATATTTTCATGTTTTATTCTATGACATAAAACACATCAGTAATACCCCTTTGTGATTTTTTTAAAGCTTTTACTTGTCTTGAAAAAGGAAGTGGCTAAATGGGACTACAGAGGTTGCCAAACAGGAAAATTCATTTACTCACTAGTGCACTTTTACAGCCTCATTGTTAATAATAGCACTCTTGCAAACTATTCTAACTCAAAGGGAAAATGTTTTTTAAATAAAGACTGTTGGAAGCTTAATAGTGGTGACGCTGAAGTCATGCAATCATGGTTTAGTTCATTTATAGCCTACTTTTAGCTTTTTACTTCAGGCGAATGTAATTAGGCTTAAATTAATATAAAGTTGTGTTCATTTGTGAAGATTTCCATGAGGAACACAACAACATGTAAAAATCAAACCTTTGTTGGTCACAAAGCTCATATTTTGCAATAATAATAATACAAAAGTCAACTGAAAAATCTAGGAATTCTCTGATCGATCGGCCGCAGATCGGTAACAACCGATAATCACATTCTATGACTCGATCAGTAGTCACTAAATTTGGCTGATCCCACAAACTGATCGCAATTATTGATGCAAAACCGTAAAATGTTGCATCTATATACAGATGAGTCTTTTGCACCACGTTCTACTTTGTAACTTCGAGAAACATTAGTAAAACATTACACATCTTAATTTAGAGCAGTTTCTCTCGATTTAAAACGAGCCCACTCACAACATAACAATGAGCTGATCTTGAGAAAATCCTCACGGAGTGACATGCTGCTTGGCTAAAGCTATAGGACATCCAGGATCCGATCACGTCGCGATCATGACACATTGTTTTCCAACGTCATTTGAAAGTTTAATCAATGGAAACTAACTATCTATCTAACACAGTTTTACAGCCAGAGTGCACTTGGATTGGTTTGATCGCCATGATTGACAGGCCTTGATTTACTGTGCACCATAGAATAGCATATACTTACATATACTTAGAGCACATCATGAGCGAGGCCCTAGAGAACTACTGTGGCACAGTCAGCATTGGAGGAAGAAACATCACCAATCTCCAATTTGCAGATGACATTGATGGACTAGCTGGTAGTGAAGCTGAGCTGGCCGCCTTAGTGAAAAACCTGGATGAAACATCTAGGTTTGGCATGGAGATAAGCGCTGAAAAGACAAAGTTGATGACAAATAGTCACAAGCAGATCACTACCAAGATTGAAGTTAGAGGACAAGAACTGGAAACTGTGAGTCATTTCAAATATTTGGGCTCTATCAGCGAAGAGGGGTCAAAACCAGAAGTTTTAACATGAACAGTGCAAAACAACAGCAAAAATCAGACTTCTGCGTGCACTCGTCCTCTCAGTCTTCTTAAATGCCTGTGAGTCCTTGACCCTCACAGAAGAGTTGCAACAAAGAATCCAGGCACTAGAAATTAGATGCTATAGAACCATCCTTGGCATCTCTTACAAGGACCATATCACAAAGGAAACAGTGAGAAACATCATCAGGTGCGAAGCAGGCCAGTATGAAGACCTACTCACTGCAGTTAGAAAGAAAAAGCTGAAATGGTACAGACATGTCGTCAGAGCCAATAACTTGTCCAAAACAATCCTCCAAGGTGGCTGAAGACAAGGCAGACAGAGAAAGAAGTGGGCTGACAGCATTACAGAATGGACCATGAAGAGCTTTGCAGAGACACAGGCACTAGCACATGAGCGAGACAAGTGGAGGAACCTGGTCAGATGACAAGTGGAGGAACCCGACGACCACACCAGGTCATGGGACTGATGATGATGATAGAATAGGAGCGCACATTTGAAACTGCGATGGAAGATCATCACTAATCAACCAGGATCTTATTACTTGTTACCTATTCTATGCAAGTATAAATATTTTTATGTTTTATTGTGGCGTTTACACATGCAAGTAGTTCTAATGTTCAGTAAAACACTCAGATCACTTGTTTGGAGAGGTTTGTGGGCTTTTAATAAAAAGGCTTCCATGGTTCCAAATGCCATAACTTTTGATTGCTTTGAGATATCAGCACAAAATTTAGCCCAGATGCAGATGACATAATTGTGAACAAGCACAAACTTGAGTTTAAGATCAAGTCATATATACTTTCTAATGGTCATCATGTCAAGCATGAATAATAACACAAAAATCATTAAATTGCATCACTTTTTCTGAGGTTTTCTCAGCAGTGTTTCTTCAAAGTCCTAGTCCACTCGTACACGGGTATTTTTGTAAACAGTTTTTCCTTCTCAGTTAAAAAACAAAACAAAAAAACAAATCGCATCCACATGAAAACGCAAAAACACGCTATGAATCTGTCAAGAGCATGCCAAAACAACAGGTGGCGATATAACTCTAACTGTAAAGCCATGTCGGCCAATCAGAAGCCTGGAAAAAGGTTATTATCGGCACGACGTCAGAAGTCAAAATCTCTCCGGTTTCATCATCTACACAACAACACTGTGACCAGAGTTTCTAAAAATCTTCACCTTTGCAGGAGTTTTCAAAGATGTTCGGTTTCAGTGACCAGATACTGCATTTGGGTGTGGACAAACGGCCAAACCGCATAGAAAAAGCTGCGGTTTTGAAAATACCTGTATTTGTGTGGACAGGGCCAAACTTTGAAAGGTTATCCATCAAATGAGACCATGTACCTGATGATACCTTGTTTTGTTTTAAGCCATTACTTTTAAGTAAGGGGTTAACAGTGACAGTCAGCACTGAGCTTACATATTACTTATGGGATCGGTATTGGCCGATCATGATGACAAAAATTTGGTAGTCGGTATTGGCTGCAAAAATCCTGATCTCTGGGTGAACTCTTCCTAAAAAAAAATTTATTTTGGTCTTTGTGTGGATGGTCTTTTACAATTGGGAACTAAGAGGACAAATGAGGACTCTCTTTTGGCATGGAACTGATGACCTATTGTTTGTGGCTCGTCTCCGGTGGGCTCCTTAGGGTTGCATGGGAAAAGGATGTCAAGAATAAGAGCTCCGATTCACCTGCCTCACTGTACGTGTCCAGTCCAGCTGAGCTGTTTTCAAAAGCCATTTGCTGCAGAGACCTGATAAGATAGTAACAGACTGAGTGGAAACACAAGACTAAAGGTCTTGTGCAAAATAGATGAGATGGACCTGGAAAGACATTTCACAGAGATGCACATACACAAAACAAGACTCACAATGCATTCATGTACACAAATAGATATCTATCGTTGAAAGCAAATTGAACTACAAATATGCACGCCATATGCACATACCTTCAACGTCTTAATGATGCAGACATCTATTTATGCAAGGGCGCCACACATCAATGGGTCTTATCTCAGACTAAGTGATAGGCATCTGAAATCTTTTATGCAGTAACCGTAGAGCTTTTTTAGTTGTGGTACTGTAGCTGTGCATTAGCATGGTAAAACTCAGAATGCTTCCCACAGTTGACTTCGGTCAGTCAGACTCTGAGGAGCCCGCAGCGGCTGACCCCATTTAGCCATCCTCGATCAACGAATCAAATGAGGCTTTCAGAGTTGCCTAATATCCTTAGGGTCTGCAAAGCTGTAAAGTGCATGACTAAGGGAAGTCTGATTTTCTTCAGCCTTTCATTTGTGCTCTGCTCTCTTTTGGCAGTTTGCACAGCATTGCTAAGCAGTGAAGTGTGATCTGTGACTGGTATCAGTCATTCGCAGAGCAAACAGCGCACAACATGAACGACTATCAGGCTGAAACATGTCATTCTGAATCAAAGAGTAAGAACTGACCATCATTTCTGACAGGATTGGCTGGTATCCACACTGGGGATAATAGTTCACCATTAAAATGAAGGAACATAGGTTAGTCGTTGTTTCTCAACTGGTTTTACGTCTATATTTGCTTGATTGTACAATAAATTGGCGACTCTACCCCCTTAAATAAACACTTTTATTCAGCAAGGATGCCTTCAATTAACCAAAAACGAATTATATAATGCATAAAATTTCTATTTCATATCAGTTTGAACTTACTATTCTATTCAAAGAATCCAGAAAAAAATTCCACAAAAATATTAAGCAGCATAACCATTTTCAACATTGATAAGGCTATGTTCACACTGTCATTTTTTGGGATTGACAGACAACCACATTTATTTACAGGTGTGAGTCTTAAAATGTTCTGTTCACACAGCAACTTACAGTAGAGTCTCGAATACTGTCTGCATGAACATGCAACAGGACAGGAGTCGAGCCCTTATTCTCTTACCAGTGACCTAAACTAAAAAGTCTTATCACTTTTGATAGGACAAGAGTCCAATTGGGCCGAAGTTCATCCGTCAAATCTTCATTAACCAACAGCAGCATTTATATCTGGGTCAAGAGCAAGGCATTTGAGTCGCGCATAAAACTGTTGGAAGCAGCTCCAGTGGAGAACAGTGATTGAATCTAAACCCTTCAGATGACACACAGCTTATTTCTCTGTCACTGTATGTTACCAAAACCACACATGAAAACCCACAACACAGTACAGACACACATTTGTGCAATGCAGAGCGTCTCTCTCGCATTGTATGGCATGGCAGACAACTAGTTGTCCAGTCCAGTTCTGTTCACACAGCACAGGTTTTCCAAGAATGCGGTTGTGAGTCCTGAAAATTCACATGTGCGATTTTGGTTATAGAATGCGGTTGTCACTCCTGTAAATAACTGAACTGTGTGTGAATGTAACCGTATTAAGGACTCAAATACAGAACTGAAAACCGAATTCTGTTGCTGTGTGAACTAGTGTTGTAAAAAGTACCGACTTCGGTACCAAGTCAGTACTGAAATTTAAAAATGTGAGCGCTGTTGAGTGGATTCATAAACACCTCTGATTGGCCACTGTGTTCACACGCTCATCAGATATGTCTGTGATTGGCTACAATGATCAACGCTTCAAAAACAGGTTGTAAATAGACATCAATGATGCTCTTAACCGAGCGCTTACACAGATACACACAGGAGGGTTTGAAAGTGTGCTTTCTAATTCAAACACTTCCGTGTGCTTTTAAAAGCTCCTATGCGTTGATCATTGTAGCCATTTACAGACATATATGTTGAGCAGGTGAACACAATGGCCGATCAGAGGTGTTTACAAATACACTCAACAGCACTCAAGAGTCACATTTTTTTAATTTCACTTGGTATCAAAGTCTGTACTTTTGACAACACTAGTGTGAACGTGGCCTCAGAAATGGTCCTTGAGCAGCAAATCAGCATATTTGAATGATTTCTGAAGGATCATGTGACATTGAAGACAGGAGTAATGGGCTTATGAAAATGAAGCTGCACCATTACGGAAATAAATTACAGAAATAGTAACTTTAAATTTTAATAATATTTCACAATATTACTGTTTTAATGTATTTTTTGATTAAATGTAGCCTTGGTGAGAATAAAGACTTGTTTCTAAAACATTTATTTATTTATTTTTTTAATCTTACCGAGCCCAAACATTTGAATGGTAGTATATGAAATGCAGAAAATTAAGCCTGTTTTAAAAACCCTTCCCAAGTATAGGTAGCCTAATATGATATGATAAAAAAAAAAAAAACTTTAATATTTACACTAATGTGATTGTGGAAAAAAATAAAAATAATGCTTGGTTTGATGTAACCATTGCCATCAAGCCCTCTACAAAACCGCAGCTACACCTACCAACCAAATCTCACAGAGAAAGACATGTCACAGAGCACACACATGGACACACACAGCTGGTGTCGCCCAATCAAATGCTAGCTCTTCTAATGGGAGGGGTCTTTTTATGGATCATGATGTCATTCAGTCCCTTATGCTTTCCTCAAACAAGCCATCTGAAGTGAAGCATTGTGTATGACAGACATTGCGTTATATGTGCTTAGTGGACTGAGCAAACCATTCGCTGAACTCTGGGTACAGACCGAAGCTCTACAATACATGCTTAAAATTTTTTGCAATGCAAGATGACAAAAATCCCTTCTGGCTCTATGTTTACATATGCCAAGCCTTCCAAAATAAATACGGTTGCCTTAAGTGCACCTACAAAGCCAAACATTAAAAGCTTCAGAACAGGCTGTTGTGAAGGTGCTGCTGATGGCGAAAACGAAACACTAAGGGCTCTGGTTCCTATGAGGGCATATCAAATAACCTTCGGCTTGGCGTCACATGAGTCTCTGCCAGTAACACGAGATTGTGGAAGTCCGAGTGCAACGTTGGTTTTTATTCTCGGTTTTATTTCAGGCATTTTTTCCCTCAGACAGGTCATGGTGAATCAGAGCAGACAGGTGGAAAATTACCATCTAGATTTTTACGATGAGGAAGTGGCTCCCAAATGAGCTGTCATGAATTATAGCAGTGCTGAATATTAAACAAAAGAACCTGAAGGTTTATCTTCAATCAGTCAGGCTTGTCTCTCATGTTCCTTCATCCCTCATCTTTTTCTTTGCTCTCGCTCATTTTCTTCCTCGTATCTGCCAACCATGTGTATCTTTATCAATAGCAGGTGTACTATACAGGCCAGAGGAGATATATTTCCCTCTTGACAGCTTGGCTCAGATGATCCCAGATGAGCGGAAGCTTTATTGATGCATTTTTGCATTCGACCTGCTCACCCATAATGAATCACATCCATCAAAGGGCTGTGATAAAACACATGAGTTACATTAACCCGGGGAAAGAGAGCATTTAATTAAAAGAATACGCTGCTTGGAGGATACAGTCCGACCTTGAGCAACTTCTAATGAATTATCTCTGAATGCACACAGCTACACTGGATAAATACAAATTGAAGAGCACAATAATTGGATTGGCCTACTTACAGGCTCAGATGAGTCTCATTCCAACCACAGAAATTCAAAGGCACCAAATCCTCAGTGCATTTCTAATGCGGAGACATGAGCTGGTTAACAAGAGGATGTTGTTCAACCTTAGGGGTGTTATCACAATCAAACCAATTAAGCCAATCAATCCTGACAATCCACACGAGTCCATAGGGGGTAAGTAAGCAACACTCCTGTATCAATCTTTAAAAGAGCAGGAAGGAAGCACATGCCATCGTTCTGCTGACATGCTGTAATCGATAGACCAGAGTACCAGGAATTATTTTCTTACATGTGGAATTAATGTTCAGATGGGAGAACACAAGCTGCAGAGGTTGTAAGAGTGTCATTTATAAAGAAAAAGAGTTATAAAAAAGTTAATTTGTGTGCATAATTATTAGCTAATAAAGTGACAAAATCATTAAATCACTGGAAAGCAGCCAAATTTCACACTAAATTCAGGAAGCAAAATAAAGCTAACGGACTGTTCGCAAAGACACGCCCCCTTTAGTTACTGTTGCTACGTCCGACAAGCCTCACACCACACATCATGTTCTCAGGTAGTGAAAAATACACCGCGGAGCAAAGAGGACACTGACAACGCTTTGGCAGACAAGACAGAGCAGGTTACTTTTGATACGTCACAAAGTCTCAAATTTTTTAATTTTTAAAGAAATTTAAACAATAAACAGTGTTATGTGGCTCTTTAATGTGTCGTGACAGATCGCTGTAACGCCTCAGTTCAAGCAGCTCGTGAACCGATCATCTCTTCCTACTAGTTAATTAATAGCATCAAACAAACATGAATGAACATCAGAAGGAATGTTCTTTCAATCGCGGAAAGACGTCAGTACACACAATTTTTCAAGTTCAAGCCCACTGACGTTAATCTACCAACTCCTCTGACTGCTTTGTCAGACAAAACAGCGGATTCGGTGTTATGATTGGTTAGATCGCCTGTCAATCAATCTCCAGACGAAGGGTCAATTGTACAGTAGCAATAATATAAAAAGTAGCAATGCATAGCATTGTGGCCACTAAACATTTTCTGTCAAAAACTACAAGCCAAAAGTCATATTAATTTAAGTAATTAAAACATTATAAATATTTAAACATTAAAAATATTTTTAAAAAACTGAATAATATAAAAGTTTTTAAAATATTATTGTTTGTGTATTGGCTTTCAATTGTCAGATATAAAAATGTTCAATATATAAAAATGATACATTTTAAATATATTCAGGTAAAAAAAAAAATACAATTAATTTATATTAATTCAAATAAAGGATAGTTTGATATGAACATTTTTTGTTTCAATTTGAGTAAAAAAATATTTCAGTGCATCACTACATAAATTATGTAGTCAGGTTTATTAAACAAGCCAGAATATAGTGATTAGGACCTCAAAGTGAAACAAAGGGTCAAGGGTCATCAAATCATTCTAAAGGGGTTTATTTTGTGATGATAATAATCACCTTACTGTACATTACCCTGCTTATTGCATGACTACTTGCCAAATAAATAAAAAATGAGCATGAAATATTGATCTGAAATCACATTATTTTGTGAGAAGAAGAGAACACAGAGTAATACATGATCTGAAACTTGCACAGCTAAGCAGGAAACAGGTTGCACGGGATATGGTCAGTCTAGCGCAATCATTACAGAAAAATATCTGAACACAGAATGATGTGATTGACATAAGTATCAAGTATTCCAGAAAGTCATGTAATAATATAAAAAATAAAGACGGCATTACAATGTTCTTCATCACCACCATGTTCTGTGGCAAGATGAGGAGCAAAATATTTATCAAAGAATGATCAGGAATGGGCCTGAAAACAGGAAAGGGGGCTTCCTGTGTTTTCAGGTAACGCCTGGAATCCCAGAACATTGTCTTCCAGCCACTCAGTCTCTGTGAGTGAAAGGAAAAGGGTGGAGAACTGACAGATACCTGCCATCGTCTCCTGGGAAACACCAGAGTGCCACACTCTATAGAGTATATGGACTCAAAAAACATTTAAAAAATAATGTGTTATCTTTTTTTAACACAGATGACTTGCCCAGAAGTATCAGCATGTTCTTTTGAAAGCTCTACAGAGACAAAGACACCTTTGAAACAGCAGTGTGAGAGAAAGCAAAGCAGGCGGCCTGGAACATCAGAGTTGAGCATGTGAAACTCTTGTGACTACAGTGAACTCGATTCAGCAGACTCTCTAATTAAGGGGTTTTTCAAACTGAACATTGAGCACCGCAGGCAACTCACCAGCATGCTGGTGTGGAGTACCTGGGCACTGCATCAAACTTGATGAGGATCTTGACTAGGCAGCATGTGTTCTTCACTACTCATTACTCTTTGTGACAGAAAGCACTGAAAAACTTATCATTATCCCAGTTGGCTCCTCAGGAGTTAATGCTAGAAGATAAGCCCCCCATTTTCCTGTTTCCAGCTAAACTTCAATAAGCTTAGACACAAGGGTCTTTCTCTAAGTAAATGACATGAAGTGAGCGTCCACAATCCACATTAAATGGGGCATAATCCCCATCTATAAGGTGCTTAATAGACTGAAAATCAGGGATTAATAGAGAGGCAAGTCAAGGACACATTTAGTCACTGAAACTCAATTAAATCTGACTTTGCAAGTGAATTTTAGACAGAACTTTGGATGCAGAAGTGCAGACAAAAAAAAATAAAAATTGGACACAGCTGCTGCTCTACTGACCCATGGTTGCACAGCATATTATCAGAAACTAGGGCTGCCCCCTAATAGTCGACTAAAAGTTAGTCGACTAGAAGAGGCTTAGTCAAACAAAATGTTATTAGTCAGTTAGTCACAGGAAAAAAAAAATTACTTGCGTGATTACTTGCATTTTTTTCCTGATAACAGCAGAACAACTTAAAATACTCTGTCAATTTTGGTCATACAGATAAGAGGATTACATCTTTCAAAACTGTCTACTTTTATTTGTGTAAACTCACAATAACAAGAAAATGTTGTACTTTTGTAAAATAAAGAAAACAAACAGGATGAGCTTTCTGCCTTCTCAGTCTGTGGACTGGAGCGCGTCACAAAAATGAACTGAAACTCAGCTTATAGGCTACATGGCTCAAAGACATGAGAAATACATCTTTTGAAATCTTGGAATGTCTTGTTTTACATGAACCAATTCAAATCGAAAACAAATACTCTCTCATTATGTAATCTGTATGTGCGCTTGAGAGCGGAATAGGCAATATTACGTCAATATATATATATTAAAGGCTCATTATGGTTAAGTGTCCCCCCCTCCAGTGTATATTAAAGTAATTAAATTAATATAAACGTGCGATTAGTTGACTAATGGCTTAAATTAATGTCTACTAGTGGTTCGGGGGAAGCCCTATCAGAATCATATCAGTCATTGGTAAATAAGAGATTTGTTTTTATTTTTTATAAAATCGCCATCAAAATTATATATTTATATACACACTATTGTTAAAAGTTTGACGTTGGTCATTTTTTTTTTGACAAATTTTTTTTCAGTAAAGATGCATAAAATTGATTGAAATTACAGTTAAGACACTTATAATGTTACAAAAGACTTCCATTTCAAATAAATGCTTTTCTTTTAACTTTCTATTCATCAAAAAAAATGCTAAAATGTAGCACGGTTTCCAAAAAAAGAAAAATTAAGCAGCACAAGTGTTTTCAACATTGATAACATTGTTTTTTAGGCACCAAATCAGCATTTAGAATGATGTCTGAAGGATCATGTGACACTGAAGACTGGCGTAACGATGCTGAAAATTCAGCGTTGCCATCACAGAAATACATTATGTTTTAAAATATATATAAAAAACAGAAAACAGTTAAATTGTAATAAAATGTCACATTATTATTGTGCTGTTTTCACTGCTTTGATCAAATGGCAAGCATAATAGACTACTTTTAAAAATATGTAAAAAAACTTTTGAACAGTAGTGTGGGTAATATTGGATATTTAATTGTGCAAGCTCATTTCCTCTCTTTTTACATTTAGAATACTTAAGCCATTATAATTTAATACACTAATCTAAAGCGCTAATCATCACTAATTTAATACACTGTTAAAGGTAATTTCAAAATGAATATCCTTTATTTTTTTGGGACCAAAAAACAAAACAAACAAACAAAAAACATGAAACTTATAAGCAGTGTATCCCTAACTTGAACATACAGATCAGAAGCACAGGAAACAGGGATGTCAACTAGCAGCCCTGCCTAAGTTCTGACTGAAATTCCACACGGAAATGTTTTGTAATCATCACTGAAAAGAACAGCCGCCACGGCCAAAACAAGTCCATTAATAGGCAAGTTGGCATAGAAAACATTATTCTTAACAGATACATAAGGGAAGTGAGTGGGAGAGAAGCCGACCAGCATCCTTATTGAGCTATTTCAGCTCTGGAATGCCGTGATGAACGCACTGGTGCCGGTTGCTCTGGAATTTTGGAATCCAGTCCACTGAGGTCATTCTCGGAACGGTCTGCTTACATCATAGTCCCAGCCCTGTCTGCTGACAGCTACAATGAACGAACGAGCGGCTCACGGTGGGTGGAGGGGAGGTAGTGCAGCAGGGCGCACATCCTGAGCCGCCCGCCGCTAACACAATCCCACTATTCACTCCAGCCCCTCCCCACCCTCTCTCAGCTTCCTCTACAAGATTAAACACATCTAAGCAGCAACTTCACAAACATTCATCAGCATTCACTTTCATCCACCATGGCAGAACCATCCCGTACCTTTCCATTTTAGTATGAGGGACATGACGTAAGAAGCTTGGTGGATGTAGGCTAACTTTTTGAACCAGCAGGCCCAAACAGATGCCAAATCTGACAGGACAACCTACGCACCCGCCAACCCCGAGCTTTGTGTAAACGAACAGAGGAAGTGCATTTTTATATTTCAAAATTTTTACTTGCATAACTCTAGGCAACAACAAACACAAAAAGGGTACCGAATAGACTGCCTAATGCAATACAAACCTCCAATTAAAGCACATAAGCACCATTTCATTGGACACAAATGGCCCTTGAGTAAGCCTGTGGGAGGAACATGAACTATAACAGAACAGTTATGTTATTAGTTTCCCCAGACATAAAAACATACAGCTATGAACAGAAAAAAAAGACTTCCCAGGAATAAGAAGTTACTAAATGAACAACACACAAAAACAAAAGCCCCTGCTCCACATAATTCACTTCCACTCCATCTGAGAAAGTGATGTTTAACATGATGAGCATGTCGCTGCCGTGGTCATTTAATTATGGATGATATGACATCCATGCTGAGGCCAGCTTTAATGTGAGAGGGGGGAAGAGGTCTGACTCCTCTCGGACGGTCTGTAATGACTCATTTCTGTCTCGCTGTGGGTGAGCGCTTACACCAGTGGGACTTTAGTGAGTTAAAGACTAATACCAAAGAAACTAAAATTATGTCATAGGGTGTTGGACAGCACATGAGCTGAGAAAATGTGAGAATTCTTTACGCATTACAACAACAACACGTCATTTGGATTTGACTTTTTCCCAGTGCAGGCTTGGAAAAATAAGACTAAACTTCTCTGTATTTCAAAACAAAAGGATAGTTCACACAATAATGAAAACTGTGTCATAGTTTACTCATACTCATGTCGTTCCAAAACCGAATGACTTGATTTGTTCTGTGGAAAGAGTTACTCAGAAGAATGAAATTGTGAGGGTTTTCCAAAAACTACTAAATAAGTAGCATAAGGTTGTCCGTATGACTATATACCAAGTCTTCTGAAATCACAAAATAGCTTGATTATTCATTATCCAGTAAGTTGGATCACTGAATAAACTGGGTAATTTAATCAGTGAAATTCATTAAAGGTTCAGTTCACTTCAGAATTAAAATTTTCTGATAATTTACTCACCCCCATGTCATCCAAGATGTTCATGTCTTTCTTTCTTCAGTTGAAAAGAAATTAAGGTTTTTTCTCCATATAGTGGACTTTCAATCCAACGGGTTGAATGTCCAAATTACAGTTCCAGTGCAGCTTCTAAGGGCTCTACATGATCCCAGATGAGGAATAAGGGTCTTATCTAGCGAAACGATCGGTCATTTTAAAAAAAAAAGGGAAAAAATGTATATACTTTAACCATAAATGCTCATCTTGCACTAGCTCTGCGATGCGGGTCCACGACTTCACGCATTACGTAATCATGTTGGAAAGGTCACACGTGACGTAGGCGGAAAAACGACTTCAAACTTCGTCCGACATAGTTGTTTTACCTTTTTTGGTAAAGAGCGTTTGACTTAGTCTTTGCAAGTTCACTTTGTAAACACTGGGTTGGTACTTCCGCCCACATCACGCGTGACCTTTCCATGATTATGTAAAGCGTGGCACATCGCAGAGATAGTGCAAGATGAGCATTTGTGGTTAAAAAGTTTTTTTTATTTTATTTTTTTTTTAGAAAATGACCGTTCGTTTCGCTAGATAAAACCCTTATTCCTCATCTGGGATCGTGTAGAGCCTTTTGAAGCTGCACTGAAACTGCAATTTGGACCTTCAAAACATTGGTCCCCAGTGAAGTCCACTATATGGAGAAAAATCCTGGAATGTTTTCGACTGAAGAAAGAAAGACATGAACATGGGGGTGTGTAAATTATTAGGAAATTTAATTCTGGAGTGAACTAATCCTTTAAATCATTTACATTGATTTTGTGAACTGGATCACCATTACATTCAAAAGATTTGTCTCAAAACAATGATTCTTGATCAAATTGGGAATCGCTAAGAACAAGTCAAAAAGTGCTTCATGTGGACCAACTATCTGACACATTTATGGTGCTTTTTGTCATTTTTTGTTTTTGAAGCTCATTGTAATTGCATGTCAAGTCACCTTTATTTATATAGTGCTTTTTACAATGCAGATTGTGTCAAAGCAGCTTTACAGTGATAACTGGTGAATAATTTTGTCAAGCTTAAGTAAATTCAGTATTGATACGAATGAAAAAACAACTGGTATAATTCCTCAATTTTTCTCTACGTGCTCCACTGAAGAAAGAAAATCATAGTATTTGGAATGACATTAGGGTGAGTGTAAATTATTAAATTTTTTATTTTAAGTGGAACTTAACCTTTAATTTGATGGTTAGTTTATAATTTTCAGAACTAATTCAGCTCAGAATTAGTGGGAAATGGAAAATGAAATGAGGAGACAGAGACCCAGTGGGTGGACAGAACTGGATGTCCTGTCTTTCATGTGAAGTCCCTGGTTTCAACTTACATCCTTAAATACGAAGACAACAGGCTGCCATGACAACAGCCCCTGGCAACATGTCTATAGGGTCTACACAGCCTTAAGAAGCTTTATTTAACAACACAGTTCTGCCAACACAATCAGGTAACCATAGCTCACTATTATTCAGTTTTGTAAATCAGAATAAAAACGGTCCATATGAATAAACAAACTAACAACCCCCCATTAAATCTCCACCTGAAACCATGACAAGAACACATTTTCATGTGTCAACAATGCAATGAAAGCTTTGTCTATTCCATATTGCAACCCATCTCCTATTACAGCTAGGAGACATGAACATCCACAACCAGATCAACATTCAAACCCATTATGTATAACCAGGATTTTCTACACAGCCCATCCCTTAACCACAAATCTTAATACAAACATTTGAATTCATAATATCTCACACCATTGTTTCTTCACCAAATACACTACAGTAAAAATCAATCACATTAAAGGAAGTAACGAAAGTGTAGTAAATCAGGCACACTGTATAAATGTATTGGCACATACGACTTAACCTAAAATCTTTTCAAGTTGGAAGTGTCTAGTACAAATCAGAAACATGAAGGAAAATGAACCATTAAGCCAGTATGTTTCTATTAGAGCTGAGCTACTATGGCAAGCTATTTTAACATTTATTCAATACAACTACCAGTATCTATTTTAATGCTACTCAAACTTTTTTTTTAGTAAACAATCCAACAGTGACTAGTATCTCAACTAGTAACTATTCCACAGGTCTGTGGGTCATACATCAAGTATTCACTTCTAACTAGGTTGTATTCCAGTTGTTACTAAGCTACAAGACACAGCTACAAGTAACTAAAGAATAAGCACTAAAAATTCAATTAATAGTTTTTTTTATTTTTAGAAAAACTTGAATAGGGAACCAGCAACAACTGAAATACATACTAGTTGAAAGTGAATAGTTGATATATAAATATATGACAGATCGCTATATTGGCAACAAATGCTATTTGTCTCAATAAAACATTACTTGTTGGTATTGAGAAGAATAAATACTAGTATATAGGGTTGTAACGATACATCCGGAACCGGTTGAAAATCGATTAAAACGTGACGATTCAAGTCGGTTGAGATGCTAAATGAATCGCGATACATTTGGGCGCGGGGGTTTATATGAATGTATATTTGAGGAGAGCTGACTGGGTACAGAAAAGTTTAGATGGTATTTTCTTTTCATCGTACTTCTGTAAGATGAAATTTTACAGTACTTTTAGCGCAGTTTACAGCGGTAACCATGGAAGCGCAGTATTGCCGCTGTTCCATAAGTGCCACATGCTGTCACGCTTGTTTCACACTGCAAGCGTGTGCGGCGTGTGAGCGTAACTACATCGTCTCTGCAGTGACGCGTGAGTATTCACACTGGAAGTGTTCACAGCGTCACAGCAGCGGCTCCAAGCTACATATAAAGTGTGCATTTCTTTACAAAGACAGCTATAAATGTGTTTTTATAAGTTGGCCATTTATAAACTTGAGAGTCTTGAAAGTTTGTTAACATGGGGAGGTGTACAACATTCTCATATAAACATAAATAAATGAAATTATATAAATAAAAGCCTCGTGTCATCCATTGCTGCACACGAATGAGGTAAGCATTGTGTTTTACATCATCTGCCGTGTGCACATTTACAAGACAGCAAACTCGGCGAAAAAAGCCAGCAAACTCGGGTTTGATTTGGGTATGCTGGAGCCTATATATCTATTCAATTCACATTTAAATGTATAGCGCTTTTCACGATACATATCATTTCAAAGCAGCTTTACAGAGAATGCATGTCAACATTACAATTTAAAGAATGCAGTTAGCAAATAATGTAATAATTTAGGCAATTAATTTACAATCACTGTTAGGAGTTTAACTGAAGGTAGAAGCAATGAGCTCCTGGAAAAATGAATTACATTAACAATTGTATCTCTCTGTGTAATAACTAAAATAATAATGTTTATATATCATATTTTCTTTCTTTAGTTTTTATAATAAAAAATACAACCCAAACTGAATAATTAAAAACAAGTTTTAATGGGTAAATCTTCAATAATTATTTTTGATTCTTAATTTTCTTTTCTGTCATACTCAAATTCTTGTTAAAACCCAACAGACATGCTTATTCTGTGCATTTTGAACACTTTGTGTGAAATTATATTTATTTTGTCCATCAAAAAGTGCTTTCACTTTAATTGAGCGTCAACAGCGCAGCAAAAATAGACTCGGCGCCTAAACCCCCGCTTCACTGCTGCTTACGCGATGCTCCTGCTTGACGCTTACACGCTGCTCCTGCTGCCTGTGTGAATGCATCCGTTAGTTAACATGCATGCTGAAAAAAATATGCGCTGCTTACACTTGCAGTGTGAAACCGGCGCCAGACAGCGAATATGCGTTCTCATGCAGCCCATCTGCTGAAGTTTTATGTAGCATAATTTCACAAAGCTGAAGTCTGAACATTCAGTTTTTTCTTCAAATGTAAAAAAGTATCTAATTTTAATCTGCTCATGCTGCATGTATGTAGCATCTTTGTTGGGATCATGATTAAAATGCAGTGGTTGCCTCCAATTCAAAATGGCTACAGATAATAGAGCAAATAAACATCTTGTTCATGTACTCATATGAAGAGTTTTCTTTTATATGTATTATTTATTTATTAGATTTAGGATCTGTTTTAGAATTTCAATTTAGTTTTGTTATAAAGATATTTCAATTTCACAAAGAAATATGCACCATTTTGTCTAACAATAAAAAGACACTTTCTCATTTAAATCTCATTTTGTTAAAGCTGCAGTCCGCGATTTTTCCTCTTTATCGCCATCTCTTGTTTGAAACCTGCAATTGCAGTCATACGCAGCATAGTTATCTGTATGTGCGTTGTGCCTCGGCACAGCCCGTCAGCGCGGATGAATCTAATGTTTGCTGTCAGTCACCGCACCGGGGTGGATACTGTACTTCAGAATCACAGATTCTACATCTTGAAAGTATGACCAATATAATAATTTTCACTAGAAAATATCATCTGAATAAGTAAGTAACATGTCTGTCACTTTTGTTCTGAACAACTGAGGAAAAAAGCACTAGACCTGCCCTACAATAAATCGCGCTGCCAATGATGATTAAATCTAACAATCGCTTAGCTCGGATCATGCCAAACCGTGCAAATTATTATTACTGTTATATTGTTCTCAAATTGTTAATTTTAACAACATCAGCATTGCTATGACTATGTGTATATTAGCGTTACCTGTAGATTTCAATTTCTGTTACTCAACAGTCCGAAGTCTTTTGCTTTTGACTATGGGTGAATCTCCAGTTGTCACTGATGATTGTCATTTGGATCTTTCTGGATTACAATTCGCCATCAAAATGATAAGTTTAATTATTTCCACTGCTGTGAGAAAAGGCTATAAATAAGCCGCTACAAGCAGCATCCTCACGTGATAAAACCTGAACGGGACTCCTTCCTTTCTGTTTACGGACGTGACGTATGAACGCACAGAGGAACTGCTGCATGCTCGAATTTCCCCCGGAAATCAACCAGGTTGCTCTTATTATAAAACATTATTACAAGCTTACTGTTGTGAATCGAGCTAAGATAAGGAGATAGTTTTGAACACTGGCTGGTTAAGTACTTGCTCAAAAATAGATTTTGGATCATTTTTAACCAAAAAAAAGTTACGGACTGCAGCTTTAAAAAAAAAAAAGTAGAGAGAAAATCGAATCGTGAATCCAGTATCATGAATCGTATCAAACCGGAGTACAAGGTCTCTGCGGAACAAAAGTGGGCATTTCTGTATTTGTGGGTGTTTATACATCATGCAATGAAAATGATCCCCTTCACCTGACCCCACCCACACTCTGACGGGGGCAAACCAGGTAACGCTCTCAAAAATGCCCCTCCGTTCATGGCCTCGCCCATCAATCATTAATGACCTGCAGGGATCTGTACTTGTCGAATCGTGATTCGTGAGTTGAGTGAATCGTTACATCCCTACTACTAGTATATAATGGTTAAAGGGTTAGTTCACCCAAAAATGTATTACTCACGCTCATGCCGTTCCACACCTGTAAGATCTTCGTTAATCTTCGGAACACAAATTAAGATATTTTAGTTGAAATCCGATGGCTCCGTGAGGCCTTCATAGGGAGCAATGACCTTTCCTCTCTCAAGATCCATAAAGGTACTAAAAACATATTTAAATCAGTTCATGTGAGTACAGTGGTTCAATATTAATATTATAAAGTGACGAGAATATTTTTGGTCCGCCAAAAAAACAAAATAACGATTTATAAAGTGATGGCCGATTTCAAAACACTGCTTCATGAATCATCGGAGCACAAATGAATCAGTGTATCGAATCATGATTCGGATCGGGTGTCAAACTGCCAACGGCTGAAATCACATGACTTTGGCGCTCCGAACAGCAGATTCGACACGCTGATTCATTATGCTCCGATGCTTCATGAAGCAGTGTTTTGAAATCGGCCATCACTTTATAAATCGTAATTTTGTTTTTTTGGCGCACCAAAAATATTCTCGTCGCTTTATAATATTAATATTGAACCACTGTACTCACATGAACTGATTTAGATGTGTTTTTAGTGCATTAATGGATCTTGAGAGAGGAAATGTCATTGCTCCATATGCAGGCCTCACAGAGCCATCGGATTTCAACAAATATATCTTAATTTGTGTTCCGAAGATTAACAAAGATCTTACAGGTGTGGAACGGCATGAGGGTGAGTAATAAATGACAGAATTTTCATTTTTGGGTGAACTAACCCTGTAAGTGCCAGACACTTAAAAGAGAGTATTGGGACACTAAACAAATGGCCTGTGCCCCAGTACTGATGAAAGGCTACAAACTCCCCCTGAAAAGGAAAAGGCTAAATGACAGATGGCTTGCCATATAAACAGTCCTGTTTGACAATGCTTCGGTAAACATAAGACTCTGAATTCCCTTCGGTATTAAAGATTAATCGAAAATAAAACCCCAAATCGTTTAGTTGTTTAATGTATTTAAGCTCAGAATTATCTTTAAATTGTGATTTATATCATCGAGGTGTTAAGACACTGAATATCACTTACCGTACACCCGCACCCATCCCTGCTGCTGGCAAAACGAGTCCATCAAAATCCCGTCGACCACTGGGTCTAAAGAAATCATGCCTCCCTGAACGGAGTCCACGTCGCCACCGGTTACCGAATCCGTCTCCATGCTCGATACACCTCCACGGTAACGTCCAGTTCGGTGGATTTCCACGCGCGTGGCTGGATAACCTCAATGTTTTCTGTCCGTTTGTGTTGGTTTAGTATCACTGAGCTCAAACCATACAGCTGAAAATAGTTTAAATAAACCCAGATAAACTAGCGACAGTAGTGTGACAACGTTCAAACTAACCGTTTGGAGTTTCCCATGATTCTTTCCACAGTCGGAATATAAATGATGCACGCGCGACTCTAATCTGTGTTTACATTACACTGTAGCTACGTAGTCGGCAATAAAATGCAATAAAACACGGAAATATTAATAAAATAAGCTTTGATAGTGTATTAAAAGACTTATCAAAGCCCAAAAAATTACGAAAGTGCAAAGTTTTAGTTTTCTTAAACCGAATCAGCAGCGAAAAGTTAAGAAAGAAACAAGCAGCGGGTCTTAAGGTTATATTCGGAAGAGCTGCTGTCGCTGGCCTGAGTCCATGAGTCAGGTCGTGGAAACAGCAGTAATAATTGAATGAATCCAGGCGTCGGTTTTCCTGGATCTGTTTACTGCATTGTCCTTGCGGCAAAAATAATCAAAATAACAGCAAGTATCTATTTATTGTTCTGTCGTCCACTTTTAAGTGTGGCTCGTTGTTTGGGACTCCCTCCCTTCCTCCCTGTCCTGTGGTGAGGACAGACAGACCTTTTCACACTTCAAAATCCAGACCGCTTTTCCACCTAAATCACATGCCATTGCCAGCCCGTGCGCTGGGATTCAGGGGAAACTATAGGATGGCCGAGAGAATCGATCAGCACACACATTTATGTTTTAAACCGCTTCAGTCAGGGTTTTACCACTTGTAAATTTGGTAAGTTTTAAAACACATCAAGTTTAGGAATATATAATGTATTTGTTTTTCGAATTGAGACTTTAACAGGATCGGTCGACATTTTAAGACAGATGTGGACTGATTATCGAGTCTCTGAGACATCTGCTGGTTATCCTCGTACAAAAAAAAAACGTTTTTCTTTTGATTTGACTTTGCATTTAGTTCTTGAAGAACATATTTTGTAGTCATAACCCCGATTGAAAAATATATGTGATATTGGAGATATTTAAGAGATGATTTAAAGGCGGCCTCTGTCTCCCTCTATTGCTCATTTAGAAAAAGTACAAAAGCATGTTCTGAATTAAACATTTTCAGTTTTATTTAGAATTTTACAATGTGTCTGTCAGGGATCATACAATGTTCATCTAAGGGTTTAATTATTAATCTTTGAAAAGACTAAATGCATGTATTGAGTAAATGTAACCGGAAGTTTTATTAATAGTCTATATTTATTGTTATTGAACAACATCATATTAATGCCTCTTTGCAATGCTGTTCTAATGCTTTCTTGTCTTCGTTGTGGCTTCAGCTGTAAATAAACAAGTCACAAAAACATTTAGGGAACAAAAAGTAAAGGACAAGAATATCTAGATAGAATAAATGCATATTTGGCAGGAATGTGCACTATAAAAAATGCTGGGTTAAAAACAATCCAAGTTGGGTTGAAAATGGACAAACCCAGCAATTGGGTTGTTTTAACCCAGTGGTTGGGTTAAATGTTTGCACAACCTGCTGGGTAGTTTTATTTAACTCAAGTATTGTTTAAAAATTACTGTATTGCTTGCTTAAAATGAACCCAAAGTATGTAAATGAACATTTATTAATATGTTTAATAAATGAACATTTATTAATAAGTTTGATTAATAATAATTAAGCAAAAAAAACAAACATTTATTAAATTGTTTTTTAAAGGGTTAGTTCACCCAAAAATGAAAATTCTGTCATTTATTACTCTCCCTCATGCCGTTTTACACCCGTAAGATCTTCGTTAATCTTCGGAACGCAAATTAAGATATTTTAGTTGAAATCCGATGGCTCTGTGAGGCCTGCATATGGAGCAATGACATTTCCTCTCTCAAGATCCATTAAGGTACTAAAAACATATTTAAATCAGTTCATGTGAGATCAGTGGTTCAATATTAATATTATAAAGCGACGAGAATATTTTTGGTGCTCCAAAAAAACAAAATAACGACTTATATAGTGATGGCCGATTTCAAAACACTGCTTCATGAAGCATCGGAGCGTTATGAATCAGCGTGTCGAATCAGCAGTTCGGAGCGCCAAAGTCACGTGATTTCAGCCGTTTGGCGGTTTGACACGTGATCCGAATCATATTTTGACACGCTGATTCATTACGCTCCGAATCTTCCTGAAGCAGTGTTTTGAAATCGGCCATCACTACATAAGTCGTTTTTTTATTTTTTTGCCGCACCAAAAATATTCTCGTCCCTTTATAATATTAATATTGAACCACTGTACTCACATGAACTGATTTAGATGTGTTTTTAGTACCTTTATGGATCTTGAGAGAGGAAATGTCATTGCTCCCTATGCAGGCCTCACTGAGCCATCGGATTTCAACAAAAATATCTTAATTTGTGTTCTGAAGATGAACGAAGGTCTTACGGGTGTGGAACAGCATGAGGGTGAGTAATAAATGACAGAATTTTCATTTTTGGGTGAACTAACCCTTTAATGTTCACCTTTTGATTATTATTGTTGCCTCTAGTAATTATGTGTCTGATTTTAAATTTCCAACCTATTTTAGGTTCATTTTAAGCCAGTCATATAGTCATTTTTAAACAATAGTTGAGTTAAATAAAATCACTCAGCATGTTGGGCAAAAATTTAACCCAACCGCTGTTTTTGTCCATTTTCAACCCAACTTGGGTTGTTTTTAACCCAGCATTTTTTAGAGTTTAAGCTACTGGGTTCAATGAAAAGTATAAAATAATTATGAACTGTTTGTTAGCTTATATCCAAATCATATAAATCAGACACTCACATTGTGTGTTAAGCTTGAGCAGAATCGGTGCCAGTACGTCTTCGAGGTGCTTCTTCTGTTCAATAAAGTCTTGAATTGTTGCATTTTTGGTTTTGTGTATCCAGTCTGATTTTGCCGAACAGGTGTTTATACACACGTTCTATTAGCAAACACACAAACAGTGATTAGACAATGTGTACTTTAGGGTTAGCTAAAAATGTTTGACTATTTCACTATGGATTCAGTGAATAATGAATTACCTTGTCCTCCTTACTGAGCTTTCCTTGAACTTTCTCTTGATCAGCTATAATGTCTCTGACTTCTTGTATTAATGCTTGCAAACTTTGTTTGGCCTCTGTTAGGAGAAATAAATCATCTGCATTAATCACAACAAGATTTTATGCGCTGAAATATTTCACTTTCTCACCAGCCCATGCCAGATACTCTGCGCAGTCCAGTTTGTCATAACGCCGGGCCACATCAACAGCTTTCTCTCCACGGAAATTGATAGCTTGAAAATCAGCGTTGAGCTCAACCAAAGTTTTCAAAGTGTCCAGCTGACCCCACATGGCAGAACAATGCAATGGTGAGTAGCCTACAGTGAACAATACTGATTATTTCTTGACAAATTGTTCTTCACTGCAACATTTTATACTGTCCATTAATGGTGAAGAAACCTACACTCTTAAAAATAATAAGTGAATTTCTGTGGCAGTGCCATAGAAGAACCATGTTGGGATCCCCCCAAAAACTTCAGTAAACCAGTTCTTAAAAGAACATTTTAATAATCTGAAGAACCTTTTCCACTTTAAATAACCTTTTGTTGCAATGGAAAGGGTCAATGAATGTTACATTCTTCATTAAAATCATAGATACTAACAAAGAACTTATATTTTTAAGAGTGTAAGCTGGTTTGCACTTCTCCCAGCTAGGTCAAGCTGGTTTTAAAGTGGTTTTCAGCAGCTTTGGTAGGCTCAGAAACCATCTTAAAGGGATTGTTCACCCAAAAATGAAAATTATCCCATGATTTATTCACCCTCAAGCCATCCTAGGTGTATATGACTATCTTCTTTCAGACGAACACAATTGGAGAAATATTAAAAAATATCCTGGCTCTCCAAAGATTTATAATTATGCATTTATTTTGCATGTTTTGAAGCCCAAAATAAATGCATCCATCCATCATAAATATAATATATATGGCTCCAGGGGGTTAATAAAGGCCTTCTGAAGTGAAGCGATGGGTTTTTGTAAGAAAAAATATCCATATTTAAAACTTTATAAAGTAAAATAACTAGCTGATGGCAGACGGCCGTACGCATCGATCTGCGGCGGAAGAGTGACCTCTGACCTGGCGCATGACGCAATAAGGTTGTTATTTTAAGTTAAATATGGATATTTTTTCTTACAAAAACCCATCTCCACGCTTTCGAGGGCCTTTATTAACCCTCTGGAGCCATATTGATTATATTTATGATAAATAGATGCATTTATTTTTGGCTTCAAAACACGCCCCCCATTCACTACCTTTATAAATCTTTGGAGAGCAAGGATATTTTTGAATATATCTCTGATTGTATTCGTCTTAAAGGGTTAGTTTACCCAAAAATTTAAATTCTGTCATTAATTACTCACCTTCGTGCCGTTTTACACCCGTAACAAGACCTTTGTTGATCTTCGGAACACAAATTAAGATATTTTAGTTGAAATCCGATGGCTCCGTGAGGCCTGCATAGCCAGCAATGACATTTCCTCTCTCAAGATCCATAAATGTACTAAAAACATATTTAAATCAGTTCACGTGAGTACAGTGGTTCAATATTAATATTATAAAGCGACGAGAGTATTTTTGGTGCGCCAAAAAAACAAAATAACGAATTATATAGTGATGGCCGATTTCAAAACACTGCTTCAGGAAGCTTCGGAGCACAAATGAATCAGCATGTCGAATCAGCGGTTCGGAGCGCCAAAGTCACGTGATTTCAGCCATTGGTGGTTTGACACATGATCCGAATCATGATTCGATACACTGATTCATAACGCTCCGAAGCTTCCTGAAGCAGTGTTTTGAAATCGGCCATCACTAAATAAGGCGTTATTTTGTTTTTTTGGCGCACCAAAAATATTCTCGTCGCTTTATAATATTAATATTGAACCACTGTACTCACATGAACTGATTTAAATATGTTTTTAGTACATTAATGGATATTGAGAGAGGAAATGTCATTGCTCCCTATATGCAGGCCTCACGGAGCCATTGGATTTCAACAAAAATATCTTAATTTGTAATCCGAAGATTAACGAAGGACTTACGGGTGTGGAACGGCATGAGGGTGAGTAAATAATGACAGAATTTTCATTTTTGGGTGAACTAACCCTTTAAGGAAGATTGTCATATGCACCTAGGATGGCTTGAGGGTGAGTAAAAGTCATGTGATAATTTTCATTTTTGGATGAACTATCCCTTTAACTCAGCTCAGACCAGCAAACCAGATTAGTTTTAGTAATAGTTTAGGTTTTTCAATCGGGTACATTTGAGTAATATTTTGCATTCCATCTTATTATGCTAAATAACTCAATCTACAACAACCTTTACTGCAGGAGTTCACTAAGCCAAGCTATAAGTACTTTTTTAACGAAGTAATTTTCATCGCTAATTACCGCGCGCTGTGAATTCATTGACGTCAGCGCCGTTCTGCACGAGCTCGCGCACGATGCCGCTCCGTCCCAACGTACACGCAGTAAACAGCGCATTTCGCCCCACCTCATCTTTTTCCCACAAAATATTCTCCGATTCCTGAGTATCGGTGTCCCTCTTGCTTTCCAAAAGACGCTTAAGTCCCTCTACATCATCATCTAAAGCACATAAAAGTACAGTTTTCTCCTCAGCTGGCAGCATTATGACTTGCGGAAGAGTGGTGTTGTTGTGCGTCACGCGTCTCTATGGCAACCGGGCAGTCATTTTGGTCATTGTTTTCTTTGGCCACTAGATGGTGCTGTTGCTCGTTTTATAAAATAAGAAGAGCTGAGAAATTGTTCTAGTCGTAAGAAGAAGATCCTGAGAAGAAGAAAAGAAGCACATTGCATAAACACTTAGAAAGTAAAACTATTAGCTGAAGTCTCAGCCAGGAATATGTATGTACACAGAACAGACTTATGTTGGATCAGAAAGAAATACTTTTAAAAATGAATAGGGTGTTTTACAGTCTCACCTGACATTAGGAAAAGGACTGGTACTGAAAAGGAAGATCATTATCAAGATAAAATTGTGTATTTTAAGCCCTTTATTTTGATTCCACTTCATTTAGTATTTACAGTGTTTTTCAATGAGAAGAAGAGGGGAAATAATTATGAGGAATAGGGGCATTTCTTGTGGTAAATTTGTGATATTTCATTTAGATATCTGTGTGCCACAGTGATCTAGTGAAAACTTTTTTATTTTATTTTATTTTTTATTACTATCCATTCTCTAAACCACTATAGTCCTATAGTGTCGTGAAAATTGCATTTTATTTTATTTTATTTTTTATTACTATCCATTCTCTAAACCACTATAGTCCTATAGTGTCGTGAAAATTGCATTTTATTTTATTTTATTTT